>CAXKVY010000056.1:1200000-1769869 GCA_964058915.1 Tetropium fuscum
AGAGTGCTTATAGGTCGTACCCATCGACAGGTAGGAGGTATAGAATTTTTAAATGATGTACTGTGTACTCACTCACTGTGGTACTGGTGTATGGTGTACCCTCATGGATGATAGGACCGTAAGGAGCGACGGTAAATTGTGTACTTTAAACAATAGGAAGGACACAACAATAATTCTCATTAGGACAATAATAAAAAAAATATTAACCAAACATTTATTTTCTCTGAATTCCACAAATCTGATTTTATTTGTTAGTGATGCTAGGGCCATCTGTTGAGATCTAGAGTAGAGTAGAAAATTGTACATCTAATTCTTTTAAATTATCAAAGACTTGTCTAGATTTAAGAATGCATATAAACAGAATGTGTCAATTTTTGAAACCCCAAAGCGTTGATTGAACGCTAACGTGTAATTTTAATTTTTTTCTTATTTACAGATATGGAAAAGGATTCGGTATATTTGATAAAGGTTCACTATTGTACAAACCCAACAGCCTCTTTGGACTTATGTACTACAGTATGATTGCAACTTTAGGTAAAACTGAAATATTGAAAATACGTAATTGTTATTAATATAAAATCAATGGTTGAATATTTGGAATGCGATTTATAGTCTACTGATTTCTTTCTTTTTTAGCCCAATCAAGCGCCCAGCCTATCGTGCTTTTTTCCCTTCTAGCTATAGGACTGTCAAATATATTGTCACTATACTTTGCATACATATTATATTTTGTGCTATATGATTTATGCATAGTATGTGTAGCGATTTACGTTGTCAATGTAGTAAATTTGATATTAATCCAACTTAAAATAAAAGCTTTGAGGACAATAGAAGAATACGAACAAGAAAATGAGCAGAAG
Source organism: Tetropium fuscum (assembly GCA_964058915.1). Taxonomy (NCBI): domain Eukaryota; kingdom Metazoa; phylum Arthropoda; class Insecta; order Coleoptera; family Cerambycidae; genus Tetropium; species Tetropium fuscum. Next base: position 1,200,861 of record CAXKVY010000056.1, read on the forward strand.
AAGGACAAGTAAAACACAGGCAGGAGATGATTTTGTTTTTATGAACAATGACTGATTTATCTATATACCTTACCTATTTTTATTAAATGTGATTTTATATTTTGTTACTAATTTATTGTCTTATATAGCGCTGTGGTAATAATAAATGTTATTGTATGTTTTGAGTATGATGCCTGTACCTCTATATATCATATCATTTAAGCAGTAGGTACTTCCACTAGCTGGCCGGAAAAATAAAAAATATCAGGCCAATGACGTCACAAGACCGGTCCCAGTGATTTTACACTATTTTACATCAAGTCATCTATGTACTCCGGGATTCTAAAAATCATTCCCTACGTATTTCTCGGTATGGTAGGATAGAGATATACAGAATGTGTAAGTTAGAGAGAGTAAGTAAGATCGGACGTGAATCAACGACTCCCGCATACAGCAGAGTAGTTAGTTAAGCCGTCCTCCGCTGCTTGTAGTGCTTGTTGGTTATAGGACTCGTAAAACGCTGTATGTTTTTCCTTAGTAAACAGCTCCATTTCAAAGTTGTAATAAAGTTAAAATAATATGTAATTGAATGTGTAAGACTCCTCAAATGTATTTAGTTCTGGTGACAATTCATAAAGTCAGTAAAATAGACATCGGAAGGTGGTTTGTTTTTGTTGTGTAGCGTGACTTGTTATCTGTCAAATGGCCAATGCCGGTATAGTGTGTGTTTCTGTGTAAATTTTAAAAGTGTTTCTTGTGTTATAAAAAACGTGTTAGTTAAAAATATACTTCACTACTTAAGGTAGGTGTCATTTACAATAAAATGCCATAACAATTCATAGGTCTCATTTACAACAAAATAATACCCAGGTGTTTTAAAAAGTAAAATCTTAATTTTTTCCATTATGGCTTCTAAATTTTGCGTACCTAAGTGCTCAAGCAATTACGATAGTACTAATACTTATGTGCCGTGTTTTCTTTTCCAAAAGATGAAATTAAACAAATATGGATTAAAACCAGTCATAGAGCAAATACTTATATATAAACCTGTTTGTTCAACAGTTGTGGTATTATAAAATTAAATGTTTCACGTTTAACAACCCTTCAGCTTCACTCACACATCTGCTATTTGGAATTTTATATAATATATTAATAGTTATAAACGAAATCAAATAACAGTTTTCACTAATGTATGTCAAAACAGAAAAGTACATAAAACTAATTAATAAACTACTTTAGCCATAAAAATTTAACTAATATAAAGGTAGCAGGTACATTACAGTGGCATAGCTTCAAATTCTGCCCCCCTCCCCAACGCCAAAATTCAATTTGTGGCATTCTCTAAATAAACAAATGCAGTTCAGCTAATAGTCCAGGCAAATTTCTACAATTATACCACTTTGAGTGAAGTGTTTCCGAACATTTATTTGGGTTTACCTCTTATTAACAATCTACTCTTTATACTTGCCATTAGCGGATGTGATACCAGCTCATATGTTTATAAGAAAGGAAAATCAGCAGCATTACCTAAATGTCTTTAAAAAACAAAAATCGATGCACGACAAATTGTTTTAACGTTTAAGTATTTAACGACTTTGATACTGATAAGGAAATTCTATTAAAAGTTGGACATGAATTTATGTTGTTCATGTATAGATTAGAAGGCACCCGTGACATAAACGAGGAAAGATTTAGACTATATAATAATATTAATATTGCCAAACTGACATTGGAAAGATCAGTTGATGTGGCTGTCCTTCCGCCTACAAGAGATGCTCTAAATCAACATATATTATTGAAGTATGAAACATTTGTTGATAAATGAAACCTTTTAAATAATAAGCATTACAAATATTATATAAATAATTTTAAAATAATTAACAAGCATTATAGTGTACAGTGCCGTTCAATTGAAAGTAAACGACTCTGAGAAATTTTGGAAATTTTCCCATTGTGAAGCAGGCTTTTGTAAACAGATCACATTCAAAATTATTTTAGGTTGAAGTATCTGTCAGTTATAGGGTGACAGCATTTTATATATAGTATTTATTAAGGAAAATCTATATGGTAAGGACGTCTCTTGTAAAAAAATCCATTAAATTAACAAACTAACTGAGAAGTTAAGAAAATTACTATGAATTAATATTTGGTTCAAGCACCATTCGCGTTTATAACTTTTTGAAGTCTATTTCTCATAGACAATATTAGTGTCCTGGTGTAATCCTCGCCAATATTTTCCCAGGCATTTTCAATCGCCAACCACAGTTCTTCTACGTTCGATGGTCGGAAATTTCTGCTATACATGTCTTTTTCCATTTGTGCCCATACATTTTCTATCGGATTTAAATCCGGCGACTTAGAGGGCCAAGGCAGAGTGTTAATATGGTTTGTATTCAGCCATTCAGTAACAACTAGTGATTTGTGAATAGAGGAATTATCCTGAAATATAAATTAACATGATATATGGAAAAAGGAAAGAGGAAATAAAAATATTTTCCTGCTGGAAAGTGAAGTTCTCGGGATATAAAATGGAAACGGAAGATAACATAACATATTCCAAAATGCGAGCGTAGCTTTGACCAGTAAGACGCTCTCTGATTCTCCAAGTAACACCTGCTCCTTGGCAATATATCCATGCCCACACGTTGATAGAGAAGCGACCACTACGAGCTGTAGGATTTATATAGCGATCTTCATATCGGCAATTTCTTGGGCGGTATACACGCACAGAGCCATCATAGCAGGATTGAAAAACTTTTTCGTCTGAAAAAATTTTGTTGTCCCAAAAGTCCTGTGGCACACCGACAAATTGGTTGGCAAAGTTAAACCTCTGCTCCTTATGCCGTGGCAACAGAGCAACTTTATTTGCAGCCGAAAAATTCTTCATCTCAGATGCTCTGATACGTTGTCTTGTGGTTTCCACCGAAACAGGAAAATTTGTTAAGAAGCAGGCAGTCACTGCTGTATCAAAAGGATTCTGTCGGAGGTGGTCAAGGACGAGTTCGTCTTCCTCCGAGGGGGGCGTCAGAAATTCAGTACTAAATTTCTGACGGCCCCCTCTATGGACGTACTCAACAGTTCCTTCTGCATTCCATTTTTGCTTAATTTTGTAAATGCAACCTTTACTCACATTCAAAGTATCTGCAACTGCTTGCATTGACCATCCGTTCTGCAGTAACATCACAGCTCTCATTTTTTGCGGTTCAGTTAAGCGCGGCATAATAATAATAATAATTATTATAAGGAAAACTACAAAATATTGAATAATTATTAGTAAACTGACAAATAAAATTGACCATCAAGTTTTGAATACCTGAAAGCCTTTTTCACATTAATTAAAAAAATCGTTTACTTTCAATTGAACGGCACTGTACCACCAGATTCAAGTCTGGTTGAGAAGTCAGAGGTTGAGTTCCCCAGAAGAATTTGGTTGGAAGGTTTGCAACAATGAAATGTTTCCAGTGACTCCGCAGCAGTCTCCTCGCTCACCCTCAGAACTTTTACGTCTCATTTATTGTAAATGTAGAAACGGATGCTTAAAAAAATGCGTATGCTCGGAAGCCTGACGCTGCAGTGCCATGTGCCTAAACTGTCATGGGATTGACTGTAAATATTTACAGTCAATCCGTGCGTTATTGAAGAAGGCAATTTAGATGTTTAAATTTATATAACTTTTTTCAACAATTATACCAATACCTAGGTATGTACTTAAAACGCCTGATTTTACGATCTTCACCAAATAGGAGTTTTCCTCCAATTTTTTTTGCTATTTCACATTTTTTATTAGTTTTTGTTTATTGTAACTACAATTTATACAATAAACGTATGAAAATTAGTTTTTATTTTTTTTGGCCGTTATTTGTGATTTTTTCGTTATTGATTGAACTTTTTATTGTACTCAATATGACGAATAAAACAAAAAAAAGAAGTTGCAAATCGGATAAACGGTGACTGAAATATCATCGTTTAAAGAAAAGGCGCTGGCGGCCATGTTTTCCAAAATGGCGACTTTAGCTCACATGCGATTTTTTGGGACTTTTGGATTTCCATTCTACACTAAAAGAGCTATCGATTACCGCTTAAAAATAAATGTTCGGAAACACCACTCAAAAATTAAGATTTGCCTGAGCTATAAAGTAACTTGGAAAATAATGACTCGCAGTCGACAAATTGAATGTACATTTTCATTCAATTAATGATAAGTTTAATTTCCACAAGAGGGTTTCAGAAGACCCACGGGTCTCGCAATATAGTAGCTACACCACTGCTGGTAGTTGAATGTTGTTTGTATTTGTTGGCGTTGGCACAATACAATCATAAAGTGTATTTTTAAATATATTTGTCAATGTTTAAATTATATTTGATATCTATTTCAAGACATCAAAAGCTCGGTTGGTGATAAATAATTCACAACACAGTGTAATAGGATTCGTGTACAAGTTTCAAATTATGTCCTCTGAGATTATCGTCGTTAGTTAAAAGGTGGAGGTCATTAATATTTAATTAATGTGTCGCTTAATACTATATTTTGTTATAAAGTGACCTTGCTTTAGTCTATCGATAGCTGAACTTAAATCGGAAATATTAATAAGTCTATCGGGGTACATAGGTACCTGTAAGTTTTTGTCGCGCACTAACCATGGTGACCATATCGACATTCTAGATATTTATATTTTGATAAGACATGCATAAATAAGGTATGCTGCATTAGCTTTTAAGTTCTTTGGTATTCATATTTGTTTTGCGAAAAGAAATCTTGGGATTGTAGCGATTCATTAGGTACATAGAGAAATAAGCTAAGCTAATTACATAGAGAAATTGCTTCCTTAGTCAGAACTAAAATCATTTGTTGAATCTTATGTATTAACTGTTAATTCGAAAAATCCAATTTTCACCCTGGAAAGCTAATAAATGTATTATTAGCTTTTAAGTTCTTTACTATTCATATTTGTTTAGCGAAAAGAAATCTTGGGATTGTAGCAATTCATTACATTGAAATAAGCAAATAGATGAATAATAAGGAAGGCACACTTACCAGTTATATATCTGGACATATACGGAAAACGAACCACTTAGAAGTTGTAAGTTCTTTCACCTTCATTGAGGGTCTTCAGAGTGATGACGATTTGTTTTATTGATCATTTATACTTGAATTTAAAATATTAATACTTCATCAGGTTCACTAACACTTTATGTCACATTAGTTTTGACGGAACTTTAATTCACAGAAATCTTTTTTTACCTTAAATCACAGATCTTTTTTTTAGCTTAAATACAAGATTTGATTAATATTGTCAAATCATGTTTAATAACTGGCCTCTAATACAAATCTGATAATAGAGCTTCAGTAATAGGCGATTTTTGACACCTTGTCAAAAGCCTTGGAAAAGTCAAGGTATATAATAATACAGTATAGCCCGAAATAAACAACACTGAAACTAAGTTGGCCGTGTCGCTATAATTAGTAGAGCTTAAATGTTAAATATGGTGTTAAGTGCAGAGGCAAAAGTTTTTCTGTTGGGGCATTGTTTTCGGTCATACGGAACCGGGCGATGCAATGGTGCAAGTCTGTGATACGTGTGTGATCAATCACATAACAGTTTAATGAACATTCTCTAAGTAATTCCGTTATTTTAAAGGTTGTTGAAAAATTCCGGAATAGATAATCACGTTCTACCCCTATGGCAGCCGAATATGGCGAAGGAGCTGGGTATATTTTGGTATGTGATTCAAGTACATCAACAGTTACATCCTCGGGACTATCGCAATAGAGTGGAATATTGCAGCAGAATTCTGACGTTAAGGTATGAAAATCCTGAATTTTTGAAAAATGTATGGTTTTCAGACGAAGCACATTGTCATTTGTCCGGCCATGAATCCGGCACAAATCGATTTCTGAGATTTACCCGACCCGACGAGGTTGACAAATCACAATCAACAGTGGTACATTATACAAATTTTAACACGCTTTATCCCTGATCTATATCGATTCCATCGTGCATGTAATTTGGCATTTCGAGACCAAGTCTTCCAGGAGGATGAGGGAACTTGTCGTACTGCGGCCCCAGTTCGTCAATTGCTTCAGGGACATTTTACAAACAAAATCATATCACGATTTACTGATTTCCCTTATCCTTCACATTCGCCAGACCTCACCTCTCCAGACGCATATACATTTCGGGCATAGCCAAAGATGACGTCTTCACAAGGTCACCACATACATACCACCGATGAATTGAAGGATGACGACCAACTTGGAACGTCGTTATCAAGTCTGCCTTGAACGAGGAGGTGCACATTTAGAACATGTAGTAAAGTGTAAATAAGCTAGGGCCGGCCCTCCAAAACGACCTTGTTAGTGCTACTGGGGTCCAAGTTTCTGATAAAATGGTTAAAAACATATTAAAAGAACCTGAAACCCCGAAGGCCTGTACGTAAACCTCGATTGACCCTGCAACACAGCTTTAAGTTACCGTTTCATTTTTTTAAATATCTCAATTCGTTAATAAAATAAATTAGATGTAAAAGGTGTGCGTTAATGCTTTTGAGCAGTGTATATTGCGACGACAATCCATGGACACAAGGCATATGAAAATTGTCGTTTTCAGGGTCAACCGCATGTGTGGTTTTAAATGTTGACATTTCGGCACCTATTTGGCGCTATTTTCAATAATAAGAATGTTTAGAAAAAGTTGGGTGCTGGGGGTTTCTTTATGATACTCTCCAGGTCTCGAAAGGTTCGAAATTCAGTTCTCTAACGCCATAATCTGCCTACAGTCCTCTCTAAGGAGAAGGCAGATTGCGTAGGTTCTAGAGTACCTGCCTATGTCATAAGGTAGTATTATTCGAAATAATTTTCCAGTACCATGATATTAAAAGGAATGACTTTATAATCACGTGATTACCGAAAATATTTTACAACTACTACAAATAAACAAACTATTAGTTTATTTAAATCATTCAGTTTTTAACATTTCGCAAGGCAAACATAATTACGTCTATATATTCATTGTTACGCAATAAATATCTACTAAAGTATTCTTATAATTTACAAATATATGTACAATGCCTACTGATTGATTAAATATGTTTATCGTGGGTTTGTCAATACCATGTTTGAATTTAGGACAGCAACAGTTGTCCCACTAAAGATATATCCGTTAAAAAAACTTAATAATTTAAAAGTGTTAAATAAAACATGTAACATTCCTTATTTGTTAAATTGTTATACAAAGAATGCAATAAACTAATGAAATAAAAGGTAGACACCTAAATTGAGGCTACACATATTCTTATGTTACCTACATTTTACACTATAATCGTATTGTGATATATTTAACTTAATAACTTTAATATATGTATATAACTTAATAAATATCAAAAACAGAAATAATATACGTTTAATTTAGAATTGAGATTATCCTAACTACACAACATGGAAAGTGAATTAAATATCCAACAATTATGTGCTGTCCTGCATCCTGCATAATCGATGGTTTACCTACTGATTACCAAGACTGCGCCTTGGTAATCATACTAAGTTTGTGAATTCTGAATCACTCAGTGAGCCATATAAAGGTTTGCTATGCAAAATTGACGTGCTAGAAGAATTTGTTTCCTCACACCAACTATTTACTAAAAAATTAACTAAAACCAAAGCGACTATTTGTTCACACTGAGAAACTAGGGCATGAGCGAGAGGATTCCTGACACTTAATGCCAAGGTCTTGTACAAGTCAGAAAAGGGGTACAATTCGGACAAGGGTGGAAAGACAGGACAAATGTGACCCAGCACCGATTAATATAAAACATATCCAACAGGCATCAAGCTTGCGAGGCAACACTTCCGAGGCGCGAAGTAACCGATAGATTTATATAAGACATGGAATAGGAAGTGGTGGAAGGATGGAAGGAGGACAAAATATACGAATATAAACGAATCATTAAAAATTTGTACAAGCCCTTTAGCCTTCATTGAGGCTCTTTAGAATGATGTACGATTTATTAACGATTGGTTATTTATACTTGAATTTACCATTAATACCTACTATTCTCATAGTGACATTTGTATGTGATATTAGGTTGGCGACATTAAGTTGGATAGGAACTCACATTCATAGACAACAACTCCTAGTCTTTTATTTATATACTTTTTCTATTTGAACATATTATTGATATATGAAAGCAGTAGGCCATACATTTATCTAGATGTTAAACTTTATAATGCGTAAAATCTTGTAGAATCTATTAAAACAACTTAGCTATATGCTATAAAATATTGAATTACATAATTATATACTTCTAATACTACTAATAGAATTCATAAGAATTTACAGAGGAACTGATTATATAATACTGATAGTTGCTTGTTTGGTCAAAACTAAAATTATTTATTTGCTCGTATGTATTAATTATTTTTTCGAAAGTTCGAAAAAAATCCTACTTTCACCCTGGAATATATTTATCAGCTTTTAAGAGACTTGCTATTCATATTTATTATCTAAGAAGTTATCTTGGGTTGGTAGCAATCTATTACAAAGATAAATCAATGAAAATACAAAACACTAAGCAAATAGATGAATAATAAGGGAGACAAAAACTTACCAGTTTTATATTTGGACATATATACGGATTCTTTTCCGTATATATGTCCACTTAGAAGTTGCACATGTTGTTTCACCTTCATCGAGGATCTTCAGAGTGATGTACGATTTGTTTTATTCGAATCGCGCATCGAAATTAATGCGCTCTTATTGTGATCGTTTACCAAGAACTTTTCTTGTGTAATGGTAGATGAGGAGAACATGACTTTGGTGCTGATTGTAATGCAGAACGGCGAGCTCGTTCTGCGGCTTTGGTGCTTTGGGTTTCCGAAGTTGGCGGTTGTAACCAGAAATCATAATGATAACATTTTACAATAATTCGGGTATAACAGAAGAAATAAGGTGGAATTCTGCATTTTTCGGCATTTTTTTCAGCGAATTTTGATAATTAAATTTTTTTTCGAAGCGCCATATCTCGGTAACGATTTAACATACAAACATGTTTGATTAGTCAAAATAGTCGGAAATTTAACGCTCTACGCTCTACTCTTTTAATGCTCTACGCTAAGTTTTAAATGTTATTGCCGTAGAATGTAAGGGAAAAAAGTTATTAAGGAAAAACCGGAGAAAAGTCGAAAATTTTGCAGTTCCCCCCCTCCCTCTTTTTTCGCACAGGGTCCTCGAGGCCCAAAACTTGAGAAAATGTTTATTAACCATCCTTAAATAGTATCCCAAAGTTTCATTAACCTCCGACCTTTTTCTATCTGAAACTACCTGTCGACTACCTAAAACCTACTATTTATATTTGATATATTTGAACATATTATATATATATATAAAAGCATTAGGCATACAGTTTTCCAGAAGAAGATAAACTTTAAAATGCATAAAATCTTGTAGAATCTATTCTATTGATTTCTATTTGAATCTATTTATTTGGATATATAATGTTAGTAATAAGGACAAAATTATTAACAGTTTTTAGAGGGATTCTCTTTTTGTACGAGTATATTGTATTAATAGTTACTGATTTAGGTACAAACCGTCCCCAGGGTCCAGAGTGTTAGAAAAAGGATATATTCAAAAAGAGAAATACTGTGATCAATGAATAAATACATTGATCGCAGTATGTTTGCTAGTATTTATTACCAATATAAATTATTAGGGGTAACTTGTGTATTAAAAAGAAAGATAATTTTAAAACTTCTATTGTAGTGTTTTTGGTTTTGATTTATGGTTTTGATATGGGTAAATACTGTCTCCAATTTCTTTTATACTTTATTGGTGTATCCATGTTTTCCAAATTAAACTATCCATTTATTTGTATATTAATACAAATTGTATATATGTTTTAAATGTATGTAACTATGTACCTAACAAGAAATTCCACTTTGATTTCAGCAAATGTTACGAATACCTCACAACAACTTACGATTTATACAACAGTCTAGATGCCATTGACAAATACATAAGAGGCAATCGTCAGGTAGGTACCACAGGTAACACCCACTTGGTGTTGCCGCTGGTACAGAACAAGGTGATCCGCGAGCCTCCACACGGCTACGTTAAAGGTGAGGCTGCTCGCTGTTATTCTCAAACACACTGCCGCGCTCTTCGCTAGGTTTGATAAGTGCATTTTGATCTGTCCGAGTACCGTGTGCTTGTGTACATTCGTTCACCACGTGCGAATTTGGTGAATGGGTTCGGATTTACGTGTGGTGACTTTTTTGTGGTTGGATTACTGCTGTTTATTATTCCGTAAGTAGGTAAATTATACATTACTTTATCTGTTATGTGACGGTTTTGTTACCTCAATATTAGCTCGTTTGGTAGGTATAGGTAGGTAATATTTAAAAATGCGTATCTTGTCACACAATAATCTAGACAATTTTAAAATCTATTACCTAATAAAATTCATTTTGGACTTGCAAGTGACAATATTTACTTTTTTGAACACGTTTGTGGTGCTAAGTTGTTTTAATAAGGCCTGATTCCTGAATCCATGACGTAGTTGTGGATGAAAGCGACGTCGATTCTTATGAATTCATCATCAAATATTGTTGATATGCAAAAGCTATTAATCGCTATTAATCAGGTAGAAGAAAACATTTTCATTTATACATGATTATGATATGACACAATCGTTCCTTGTTTATACTAACGCGCAATAATAAATAAACACAAGCATCGTTTACAATGCTATTGAGATAATTTCACCAATTTACAAATATTGATATTATTTCTATAGACGCAGGTATATAAATTCTATATTATTCTATATAGATATTACGCACCATAACTTTCTTACTACTAAATAAGTAGGCTATGAACTTACCTGCCCTAATTAGTACGCGGCTAGGCTGTCCCTTCCTTGTTATCAAATAGGTATTCTCAATTTGCAAGCAAACTACATGCTTAGTTTTCAGAGGAATTTAATGTTAGGTATACCTAAATCAAATGCAGTAGGTAGCTCAATAGAAAGAATTAATTTTTCAATAGGGTTTGCTCATCTGTGTGACGGTAATTAATAGTTCATTTAAATTACAATATATAGACAGGGGTAGGTGTCCTAAATTTTTTTTCAGGGAACAGCAAATAATTCTTCACAAACTACAAACTGTCCTAAGAAAACCGCAATATAATGAAAACTAATAGGCAAACAAACGACTACTATGTTATTTTACACACTAGGGGTGTCAAAATGAAATAGTATCATAATAATATTTTCCTTAGTCTATATCAATTGCACAAGTCTATATCAAGTCGCAAATTAATGTTTTTGATTTTGGATCAGTCACCATTCAGTGCACTCAAAATGCCCAAAGACAGATCATGCACTGAATCTGAGCTTCTGCTATTTGTTCTTGAGAGCTATCATTCGCTCGTCCAATTTTGATTTTTTCTTTGCTTGATCTTGGTTTTTGTTTTTCAGTTCCTCAAAAATCGGAGAACATGTTAAAACAGTGTACTTCTTTGTTACATTCCTTTTTATTGATTGGGCTATTGCTTTCGGGGGTGGAGATATTTCTAAAAATGATACCTTTGCGATTTCTGTCTTGTCTTCGCTGTGAGCGGGGAAGCATCTGAGATCGATGTTATTCTTTCTACAAAATGACGGCTGCTAAGGCGGTATGGTTTACATGACAATCAAGGAGAAGGAGTACGTTACTCTCCCGAGTGGGATTAGCATGTTTGCAAAAATGTTTCAGCCATTGAACGAACAGTCTGATTTCATCCAACTAGACTCTTCTCAATTCGACTGTCGTTAATCCAAACAGTCTAGATTCAAGAAACATGAGGTGTTCTACCAACTCTTTCTCTGTTTGAGAATCAAAAGTAGACGAAAATGGGCTTAGTCTTTTCTGTACACCTTTACCTCGTTTATTCTTGTTAACAGCTCTACGTCTAAGAGTTGCTTGAGGAATATTATATAATTTAGATACCTTTAGCCAACCCAATCTCTTTTCTTGAATATCTTTTATGGCTTGTTGCAAGGATGTTTCGTCCCAGGGCTGTCTAGTACTATTTCTGACGTATCTTCCAACCATGTTCATCTGTACAAAATTTTAATAACAAATAGAATTAGGATAAATATAAATCATGTAGTGGGTGTCGTATAAAATGACATGCTATGTCATTTTACCAACTGCTGCTGTGTGTCATTTTAAAAGCAATATTAAAGTTTCAATGTATAGGTATATGAGAATGTTAAAGTTAATATTGAAAAACTTACTTACCAATCACATGCAACAAAATTCACCAACACAGTATTTAATACTGAAGAGGATGTAATCAGAATAGCGATTAAAACCCACGCAGACAAAACTTGTTGGCGCCTAAAACATAATCTACACAGTAAAACCATTAAATAAACTAGAAAAGTTCTGATGTAAACTCATATTATACTTGAGAAGAATGTTAGTTACTTAGTACAACTATCGGATAGGGGATGTTGCTTCTCGTTCCTTATCTAGAGCAAGTTTGCGTTTTATCAGCTAGGTATGTCATTTTAGGACACTTTACCCTACTCGTATCTCATGTATGTAACATAATTAATAATTGATTACGTTTAATATACGTATCATGGATGTTATTAAAATGATAATTTTCGTATAGGTAAGTTCTATTTCCAAATGAAAAAATGAAATGATTTCAAATACTTACATAAACAATTAAATTCTCGGTAGTTTGCAATAACGAACCTACATGGTGTATAGTAGCAAAGGAATGAAGTCATATCTATATTTATTATACAAACTGTTAAATATTTACGTTGCTATTTATGCTAATTCGACTTCAATAGGTACATAATTGAAAATTGATGCTAGATGCTACAAGAAATGTATAATGATCAATGTGCTTTGATTTAGTGGAGATGTTTTTTCTTGGAGACCATACCAGTAGGTATAAATGCAGAAAAAAATGTATTTTAATTATAGGCAAATAGAGAATTACAATAATTGTTATGGTGCGTTATACCAGATACCTACGTATTACAGTTGACTACATTTAAAGGTATTATGATAAAAACAATTGAAAATGAGTCAAATTATAGGTATTTTTTTTTGTTATGTCATTATTAAATCTGTAGATTTCAATAAAATAATAATTTTATTTTGTTGTAAACCATGAACACGAAAATCGGCCAAACATTACCTTTAAATTCTATATTCCTTTAATGGGATGTGAAGGCAAGGATTGTACACGTCCTTGCCTTCAAATCCCATTATTAGGTACCTAGACACAAACCTACATGAAAAATGTTACATGTGTTTCATTTTTCCTCGAATGAACGATAATATCACTGTTTAAAAAAATAAAATATAATGATGACGAAGGCGACGTGTTTTGTAAACAAACTGCCTTACAATTTACAGTAATCATAGAATAAGAATGTTTTAATTCGGTTAAGGTTCTATCAAGGTCACTCTGTACTGTTGAAGGCGATTTACATGTTTGATAAATCTACGTCATTGGATGAGTGGACAATGGCAAATGGCTTATTTACTAAGAAATAAGTGCACATCGAATAATAATTAATATGACGAATAATAATTAACACCTGCTTGTATGAGTAACAAAAATAATCAGAACGGAAATCAATCATATAGGAAATTTGAGTAAGAGGGAATGCACCAGATGTAATTAACAAATTATGTAAATTATGTAGCACCAAATATCATTTCAAGTCGGTAAGCAAAAACTACTATTCAGTGGCTACTTATCTCGGCATCCGAATTTGTATGATTCTTTAGATAAATCTATTGCAGAAAATTATGTATTATCCACAAAATTACAACTGCAACTCGGGAAAACTGTGCATATAACTACTTTGGAATATGCGGATCAACGTTCGACACAATCTGTTCCACATCAATGAAAGGGTCCTGTGCTGCATCCTGCATCTATGGATCCTTGTGGAAGTTGAGTGTCAATTTGCATACTACCGTTTTTCGTATTTTACTGTTAAGTTTCGGTTCCTATAAGTTGCTTTGCATGGAGTTATATAGAGTTCTATTTTAAATTGGCCAAATAGTGGTAAAGTTGTATATACCTAAGGATATTAGCTATGTCTTGTATTATGTATGATAGCTATGTCTTGTATTATGTCTAGAATTTTTGTGTAGAAGAAGACTTTATAGACAATTATTGTATTTCCTATTTTCCATATTTTCAAGCCACACGTAACATTTTTCCCATTTTTTTCAAACACCGGTCTATTGTCAATTGTCATCCTCACGTAGTATGTGACAAATCTGTGAAATAACTTAATTCTTCTATGATCAAATTTAAATACCTATATTTGCCTCGCTAAATCAGTATAACTACTTAACCAACCAAATCACCTAATAAATTAAAATGAGACATATTAAAATGAATAAATGTAACATATTTATCTTGTCTAGTTGTCCGAATATCTAGATGAAACATGACATATGTGTTTTATAAATAGCTATAGTCAGAGATTATGGGTATTTTGGTGATACTAGTGCATAGGCACTGACACATAATGAAAGACAAAGCGATGGATATTAGGGACTTCAGAGTAGCCCGAATTTTCAAAAATCTTCAAATAAATGTATAACAAATTAATCTATCAGGCGATATGTATACTTTTAATAACGTTGGAAGATGAGAAATAAGTGCGATCATGCTCCTCGACAGCAGGCATCTTAGAGAACAGTCAAAGCTGAATTAAATGAATGAAAAAATTCCCGCGATACAAGTAAATTGTAGAATCAAATATGTAAATGGCAACCCCAAAATGATTACTGAACCGTTAAATTAGCATCGCCCAACAACATCCAAGAACTCACGTACTGTTATCAAAACTCTTACGTTTTGATAACATCACGTGACTCAACAGCAAAATACAAGGATTTCTCACATCTATAGCACCAGGTGAATTTGACTTAATAGCTCGAACTGAAACCTGAATTCTAGAGGAAATGTTAAGTACAGAAATATTTCCCGAAATATATAGTGTTTAGAAGTGAATATATAAAGTGTTTACACCTGACAGAGGTGGTGTGCTTTTAGCATGTAAACATGAATAAGGTTACAGATCATCGATATTCCATTTTTTCAGTTACATTTCCTACTATTGATATTTTGTGCTGCAAATGTCAACTACAACTTACGATTGTATACTTATATTTTTGTAATTTATGTACCGCCTATTACTAATTTAGAGCAATATGAATTTTATTTTTTTATTCAATATTTTTTGATTTATTGGAGCAGTTAATTTTTTTACTATATTAAAAAATTCTTATTCTTGGAGATTTAAATATACCATATTGTCAATAACGATAACAATGTTAGATAGTGAATATGTTATAAATAAATAAATACTAATAAATTAATTAATAAATAAAATTAGTTTTTTTTGTGAAAAAAAATATAAAAAATGATCAGACTTGATTTTGTACATAACAACTTTTATCTTTTATTTAATGCATATCGTTATAGAACAAAACTGTGCAATGTAGTAAATACTACTAAATGAATAAATACTTATTATATATCGGTATATTTTATTTATTTTTATTAACTGAATCTGAATCATCACCACTCAAATTATAATCAGTTTCATTATACATAGAGAAATAAGCAAATAGATGAATAATAAGGAAGACACACTTACCAGTTGTATATCTGGACATACACACGGAAACGAACCACTTAGAAGTTGTACAAGCTCTTTCACCTTCATTGAGGATCTACAGAGTGATGACGGTTTGTTTCATTGATCATTTATACTTGAATTTAAAATATTAATACTCCAACACTTGCAGTGACATTTTATGGCATCAGTTTTTGAAGGTAAAAACGGATGTCATAAAATGTGTATCTGTTAGAATGTTGAGTATCTGTTAGATACTCAAGTATATAACAGATCTAGTATCTAACAGAACAGAGTATATGTTAGATATCAAGTTGAGTATCTGTTATAATAATACCAAAGGGTTCCGTAATTGGATGCCCTCATCCCTTCCTTTTTCTATATTTCTATTAGTTTAGTGGCGCCCATTCTACAAAATAATGGCATATGACTAAAATTCGCCCCATGAGTCTGCCTTGGTGAAAATAATTCGGATAAAAAATTTAGGTTACTATTACCAAAGCTGCCACGTTGTCGTCCCGATAATCCTTATTTTATTTAAACGTTATTTATTGACTTAAATTAAATAGGTATGTGAGTATATTTAGTAGATACTTATTTTCATAATGATATGATGTAGATAGTAATTATTTTCAAATATATAGATAATATTTACATACAAACATTTTACTTTATCTTTAACTCTATTATATTAGTATCTTTAATATTGAAAACGGCGTAAATTTTCGTCCACTGGCAACAATGTTGGCTTTATCAAGATGCCATGCAGCTCACATAGATATAAATCCTCGGAATGGTCCGCGACGTCATCGCCAACGCTTAAAAAGTTCACGCACCTCTTTACGCCAGTCAGTGTTGTACCATTTTAATTTATAACGGGACTGCTCTGTGTTTAAACTTGCGTATTAGTTATTACATGAATTTCGAGAGAAATCCCTATTTAAAAGGAAAAACACTTCATAGTTGATCTATATATAGTATATGTATATAGAAATGTACATAGAATAAGCGACAAAGGAGCCCGAAATAATGCTTGTAAGCTGTCTTTGATGAATACAATTGAACGAGTTTACCGAGATGATGCAGTCAGGACAGTGTGAGAAAAATTGATAGAAAAGATGAGGGACGATAAAGAGAATATCCAGATAAGATGCTTTCATCAGCGTGTGTAACGAAACCTCGACTGTCTATTAAAGATAAGTCGAGGTGCAGAAATCGAAGGTGAGACGATGCTGCAGATTTTGCAAGCATAATGCGCATAGTCTTTGCCTTTCAACTTTTAAACAAGTTGCGTGAAATTAAATGAAAATGAAACATGGGTACTGATACTGATGATACTGATGGGTACGATACTGATCTCAATTTTCAAACAAGTTGGTCACGATGTGTGGTAGAAATAGCAACGTTATTGCAAGTGGCCATTTAGTCATTGGTTTATGCTGCGTTTGAAAATGTTTGTCTTCCAAATGCATGTTTAATATTCAAAGTAGGCCAAGCTAGTAGGTCTTACCATGAACGAAAGAAAAAAATTCTTCAAATGGCTGGGGGAAAAACTGTTACCAAATATTCCGCCAAACTCAGTGATCGCCTCGAACAATGCTCCTTATCACTCGGTGCAAGAGGATAAAATTCCTTCTACATCGTCCACTAAGAAGAATATAATTGGGTGGTCAGCAAGAAAAGGAATAAACCATTATCCAAAAGAAAGAAAAAGGACATTATTTCAGCTGATACAACTGCACAAACCACCGGACAAATAAAAACATTACGTAGTGGATAGAATATTGACGTCTCATGGACATATACAACGTACACCATCGATGAAACAAGTGTGATCTTATCCCAATTGAGTGAGATGGGCTCTGCTGAAACATTATATTCGTAGTCAAAATACTACAAGAGATTTTACAATCAAAATTTTAATGGAGCAAGTTGAGCAGGGTTTGACATCTATATCACCTGAAGATTGGTTAAAATATGGAGAACATGTTTTTGATATTGAAAATCATTTTGGGAAAATAGATGAAGGAAATAGAACACACATGACATGAAAGAAATACAATACGGACATGAAATAGAACAGCAAATAATTCAACTTAACAATACCAGGAGTGGTAATGACAACCATTCAGGTTACATTGATGAGACAGATCAAGAAAGTATTTCTTTAAATAAGTGTGTTGTTTTTACTTCCCTGATGACCAATAATTGACTGTTTGTTGTAGCACTGAAAACATCACCATGAGGTTTATTTTTATTTTCTCCGCCATTTTTCTGATTTTTCTTAAATCCGATTTTCAGAATTTGGGCCCTTGCACTTAATAAATTTATTGTACAATTATAGGTATAGATATAGGTATTTGATTTATTTTTATAGCACCTCTCAAAACTATACCCACGGCCTCATCCGCACGTATCCCTCCCGCCTGGACCAAAATATGAGCGCTTTCTTTTATTTATCGAGTCCATCGATATCATCAATATATTTCTGTCTAATTTTGACCACGTAAAAGAGACAGAATGAGTTGCCGCAAGTCATTCCGTCGCACAGGACGCACAGTAGTCTACCCAGAGTAGAAAGAGAATGTATAGCGCATATACAACGTAATGGTGTAATGGCAACGTGGTAGAATAAATCATTAAAATGTCTCTTAATAAAGCTATTTCTTTCCAGTACATTATTTTACCATTCTTTTCCCTACTATGTACTCTGCAGGAAAATATTGAAGTCTCCAAATAGATTCAAGATTCAACTATGTTAATATTATATTTTCAACGACCAGCCTTGAAATTAGAAGGATGCTGTGTTTCTACATAAACTTGTTAATCATAAAATTGTCTCTATTTATCTTTTAAGTAAATTACATTTTCTATTCCCAAGGTTGCAAACTAGGAATGGTCATTACTTTTACGTACCTTTGACAAATACAAGCATACATTGTATGGCTGAAGATGGACATTCAACAAATATATTGTTGCACCTATGCCTCACTCATTTTCCAAGTATATGTCATTATTTCAATAGTATAACTACATTAGGGTGCTGATATTTGTCAAAGTATTACAATATTAAAGAACACTGTGCAAAATAGATTAACAATTTTTATAATTAATAAATATCTGCATATATTTATATCTTCCTGTGACTCGGATTATTGGATTCTGTTGGGCTTGTTAAATTGCTAAATAAAAAATATGGCTATGATGGCTATCACTAAACATATGGCAAATATGATTGGTATATGCAATTTCAGAATTAAAATCTAAAATAGAAATAACAGAAGTTTCCTATATATAGAAATATTTCGTTTAGGAAGTGAATATGTCGTTGTGGAAGGCATTAATCACGTGATCATATATTATTATTATAATACAATGCCAAGAAAAGGGAGAGAAACTAATATCATCTTCATACATAAATCTTCATAAAGAATATCTAGGTAGGTGTATCACTTACTTCATCACTGGAAAAATAGCTATCGATATAAATTGACGCAGTTAAACGCTGCATGACGTTTTCGGTGAAAAGCGTTCGTTCATTAATTGTCATTATTGACTTAAATATTACATATTATAAATTATATTTAATATAGAACTAACTAAAATATATATTTAAAAATGGGACTACATTGTGGTTAGTATTTATCATCACTTTGAATCAATCTGTAAAAAATCAGAGGTCGCAATAGAAAAAATTACCACAACAAAATAATCGAATAGCGTTAAATTACATAAATACAATACCAAGTCTATTGAGGTTAAACCTATCATTAAATTTGCGCGGATTGGCTGTGACTCAACCGGTTGTGGCAGGAGTTGCTCTGCTGGTCCTTAACAAACTCCTTGGTTTACTATAAATGGGTATGAGAAATTAAGGCGACCGGTGACTCTTGTTTGTTTATGGTAATAACAATTCTTATTCTTGGGAATATCTTAAAAATATGTAGGTACGGGTATAATACAGACATGTTCATATAATCAACTCGCCGGTAAAAACGTGATAAATAGTCTATATACGCGTTCTAGTTGTTTTATACAAAATATTTATATTAATCTTAAAATGTAATTCAATATTTTTTTATTGCCTTTGATGACGTAAATATAACAACGTGGCTTATCTTTTAAGTATCCTATATAATATGTCTTCTAGGTCTTATATGTAGGTATCTGTACATCTGGACACTAACCAAGTAACAACTAACAATGGACTTTTAGATGGCGTCCTACCAATAAAAACAATAGTAATAATTAATAATTGAATTCGCACAGTCTTATAACTTCATTAAAATTATATCAAAATTATCATATCACATGACTTTAACCATGAAGTCACATCACATGAAGTTAACCATATGGCTCAAGACTCTAGTACCATTACACACCACCAACCAGCTGGCACATATGCATTATTTTTAAAATGTAAATTAGGCATACAGCTATGGAGAAGATGTTAAACTTTAAAATGCATAAAATCTTGTAGAATATAAGCAAATAGATAAATAATAAGGAAGACATACTTACCAGTTGTATATCTGGACATATAAACAGAAACGAACCACTTAGAAGTTGTACAAGTTCTTTCATCTTCATTCAGGATCTTCAGAGTGATGTACGATTTGTTTTATTGATCTTGAATTTAAAATATGAATACTCCACCACTTTCAGTGTGACATTAGTTTCTGACGGAACTGAAATTCCCAGAAAACACGACCCTATTCTACTATTTATATGTGTTCTATTTGAACATATTATATATAAAAGCATTAGGCACACAGTTATCAAGAATATGTTAAACTTTAAAATGCATAAAATCTTGTAGAATCTATTAAAACAACTACTTTTCCTAGCTATATGCTAGAAAATATTGAATTACATATACAATAGAATTCTGAAGCATTCAAATAGGGAGTGATACAGTCAAGCCCGGTGAAAGAACAAATTAGAAGCAAAGTCTCAAAAAAGTAAGAAACAAACGGCGAAACGCAAAATAGGGGAAACATCCGCCGTTCGTAATTTAAAATATCCAAAGACACCAATTGAAAAACATAATCCAGAAGAAATTGCGAATTGTTGCTATCGTCAAGAATATAAAATATAATATACTTACTTAGTGTTTAAGGTTTAACTTGTTTCACCAGAATTCTTTTTATACTTACATATATTTTGTATTGTCTAAATAATAAATATTTTGCATTTCAGCTGAAGAGAAATATGTTTTTATGATTGGGTTAATTTTACCCAGGGGCGATTCTTGTTGCCTAAACTGATGATTCCTTATGCCCACTAGGGTGGGGCAAAAAGAACCAAATGCACTTATTTACATTTTATCAAATTAATAATATTTATTATAAAAATTATCGCCAATTTGATAAATTAAAAACATTATTCAAATAATGAAATAGTTCCGGATGCCCGGGTCTTCACTACCTATTAACGGGAAAATATGATTTGCAGTGTGAATATAATACGGAACATATATAGTTTGTTCCCTCAATATAATATTAATTCGCCAATAAATCTACTGATTTTTTCAGGAAGGAAGTTTAAATAGGAGATGAGTAAAACTGAAAATGACGGAAGTAGCCAGCTTATTGCCGCCTGACCATCATCTCACATCTGTTAGGCACTATGAAGCAGCACCTCCAGCAGGATTAGAATTGGTATGTTATATCACCAATTTATTAATATTAATGTATCGTTATAGTAAGTACTTACACAAGCGCAAAACCATTAAAATATAGTTAGCAAAGCTGATGCGTTTAAACTTTGATTATTATTTTTCAATGCAATAATACATATTCAAACAAACATATGGCTGTGCAATGGGTTCACCAATATCCAGTACAATCGCAGAATTAGTACTATGTAGAAGATTTAGAAAAAAACATAATTCCAACATCCTAAATAAATTTAATAGTTAGCATACAAAAATACAATTTACAATTGAAAACGAATCAGAAAATACAATAAATTTCTTAGACTTAACTCTCATAAACGCTTATAAATAATAAAACTGAAATATTAACAATACAAAAACATGGTACAATGGAATACAAAAACAACATGGTCTGGTACATATACCAATTTCAACTCAAAAAACCCTTACAACCGTAAAAAACTGTAATAATTGGTATTGCAGATAGATCAATAAAACATAGATCTGCTATTTTTAGAAAAGAATGCATAGAAAAAGCAAAAAATGTTTTAATAAATAATAACTATCCTTTTTCTCTAATCAACAAAATTTACAAAAACAGAATTCACTGACAGAAGACTACAATTCTCCACCACCAATAATCAATGCAACTAATACTCGTAAAACATATATTGTCTTACCATATATACCACAACTATCAGAAAATATTTCAAACATTTTAAAACCATATGATATTCACAGAGCACACAAAAATGCAAACAACTTAAAATGCCTTTACACAACATTAAAAGACTAAAATCCACTTGAAAAAGCTACACACTGTATATACGAAATTCCATGTAAACAATGTGATGAAGTCTACATTGGTCAAACAGTGCAGCTTCTTGAAGAACGTTTAAAAGGTCACAAATATTCAGCTAATATTACAGCTCTAAAAAAATATTCTAATGCTGACCTGTTTGGTCAGCAATTTAACTACGAAAATACTAAAGTTATTAATAAAGAACAAAATTATAAAACACGGCTAATTATGGAATCAATTTATACTCAAAAAAATCCTAATGAATGTAAAAACAAGAAAGATACAGAACATCTTTCTACAATCTACAATTTGCTAATATAAAAATATAAAATAAGTTAACAAAAAACATTATCTCTATATATATAAACTTATATATACATCCATACCTACTTACTATAAATATACATCTACGTAATATTAACATAACCAAAATTAGAATAATAATGAAATATAAAATAGCGTAAGTTCGTAGGATTTCTTGACTGTTCTTCCCTATGATACTAATCGAACAGTATAGTAACCTTAAAAATTATATCCAAGATATCTTTTGTGGTTATTAAAATTACCCAAAAAAAATCATTCTAGCTTTCCAACGAAAATTGGAAAGTTTTTACGCAATAAAATATAATATACTCTCCGACTTTTGCAGTGAGGAGTATAATAATAAACATGTGCGTAAATAGTAACTTATAAGTGGTAGTAATAGTTGTTGCAATAGTTCAAATGAGTAATTATGTTATTAATTTTTAATGCATATATCTACCTCCCTCTATAATATTACTGTGCTCTAAAGCTTTTAATATATTAATAATTTTTACATCTTCGGTATCGTTCCTTATTTTAAACTATTGATAATTAATTCTTACCGAACGAATATAATATAGGTAAATTGATACACAATATATATTGGGATAAATTAAATTAATTACTAATATAATCAAAACAATTGATTGTATATATGCAACCAGACTTGCAAATCTGTATATTTACAGTAAATATGATACAATTTACTTTGACGTGTCCTAGGCATATAATCATTATTTTAGTTAATTTATTCTAGGTCGTTAATTTATTACAGTCCATTTACGTCTTTACATCCCATTTTATGCGATTGATGAGATTGTGATCCCATATGATGATATCAACTCTATGTAGTGTTGTACCACAGTATACCTAAACAATTGTACTGTGGTTCTACCTACCAATATCTAGTAACTGCCATGACTATTGTAGCGTATTCACTTAACTACAATAGCTAAATACTTTTTTATAATTTCATACTTACAATAATTAACATAATTAAGTAGACGAGGAGTCAGAGCCGAAAAATTTCTCTGAATTGACTAATAGTTCAGTCAATGATTGACCCAAAAATGGGTGTAGAGTGCGTGAGTAGGGACCAAAGCGATTCCTCCATAAACTTTTTCAGGGTGCTTATGGAGTGAACATACCAAAAATCCTGACGTCTAGGATGTGAGCCGAATGGGGGGGCACAAAGAGGGTCCACTTTTGGGTTCAGCGTTGCAGGGAAAATTTGTTTGATACGAAATTAAAGCTCTTGAAGCTCTCTACAACCTTCGTTCTATTAGCAACAGTTTTCGAGTCACACGCACAGGAAAAGAGAAAATTTTCGAAAATAAGATTACTACCTCACATTTTACATCAAAGATTCCTACTGCACAGAGAAATATAGCAAAAAGATGCCTCCGTTGTCACCATTTATGTCACCTACGTCAACCACCACTATCTTGGAACGAACCACACTATGGTATTAGATGGGTACGCAAACTCAGCCAACAGTAGGTACGAAGTCACAAGAACAGAGACGACGATACAGATTGAGGAGATCGGCTGACATCAATTTGACATAAAACACATCGATACAAGAAGATTTTGTGTCCAATCCTACCAAAAAAGGTCAGTTCATCTCCTTACTACATACAAAGCTTGAGCAGAAAGGGATGCAGTCTCTCCAGGCCACCAATGATGCTGACGTCCTTATCGTGAAGACTGCTGTGGAACAATCTACTCACAGTTCTGTGGCTGTCGTTGGTGAGGATGTGAACCTCGCTGTCCTTTTGATAGCTTCCACTGCTCCCACCGAAGACATCATGCTGCTGAAATCCGATCGAGGGAAAATCAAAACAATGGTCCTGTCCACCCAAGAGATGCAGCAGCATTGTTTTGAACGCATCCTGTTCTTACATTCATTTACCGGCTGCGACACGTCTGCAACTTTTAGGAGCAGCAAGGTCGACTTCTCGAAATGTATTGCTAGGGTCTAGCATGTATTGCTAGGGTCGGTAAAGGTATTTATTAACGCATCACATCCTGATATATAGTTATTTAGTGCAAATGTATTGCCGTCGAAGATACTAATGAAATCTACAAACATTTTAACTAGTTGATCATTCATGGTTGGTTGCAAATTTAAACGAGTGGGTTTTATAATAGGGTTTGAGTTATTTAAGGTTTCGGAGACACTTTCTAAACTTACTACATTGTGTTCGTTGTTCATTAACGGTTCTGTTTAAATCCCTTGTTTCAACAACCAGTTAGTTGCCTTGCTCACTTGTCTACCTAAATGGTATATGACGTTATAGTGGTAGTTCAAGGATTAACAGAACAGATTATTGTTTTTGAAATTATTTCTATTTCAATCACTTATTTCAGCAACAACTAGTTGTCTTGCTCACTTTTGTACCTTTTTTTTGTAAAAGGTAAACTGGAATATTATACAGGCGGTTCTAGGATTAATAGAATAATTTTCGTGGCACTTTGATTTCACATCAGAAATTAGTTTCTTAAAACTAGCTTTCACGTATACCTTTGTCGTATAAGAAAAGGCTGTACTGCAATAGTACAGGGGTCCTGGGGGTCGAGATTGAACAATACTTGGTACCTACTTATTTGCTTTGGCGTGTACGGGCTTCTTCTGGAACACTGGGTTGTTGAATTCTTGAGCACGAAGATTTTAAAATGGACCTGGTTCCTACATAGCTACATACAATATGTATATGGGTCGGAGTGCAGTGGTTTCACTTCCATTACAGCACTTAGGCCTCATTAGGCCCTTTGTCCATTCCTCCTTTTTACTTGAGTACTTTTCTTCAAACCTGGTTCCTTAACAAAGAGTCTACCAGTTGCTGATCCTACCTGACTGATCAAGTGCCAATTAAGTGGCAATTAAAAACTACCAAAAATAAACTATTCACATAGGAACAAACTTTATTGCGTACAGCAAAGTTAATACAGAAGTAATGTTGACATTGGTCAGCGCAGCTAGCCTTTTATATAAAATAAAAGCAAGCATGCATTTGCTGTGTCGGTATTTTTGTGCCTTCATTCGGACACGTAGGTATCATAACGCTTAGCTTACGGTACCAGACGTAAACAAAGATAAAATAAATATACCTGACAAAGTAATACAATCTTCTAGCACGATTTTCGGCATATTCGAGGTACACGGTGTCACTGTCACTGCATGTTATCAGATTAGGTAGGCTCGTTTTGTAAGTTAACAAAATATGTCGTCAATTTAATTATGTACAGATAGTATATAGAAAATATATGACTACTTTTTATATGAGTAATGGCATAAATGTATTTATTCATAATGGCGCCATATCATATCCAATAGCGGTATTTAATTATACTGTAAGTGGCTGATATACTAGTTAAAATTGAATGGTTATTCAACTGTCAATGATCCTGCCAAGAGAGCGATATGCGGCACAATTATACGGTAATAGCTCCTTTTAATATTCAAAGATATATTTAATTTTTATTAGTTGTATAAGTATATATTTTGTGTCTCTCCCTGAAAAAAAATCAAACTCGCCATCGGCAGGATCCTCTTCAGCGTACGTGAGCTGTATTGAGATTTTTTTGCTTTCTCACGATGGAAATCCACTTTTCTCTTTGATTGAGCTGATATTTTGGGAAACAATAGAATTTATGACTATTTATATATGTATTTTTACAACTAGCAATACAACATTTGCAAACTCCCATGTTTCCGACTGGGCGCGCACGATTAATCACCGCCTCCCGAACCATAGCTGCACGGTCTCAATTGCTGAAGGAATATAATCCAGCGATCCAGATGGCCGAACTCACTTGAGGATGAAACCGTTGAGTGAAGGACTCAATGATGGAACGATGGAATTTAGCCATCGGAAAGAGTAGTGGTCGGTGAAAACGATAGGGCGATAATCTTCTGGTAGTATACTATCGTTTTTCTTTGTGACGAAGTCTCCTCTCTTGGTGCTAGTAAATCATATTTTCCATAATTTAAAAATCATATTTTATTCAATAAATTTGCATTATTGGTTACAAATTTACGTAACACATCGTATATTGTATGTAATAACGTTGAGTGACAAGAATAAGATAATAGTAAGTATGTATGCTGTTTCATAGGGAGCTTCTTTTTCGTTGAGGATATATTGTAATTTTGAAAATATTACTTAGTAAGTGAATAATGAGTGAAACAAAATTGATATAGGTAGTTTATATAAATAATGTTAATAAAATGTACATTTTTGAAAAACAACATTTCTATTGCCTTAGATAAACATTGGATTATTATCCATACTACTCAAAACCATCATTACTCATACATCTTCCTTGGCAATAAGAAAATCACTACCAATAATGTTTATTCATGTTTAATGAACAACAATTAACACTGTCGTAAGGAAATGCTTCATAAATTTGCCAATACCACTGTTAGTAATTATTATATTTCTAACAATTCGGATTACGTCAGAAGACATGGGATATATCAGACAATTAAACACGTTTTTTCACTCGATTGCACTTGACAAATATTGCATAGTGCCTGTGGGAGGGTTTGGTCAGCTGTAAGTAGGATGGGAACTATTACAGGTGGAACAATAGTAGATTATGATGTAACTTATTTTAGTCCGGTAAATTTGCTGTAAATACTGATATGGAATACCTTAAAAATAATACCTTATCTGATATTATTGTAAATAATCCAAATGACATGTTCATTCTCTGTGGTGATTTTAATTTACCTGGTATAAAGTGGTCTGTTGATCCACCTAATGAGTTTTGTAAGGCAACAGATTCGGCTGATCATCGTTCTAGCATATTTATCGATACTGTCTCCTTTTCAGGACTCTGTCAATATAACAGTAACGTCAAGGTGTCTGGAAATACTTTAGATCTAATTTTTAATAACAACTGCAGAATAAAGAAATTAAACATTTGTCACACACCCCTTGTTAAGGAAGACGATCATCACAACACTATCGAATTTTATATTGATATCAGTTTTACAGGAAAGAAATTATTTAATAATAGTTATAAGTACCTACAATTTTAATCGTGCAAACTTCGAAGCAATCAACAATCAGCTTCATAATTTTAATTGGGAAATTGTACTTTCAAATTCATGTACTGAGCAGTCCACTTCTAAATTTGATTCTATTGTTAATAAATTGATAGACTCTTATGTACCAAAACACAGTAATAAATAGGTATCGTGGTAAACTTCCTTCGTGGTACGGTACTCTTTATCTACAATTAAAGCTATTAAAGAAAAAACGAAATATCACACTCGTTGGAAAAAATATGGCAATAATTTGGACTACTTAACCTTTAAGTTACTAAAAGGGCGTTCTAAGTATCTAATTAAAGAGGATTATAAAAAATATCTAGATACTGTTGAAACCAATATAGAATCTAATCGAAAATATTTGTGGCAATTTATAAAAAATATAAAAGGGTGTGGTAGTGGTATTCCAAACAATATAAAATATAACAATGAAATTATTTGTCAAGGGCAAGATATTTGCAATTCATTTTCTGAATATTTTTCTTCAATATTTGTCTCATCTCATAGGAGCATTAATGATATTCCATACCAACCCAATAATAATTCTACAAATGTTTCCAATTACTATATCAGTAGAGATCGTATCTTGAATAAACTTAAATTACTATCGAACAAAGGGCCAGGACCAGATAATTTGCCAACAATATTTCTTAAAAATGTTAGTTGGTAGTTTTCCAGCAATTTTGAAAGCTTATGTTGTGCCAGTTCTTAAATCTGGGAATAAACATATAATAGAAAATTACAGACCAATCTCAAAGTTATGTATCATTGCTAAAGTTTTCGAAAGCATAATATTTGACTTCTTATTTAGTGACGTTAGAAATTTGCTTAACATTGAGCAACATGGTTTTATAAAAAATCGGTCTGTTGAATCTAACCTATTTATTTTTTTGAGAATATATGTTAGAAAACCTAAATATTAAATTACAAGTTGATGCTGTATATACCGATTTCAGTAAATCTTTTGATAAAATCAATCGCTCTGTTTTACTATGTAAGCTCGCTGATTTCGGTATACATGGCAGTATCTTAAAGTGGTTCAATTCATATGTAAGAAACAGATCCCAAAGCGTAACATTAGGTAATTTTAAATCTGAAAATGTTATTGCAACTTCTGGCGCGCCTCAAGGTTCACACTTGGGACCTTTGCTGTTCAATTTATATGTAAACGATATTTCTAGTTGTTTTAAGTTCTCTAAATTCATTATGTACCCAGATGACCTAAAAATTTACCACTCTGTGAGCTGTCCCTCCGATAGCCTATTCAGGAGGATTTAGATCGTCTCTTCAGATATTGTGAAAATAACGACTTATATTTAAATATATCTAAATGTCAGCACATAACATTTAGTAGAAACATTAATTTAATACCTACATCGTATAAAATATCATATAATAATTTAATAACTGTCAGAGAGGTAAAAGATCTAGGAATTTTATTGGATTCAAAACATCTATTTGACCAACATATAATATCTTGTACAAGTAAAAAAACTTTTTTTACTTTTATATTTAGGTCCTGCTACGAATTAGAGAAGCCCAAAACAATTAGGACTTTATACATGGCATACATAAATAGTATATTGAATTGTGTAGTATATTGAATCCTTTTTATAATATATATATATATATATATATATATATATATATATATATATATATATATATATATATATATATATATATATATATATATATATATATATATATATATATATCGATAGATTAGAGAGTGTACAAAATACATTTATTGATCTTATGAACAGGAAATATTTTCTTCAGGTTAGTGAAAGATCTATAATTCGTAGTAAATTGAACATGAAGACACTTGAAAGCCGCAGGAAAAGTAGTGACATAAAGTTTCTATTCAAAGCTGTTATCAACAAAATTGATTCCTCAGATATTGTTAATTAAATAAAATATTTTTACTCCAACTCATTCTACCCGACACCATAATATTTTCTTTACCATGCAGTCTAATACGAATTATTATTGAAACTCCCCTTTGAGCAGAATTTGTACATCGTATAATAAGTTATCCCAAATAATGTCTGTTGACATATTTTGCCCAAATCTTGATACATTTCAAAATTTTTTAAAACTTTATTTTCTTGGCAATGATTATTATATATTAGTATAATTTTTGTTATCTATATTTATTACTTAACTGACAATAATGTAGGTATATAAATATTTTATCCATTAATGGATACTCCTTTGGGTTCGTCCCGTTTGTATCCTTTATATAAATAAAAAAAAAGTCATTATCAAAGGTAATATTAGTCCAATGTAGGTATTATTATTGACAGAATATTTTTGAGCAATATGCCTGGTTGAATTAATATCTCAGGTAAAGAGCAAACACATAAAATTAGAGTAATGTTTTTAATTAATTATATAATTTTATCATAACATAAATATAACAAATCAATCGAAATTAACAATTATAATATTCGTGATACCTACCTGACAATCAAAATGTAATAATTACGACATCAATAGTAGATAAATAATAATTGAATTAACAGAATAAACGAACCTTCGGAATTAGAGTACATTATAGAAAGGTTTGTAAATTAGTGTCATATTAATTCATAAAAAATAATCATTATACCTACCTACTTTCAACCGTACTAAACTAAAAATATGCCGCGCGTTTCCACTAGTGATAGTAAACATAGTCTATAGTCCTACCTCGTGTCCTACCTCACTGTGTGCAGTTCTCAAAGCTGTACTCAGTATTTCAGTAGAACTACTAGAAATAATACCAGAGTTGATACAAAAATAATTATGCAGTGTGTATAGTGTTAATAGGTGTTTCAGAGGAATAATAAATATAGTGCGAATTCAATTAATTAATTATGGTGTTAGTTTTAACTAGGATTGATTTGATAGTGATAATAATATATATAATATATTATATAACTAATAACAATTTACAGCACTTGCATTGCATGTGAAGGATATTATGGATTTATCTATATGGTATTATAACAAAGTTTTGCCAAATATTAATTTTGAGCTGTGCGACAAAATATAAGGACTTTATCGTCATTATAGACGCAGTGATTAACAATTCATTGGTTGTCGGTAAATTATTAATTTCATTTAACGTTATTAGATACCTATCATACTTATTTAGCCACCTGTATAAAAATATGAAATTTACTTGAGTATAATATAATATCGCGATGTCACCTAATATTAATGTTTAATCTTAGCCACAAAAATGACCATATAGGAGACACCGTTTTAATAATATCTTACATTTGACGTTGGTTTAAGAACTAGTTTATTCTAATTATTGCAACATTTCCCATGTCACATATTAATTATATTGCCAAATAACATTTCTCTTTATATTTATATTGCTGAAATTGAATTAGCTTGAAAGAAAAATAGCCTAAATTAATAAGATATGTGTTTATCATATTCAAGCTAAATGATAATTGTAGCAAATACCTACAGCAATAATCTGTTTTGGTAACAATGTGCAAAATTTTGAGATAGCAAATACCATAATATACGCGAGTAGATCCATAGCTTGAGACATAAGTGTAGAATTATACAAAACGCAGTATTTTTAGTAATATTTTTTAACATCCTTCCTAATACTGCAATGTTAATGGTCTCATTTTCTTTGATATATTGCATAGCTTCATGTAAGTAAATTTTATTTATAATTAAAAACGTTATATTTTCCTGTGGTGCCATTCAAAGGCGCTAATATATTTAAAGTTAGCGGAACTATTAATTATTTGTTTCATTACAAGTATTATGTTTTCTTTACACTGGAATAAATAAATAGGATATGATACTTATTACATCAAATGTGTTGAAGGTCGTGGTATTAGAAATATAATATTAAGTTTTATGACAATCTTGGCAATTATGTTAATTTGCTTTTATGTGCGTAGATGTGGAAACGCCTCTATATTTTAGTCGCATAGGATAGGTATGCCCAATTAACACAAAAAATGCATTATGAAATATGTAAAAATGGAACTATATTCTCGTTACAATCGATTTTTTTATGATTAATTAATTTTCTGCACTTTCACCCTTATAATGACACTGTGCTGTTTTTTCAATAATATTTTGGAAATGTGATGTTCTGACAAAAATAGAGGTATTGCAAAATAAGAATTAAATTTTCTATAAAACATGTCCTATATGTCGTTTGCAGATTAGTAAGGGTATTTACTTTAATCAACAGCAAACTTAAGGTATAACGAAGACGCTCTTGGATGGAAACACAATATTTATCCAGCCTTGTAATATTCTGTTTTGTAGCTAAATATAATAATGCCATATCCTATAAGATGACATTTATTTGACAATGTCAAGAATCGAAGCAATGTCATTATTGACAAGTGAAAAATAGAGAAAACGTGTGAAAAAAAAAAATTTTAGCAGTGCGAATAAAACTTAATAGTCAACAGACAACAAATTATGTTCTTTATAAAACATTTATTAATTATTAGCAAATTTCATGAACAATATTATTTATAATTTAACGTAAATTTATATGAATAGTACCGTTATTAGCATTATTTATATCTCCTGGACTTATAGGTTGAGATGTGCGAAAAATATTTGATTCATTTATATTAATATGGTGGTTGGTCTGATTTTCACTCATATTCTTTTTCGTACAATTTTCTAGATTTAGCTGGTCATAAATCAATTGTAAATAGCAATTGCCTGATCCCTGATTTCCGAAGGAGAACGAAGAATAAAATCCTCGTCACTATCACTCATTTTATTCCAAGTAATGATTATTGTAAATTGTAAAGTAGAATGTGTCAAATGTGACGTTTAAATTATTCAGTATTTTTTCGTTTTATTGTTGGTTTCCATGGAAAAAGCAATGGAATTTAGTCATTACGGCAAGGTGCTGCAAACGCAATTTACAGTGACGCTACGCGAATAACCAACTTTATCAATATTATCAAAACTTTTTTCTATGCCAATGTCTTTCCCTAAGATAAAGCGTTTAAAAGATATTGTAAAAAAACTAACTATTATAGACATTTCGGGTTATTATAATTTTTTTCTTCTATTCCACATAAAATTGCCTGATTTCCGTGTACTAGATAGCTGTTATACAGGGTGTCTTCGAAATAAGTAGCACAGGTCTACAGCTAAAAAGAATACGTTTTGCATAAAAAATACTCTTCAAAGTTTAAAAAAATGGAATAGCGTCTCTAATTTGAAAACCAAAAAAGGTATAACAATAATACTTTACACACATTTTCTACTAATGCATGTGCAACTCATCAACATTTTTTCGAAAATTTCTGCCCCTTGGAAGAAGTTGAGACTTATTTGTTTGAAAATATTGAGTATTTTAAAATGCGTATCAGATAACTGTTACCTTTCTGCCTTTTTTGCTTTAACTAACCGCTTATTAATAAAATAAATAAAATTTACGATTGTAACTAAAAATATTTAAGTAGACGGCTGTTAATAATGTTGTTGATAAGTTGCACATGCAGTAGCATAAAATTTGTATAAAATTTGACTGTTATAGGTACCTTTTTTGATTTTCAAATTATAGCCATAGCGGCTATAATTATATATTTTCTTGGAAACTGTGAAGGGCTGTATCTCATAGGGGGTGGACATTTTACTAAGGTAATTTTTTTGCAAAACATGTTCTTTTTGATTGTAGATTCACCGGTACCAATTGAAAACACCTTGTATATTTATTATGTCCGTGTATGAAAATTCAATCTGATTCAATATTTTACATTTTTTTTAAATTTTGCAAAATAACCTGAGCTTGAATAATACTGTAACCGCTAAAATTACGAAAAGTTGACAAGGGATATTTCTTTCAATAGCTTTACTTGTTTCCGAAATCAGTATCGTAAATTCAAGATACATTCAACATGTTCCTGTTTATTAATATAAAAGTAAAGTTTGTTTAACAAATATAAATTTGAACAACAAAAACATGACTTTTCATAACAAATTTCGTGATTTCAAATGCCGTTTGAGTGACGTGATAGTTACTAAAACACTTACATTTCTCAACTATATTAGCATCTAAATATTACCATTTAGTATTATAGTGAGTAATTTCCTCTTTCCAAAAATCCGAAATTTCTGTTACTACGGCGTGTGTACGTGTGCGTGTAATATTATTAACTACTTTAAATAATATTTGCACATAACAATACACATACAATACACAACGTTTTAGCGGCTACCAGTATAATACATTTTTAATATTACCTGTTTCTGCTAAATTAGCGCTATTCATGTTGTTAAGCGGGTATCTATTTTCTCTATTGATTTTTTTTGTGAAAATTAGGTTCACATATAAGTTTTTAAAATAATGGATGTTCTCAATTTCAGTACATTATTATAGGGGTTCTAGCAATACAACAATTATTGTATAGAAGAACTTGACGTTTCGGTCCCTTCGGTCTATTTTTGTGGTGTCCAAATTATAGTTTTAATTTATTTATTAGATGATTGGTATCGTGGGAAAGAACAGCTAAGAAACACTACCTATATATGAACTAAGACTATATGCATTGCTTTTCATTATTGCTGATAATTCGATACCTATCTATGTTATATATATATATATATATATATATATATATATATATATATATATATATATATATATATATATATATATATATATATATATATATATATATATATATATATATATATATATATGCAGTTCTAGTGTATACCTAGGCATATGTTTCTGTTACTTTGTGTCGTATTTGTTATTAATATATTGTATGCAGAAATATGTTCTAAAGAAAATTTTTTTTAAGTTATTTATATTTTTATATGCTGTTTGAATGTCGTAGGGTTTTAAAATATTGGATATCTTTTAAGTTGCGGGTTATGTGGTAGATGGTAGAGTTATGTATTAGGGGTAGGTACCTATCGAATGTTGTGTACGAGTATTCGGGGTACCTATCGATTATATTATATTGAGAATTGTAATAATATTGTTATATGAATTATTTTGTTTTCATTAAATGAAAGGTTGATTCGTCTTCAGTAGTAAATTATATTTTTTGATATTAACTGTTGATTACTTAGAATTGAATTTGTATATTCAATTCAGTTACTTATACAAAAAAATCAGTTAATATCCATCTACATAACGTTTGAAAAATGATATTTAATGGTGGAGCCACGTTTTTATTTTCTAATACAGTAAGTAATTGTACTGGATATTGGTGAACCCATTGCACCACTATAATAATATGTTTGTTTCTAAATAATGCTTATTACTTAAATGCAAATTATTTAATTTTTTTAAATTCAATCCGAGT
The DNA here is from genome assembly GCA_964058915.1 of Tetropium fuscum. Classification (NCBI taxonomy): domain Eukaryota; kingdom Metazoa; phylum Arthropoda; class Insecta; order Coleoptera; family Cerambycidae; genus Tetropium; species Tetropium fuscum. The sequence continues at coordinate 1,235,645 of CAXKVY010000056.1, forward strand.
TTGAAAGCTAATCTAATAAGAATTATTCTTCTATTGGTAACGTAGTAGTATACCAAGTATTAATTTCGTCTGTCATACTTTTTGTTATGCCACTTGGTAGAAATAGGTAGTAGATATAGTTTGGTTATATAATTCGTAGATAATTATTTGTTAAGTTTCCAACTTAATAAAGTAGTGGCAATGTTCCTTCGTAAAGGCTAATAATAATTGAACTATATTTTACCGTTACTTGTATTGTAATATTTGACATGTTGTATAATGTATATTTAGGTACTACCTATCATCTGATTTAAAATTATTTTCACAATATTTAATTTTATTTAGATTTAATAATTATACTTTGCAAGAACGCAGACTCGTACAGTACCTGTGTTATAGTAAATACCTACTATTATAGATTATTATTTACCTGAAGTTATAACTATAAATAGCGTATACCATAAATAATACGGAAAATAGTTTAATTATTAAAGTTACGCAATTACATCGTATTACGAATATTAATTAAAACAATATATAGGCAGTGGACAGTCTAGTTACGGACATAATGAAACCATTCATAATTTATTAAAACTTTATAGGTACCTTATTTCAACAACGTGATTAGTCCAGTGAACGAAATGCAAGGCAGGTGAATTATGAAGAAACACCATAAATTATGCCTTGAAAGAGAATACGGTTTCAAAAGCTATTCCCATATAAATGGTACTAATTATTATGAAATATCATTGTAATATTTATGTAGTACATAAGTGGACTAGACATGAATAGTTCGCTTAAGTCATGTACGTACGTCATGAGTTAGAACCATATATCAAATATCTACGGTGAACCATTTCTTCATATTCCAGCTGATTAACAAATTCAAGAAATACGCAGTTGTTTGTATTGAGCAATTTGTATTGAGTATGTTCTTCTGAAAAGAAATGTGAATATTGGGTCGGTTTTCATTCATTATGTCACTATCTACTTTTCTAACTATCTAAGTACTGAGATTACTTTGCTTAATTGTATATATCACTATTAACCAGGAGGATCGTATAGATATTATCATTTATATTATCTACTAGCTGTTACCCGCGACTTAGTCCACCCGAATTTAACAAAAAATGTTTGTTCAGTTAGCAGAATTTACGAAAAGTTAAATAATTTTGTATTCCTCGTAAAGAAATGCACATGATACCTAAGCAAACAAAAAAGTATGGTCTCACTGCAAGAAAATATTAGTATTTAAGGCCTTGAGACACAACCATCGGCAATAGCTCGCTCGCGCGTTCTGAGCCCGCGGGACAGTCAGCCTTTATGATATTAAGTCGTGGGAGAGGGAAGCGGTGAATGGGGGTTATTTATTAGTGTACTTCTCCCCTATTTGAATCGGATTTCAGACAGACAGACAAGAATTATTTTGTTCTGTTTTAAGTACCGTACTTAACTTTGATAATGGATTTAGTAAAAATCTGTGATTTTGACATTCCAGACACTTCAATTTTATTTATTTGTATAGATAATTAAACATTAAATCATTATGAACACACAAATGTTACTCACATGAATTTGATATAAAATAATTTATGTATTTTATAGTGAGTGTTAGTTTGGCATACCTAACCCTACCTCAATATTATCTATGAGTTATTTGGTGACTAGGTACCTACAATAGCTTTCCAAGTGATAAACAAACGACTACCTACCTGATCAGAAACTATTAATGAATTGATTCTTTCAAGTGCGAACTTTGCCAAGACGTTATTGCTACCAAATTGAGATTATAATTGTTACACCTAAATAAGCGTTTTTCCTGTAACCATTGGGTCTAGAATATTAATTATCGAACAATGGTTTAATACTTTGTAAAATATTTTTAACCAGTAAACAATAGACTGTGAAATTATGTGTCCATGTAAACAGCAGTCAGTAGTGTCAGTACCTACCAAAGTGATATTTAAATACCTACAGTTAATTTATGTTAAATCAAGCAACTCTAAAAGACACTGATATGAAGGACTTAGGTATACAATTACACCATGTTTCTTCTATAAGTTGAAAGTATGTCCTATGTACATTTTTTAGACTGATAAGTGCTATGTTGAATGGTGGTGATAGTGTTTGTGACAGACCCCAGTGGTCAATATATTCCACATATACCAAAGAAGAGAGTTACCTACAGTTCAAGAATTTTTATTAAACCAAGTTTATTCTTTTCTCAGGTGGAACCTGGAGAGACCATAGCAACTACCAAAGAAGGTAATATATTTTGCATTTCTATATTTTTAGGCGTACCTACTCAGTAACTACCTGTGATATAACCCTATTACCATTGCTACTAAATACGTAATTTTGTAAATACCTACTTAACTGATTGGTATTGATAGATTTATTTAAAAATACATAAGTATAAACATATTTCGTAGCATATTATTGTAACAATATATAACCAAACTAATATCAAAGAAATGTAGGTGTAAAACATATACCAACATGATGTACAGAATTAAAACTTAAAATACTATAGGTATAATGATTAAAAAATATATTATATTTTAGAGACGTAATCTAAGAATAATTTAGGAAAAAATAATTTGGCCTATTTCTGATATCTTCTATATTTTTTGTATATTTATGAACACTTAAAAAATCAATTCTTATTTTTCAATAAGGCTTGAAATTTTGAGTAGTAGGGTGAATTATATTGCCTTATGCTCCTTACCGTACATGTATTTGTTACATATCTACCAAAAATTACTTACAGGATTTCCCAAAAAACAATTATTTTAAAATTATACAATTATTTTAAAATTATACCATAATGCAAATGATAAAATTGTTCATGTTATTTCTTTTGGTGTTTTACTATTTAACAAGAACAGGAAAGCATGTATAATAAATTTGCCTTTTCGGTAGGTACGTAGCAAGGTACATGTATGGCAAAATGTCATGCATGCAAAAGTTATGGTATCTAAAAATACCTATAATAGAAATCCAAATTCGTCCAATTTTTTTTCTCTAATTTATAATCAAATTTAAGTAGGTAATTCTCGTTTTACTAAATTTGCGTATAAAATTATATTTAAGATTTCTGGAATGGGTCGGGTCATTAATTGGGCAGATGCAACAAATCTTCCATAACGAAGACTTGTAAAAATAAAAAATCTTAGTTTTAAAATTTGTCAAAAATTGACATGTGGAAAGTAAATATATTTTTTTACCAAAACTAAACTAATGCATAGTTCACGATTAACAACTTCACCTTCTACCCCTGCTAATTTCTCATATTTTATAAGTAAAACTAAAATAAATGCAGAAAACATGGTTAGTATTGTCCTGGTCCCTGTGTATAAATTTCTTGGCTGGAAACATCTTCTGCTTGATCAAATCTTGACAAGAAGCCAGTTATATTATTTAGATTGTCTCTTTAGTTCACTTTTGGGGTATGAGTGAGTGTCACTAGAGATAAATATAATATACATAGATAGATAATCCGTGTTAAAATGTATGAATATAGTGAGAGAAATGACAACTGATCCTTGTGTGTGACAGTGTGACCTATTCAATTCTCAATCTGTAGATTTTGGGTTCCCAATTTATCAGCCAAATTTATATCATTGCGGTTGAGCATCTAGAGTGTGTTACTTTACTATTACGTTCTACCACATTCCAGTAATATGGAGTAAGGACCTAAATTCCAAAATTCGGGAACTCTTTTTTGGGTACTCGCTGTATAGCTCCGTGAGCGTTTTGACCGTATTCACCATACATAATGTCTCATTATATCCATCCTCTGTAGAACAAACTGAAAACGCCTAGTATAGGATGTTACGCATATTATCTTATTTATTTTCACTTTATAGAAAATTACACCAGATTAAGACAAATAAATACCTCTCTAGCAAACTTACATTCTTTATCCAGTACGAAAATTTAAGAAAAAATAGGTTATGATCATTTTAGGAAGGAACCGACGAAAAGTAATCGGTAAATTTAAAAGTACTAAAATACTATCACATATATGTTAAACAAAAAGTCTGTATAGTTTCCTTACTACTTGGTAATTCATAATTAAGTAGTACTATAGCAATCGCAATTTATGATGGCGTCTCGTCGCGCACGTATCGATACGCGTTCGATTAATGATATTGGTAAAACAAATAGTGACATTATCACAGTGGCGGGTAGGTCTCGTTTGTGGAAGATGTCTAGTTCTAATAAACAAAACAAGTGTTTTATCTGTTAATATTATTTTACCTCTTGGTGTTTTAAAATATAAACTTTAAAAAAGTAATAAAACTAATATAATTAAATATATTTTACAAGATGGTATACATATATTTCACATACTATATTACAACAGCACACAATTCGCCCTACTTTGAAGCAATAGAAATGGTAATAATAATACATTGTTGATATATGATGTAAATAGTCAACAACTGTCGTCACTGTCCAAGTACACATTAATGTTGCTGTCATCACTAAACTAATTCAAGTTTATAATTAGTGGGTTCACTTCACTTTTCATGTTTATATTTAACTCTGTTTGCAAATGATCATCTTTTTGGATACAAAACATGTTGGTGGTTGTTTCTAAAGAAATATTGGCTTAAGGGTGCCTTCTTAAGGAGCCTTCGGTGTCATTATGTTGGTCTCATCTTCACCATTAGTTTGTATGGTGTAAGGTTTATCAAATACAAGCCGAGGCGGAATACCATCTGCGTCTAGTTTGGCCACAGCTCGCGTTTGGCAGTATGCCAACGGATTTGGGGTGAATAATGGTAGTCAAAGCTAATTCTTGTATATGTAGATCTAGCGGTGGAAGACACAGTGTTACCTCCATTGTTTTCGTTGGTGTTGTTCACATAACTCCGCATATGCTCAGACAGGCAACTATTTATACATGGCTTAGCATGAATTTAGCTGTTATTTCTTTACTCTTGGGCTACCAGACAACAGCTCCATAGACCATCATTGGTCTTATGATAGCAGTGTATATCCACATGCCACCCTGGGTTTCATTCCCCAGGTTTCCTGAGTTCGTAAAATAAGTAAGTACTGTCCAGAATCCAAAAACACTTTAATAACTTCCAAACACAAGTCACAACTGTTTATAATGATAAATTACTACTGAACAGTCCAGCAGGGATAGTTACAAGTATTATCGTGTGCATTTATCAGGAAAATATCTGGCACCGCCAGATTTCGTCCTGGGACTTTTAAGCCTCCCATACATTAATTAGCCTTTGGTAGGCTTCAGAATCCCTTCCTCATTTTTTTCAAGAACTGCTTTATAGGACATAGGAGCTAAATCCTTATTGGTCTATAAATTATGCGATGAATGTTTAATCGCGCGCGCGGGACAGATGGCTTTGCCAGACCTCGTAATTTTTTCTGCAATTGCTCTATTCTGTAACAACCGTTTCATTAGACCTAGGTTGCTCTGGTTACTACTGTTTACCATTTATACACTAGCCCCATTTGTCCGGCTTTTCATGAAATTTTATATTTAATTGTTAGAATACTATTTGCTTGGGGATTTTTTAGGGCCATCCGGCTCTTCTCTTGTCAAAACTGTTTTAGTGTAGCAAAATTCCGCATAAAAGTTGTTTATGTTATTTATGAGTGTATCGATATAATGTAAATAATAAAATATACACCTACACACATACAGTAAATACGGCCGTCTATTGATATAGACCCATCTAAATTTCGCTATACATTTCCAATTTGGTTGCATATTTCTTTCAACCGAAATAATAGTAACAGATTTATTATAGTCCTGATAACTCTCTAATAATATATTACTAATTTCTTGCTTGTAATTGGTGTTGCATATTTCGTGGCGTTTGTTGTGAATAATGATTAAAGCTACTAATGGATTTTATAATGTTTGTATGTTTTGTAATGATTTCATATGATATGCATTCTATTTATTTCCAGAGGAATGGGTAAGCAAGAAGAAAACAGAAGTAACAAATACTAAACAAATCGAAACTAGAGTTAAAAGGCAGGTTGTATTAGAAGATGGAAAAATTGTGGAAGATACAGGACCAATGGTCACAACTAATACTACGGAGGATTCGGAAACACAGGAGCATCACCAAACAGAGGTACATATCATACTCCAACTACTATAATATCCAACCAAATAATATCCAACTCTTATAATTAATCTTATGCTTAATAACACGAAATATCCTACTTCCTAAAATAATATAGGTATGCCAAGTAGGCTAAATAAACAGGTTTAATTATAATTATCATTATATTTATTAGTTATTGAAATATGTAGGTATACTACACTAGCTCGTGCTAGGCTCGTGCCTTAATGCACTGGGGGTCCGCAAGAAGAAAATTGAGGGGCTGAGCCCTTTTTCTTCGAGAAAATTTGTTATAAAAGAACCTCCTTACTAAAAGAACTACTACTTCCCAAATTTTCCTGCAAATAATTATAATAGTTAGAACCTCCTATCTGTTAAAATTTTCTAACACTCCGTCAATACACAATATATACTTTAGGTTATAACACAGAACACTTCTATTAAATTATACTATAATTACGTATAATTCTATACCGAGTATATGATCGTATATACTTCTATGCCGAGTAAAAGACCTACCTTCTTTTTTTTTCATACACGTTTGATTTAACTTTAAATCTGGTGTGGGTCTTCCTAAACTTTGAATCTAACTAACCTTAGAAATTAAGTCTAGCAGTGAAAAATTAACTTTAAAAAGTGTTATCTACTGCTGACATTTTTCAAAATCTCCAACACTTATCGGTGTCCTTATCAATTTCAATCCAACTAGAGTATTGTCTTGTAATTACTGCAAAGGAACACAGTATTCATAGTATTCGGACAAATTCTTTAGCAAGTCAGTTTTTTCCGGAGAAGCATATCCAGGTAGAAGAATCTGAAAGCTATTGAAAACGTCTTCGTGTCGTACGAAACTCTCCTCCAAACTACCAATAATTCCATATTTCGTATTGAAAATTTCCATTGGGTTTGTAGCGTCAAATAAAAGGACACGACCAGTGAGTGATGTCATATATATGTAAGAGACACTAAGAGTATGTATTAATGGTTGCCGAATCTGCGATCCTCGATGTACTAATTTTGCATTCAGATTCATAGATGCAGCAGGTGAATGATGACCAGTTTAAAATATTATTTTCGCATTTTCGCCGGCAGTGAGCGCGCACGGGCGTACCTATTATGGAACCGCCCGTGGTATACTAATGTTATTAGAATATTTAATGGGAACATATTTAATTTTTACAACTTTTGCGCTAGGATCAATTCTTAAGGATATATAGAGCGGGAAAATGGAAGTTTTAAAAAAATTGCTGTTTATTTTAAAAAAAAATTTAATGATAAATGAAGTACCTATTAAGTAATGATAAATGATGTATTAAATAATGATAAATGAAGCTCAGATAGCGTTTTAATGACTTTACTGCGTGTGGGAAGGGCGGTCCTGGATCGGTACATTTTTTGGGGAAGGGGTAATTTGATTTTAATGTATATACACTCAGTAGTTCTGTAGGTCAATTTTTATTCGTAGGCTGCGCCGAGGGTCTTCATTGCGTCGCAGACGAAAATTTTGAATTTTTCAAGGACCAACGACCTTAAATTAAAAGCTAGAAATTTAAAAAAAAATAAATTGTCTTTGCAAAGTAGGTTTCGTGGGCAAATCATGACAAATCATCTAAATGATTGCTATTTTTGCATGGTATCACCTGTGATATCACAAGGGACCGGTATATCTAAAAAGAAAAAGTCTGTTGTCAGCTATCATCTGCCATGCGACCTGTGCCCCATAAAGATGGACCCAGAATCGGTTCCAGAACCCCTGGAAACATACACTTATGAATCAGATGATGGAGATACTGTGATTTGTTTATTTGAATATTTTATTCCCTCAATATCAAAAGATCCTGTTTTCACCTGGAGTACATCTTATCGTCGACCACATAAAATAATCCAAACAGAATTAAATGATCTTGTGAGAAATCTTGAGCTTCCAAAAAGTAAAGCAGTATTGCTGGGAAGTTTTCAGCAACCTATTAGAAGACGATGTTGCTGTATCTGTTTTTTGTAAAGGCCAAAAACATAACGCCATTTTTTACATGGAAGATAACATGGTTTCCTACAATAACATTGAAGGTGTAATAAGGTGTAACATAAATACGTCCTTGAACGGCAACTATTTTTTAAATTTCATTGTCATTTTCGTAATCAGCATCCCAAAATTAATTGGATACCTAAATTTGCATAAAATATACAACATATAAGTTAAAATTTTTTGACCCGTGTTATTGTTATTGTGTGTTGTGTATTGTGTGATTGTTATTTTTGTTATAATTATTAGTGAATTATTTTAATTTTAACTTTAACAGCAATTTTTGAAAAACTTTTCCATATTCCCCCCTCCATATCTCCTTGTATTGATCCTAGCGAAAAAGTTGATAAGACTATTTCTGCAGAGAAATGTAGATCAATTTAGTATATGAACGTTGTTTCGCTAGAGGCAGTAGTTTTCGACTTATTAACAAAAAACTGAGAAGAGGAACCTATAAAGCCCTCAGTCCTCTTCGCTCCATTCCCACCCATCAGTATTTTTAGTATGTTGTTAAGGACATCTTCCCCTATAGCTGTACAGAAATTGGCTTCTACCTTATTTCTACCATTATTTCCTCTATGTTTTCTTCGTTGCCTGACCTATACATTAGACCGGGAGGTAGTGACAGATTTTCAGACGTGATTTTACCCAGTACGCTTTTTGGAGCATATTATGATATGCATATTCTGGTGATAAAAAATTATAAATCAAAGAATCATCCCGGGGACTTCATATATTAGAGTAAGTTAGCATTTTTGTGTGCAAATTAAGCGTTTCGATACGATTTTACGCGTGCTGCCATGTATTCCAAAACAAAGTCCATGAAAAATACTATAGTTTCAAAGTCATACCGTTTGCGTGAGCCCAAATTGTTGTCACGGTTAGGTGTGCCTGCATTTAAAAAACGATTTATCCGCGTTTCTAAACAAGCTGCCATTAAGAAGTATATATACATGGTGTACTACGATAATAATATATGAAGATAATATATGAAGAAAATAATATATGAAGTCCCCGGGAGGATTTTTTAATTTATAATTTAATATCATCAGAATATGCATACGATAACACTCTCCAAAAGGCATATTGGGTAAAATTCATTTCAGAAAATCTGTCGCTATCTCCCGGTCTATATATCAAATACTCTTATTGTCCAACAACTAACTGACAACTAAGACATTATTTACCTGTAAACAGTTATGTAATTAATTTCTGTGTCTGTTTATATAATATCAATTATTGTTGATTCCTTATTTCTAGCTGCGGAAGCTTGGAGATGAACAGACCGATGGCCCAAAAGCATTGGAAGAAGGAGACAGCGATGATATCGCCAATAAGTCAAATTGGGTTGCCGTTCCAAATCCAGACGGGGTTGTCAGGGAGGTCAAGGAACGTAAAGTTTTATCCAGAGAGGAGACAGAAGAAATTAAAGAGATGGAAGATGTGCAGCACCTGGGTGACATCACCGATGAGGTAAATGTTATTTAAGATAAAAGTACTATATGGGAAATACATAATATACACATATGCAGTATACCTAAGAACATGGGGATGATATTAACGCAATTTATGCTGTATTTATATGAATTATTGACTATAGGCCAGTCGACAGGGGGTTCTAGGTGGAAATATGGGGGCAAGCTGCAATAGAATTAATTCTGTTTGTTTTGATTATTCTATTTGTTTTGATGTGTTGAATACTATACTAAATTTGCACGGTCTATAGATCCCGGATTTGGCCGCCATATTGGAAAATTCCATATACAAAGTATATATTTATGGATTTTTTAATAAAACTCTGTGTGGGTGCACCGTCCAGAAAATTTTCAAATAACGGAAAATAAATTCACTGGTTTAGTAAATAAACAGGTTGTCGAGACACAGACGCTTATATACAGAACATACATGTTCTAGTATACCGTATTTATAGAAATTAGTGTTTTTCTTGTGCTCGTTTTCCCACCACCTGGCGGTAGAGCACTCGGCGCATTTTTTTATAGTGGTTTTCTCTATAGGCCTAATCCACTTTCTTGCGGTTGCAAATGTTCTTATGTGTGTATTTACATAATATGCTTTACTAGTTTCAAATTCGGTTTTTTTTGGCAATAGAAGGTTGATCAATTGGCTCATCAATGTTTTCGTCATCAAACTGTTCTGCTGGTTCTTGTTCATTGTCTATTTCTTCGACTATAGGTAGAAACGAAATGAGTGCATGCGAGCTGTATCCTCGGTTAGAGGAAGAGATGCAAGATTAAATAAGCCCTTTGTTATAGATTGTGCAAAGAATTGCTGTATATAGTTGTGTAGTGATCTGTCATCGCTGTTTGATTCATAAAGTGCCATAAAATATTGAATTCCATCATTGGTTAAGCTTTCTGGAGTTACATTTGGACCCTTAAAACAGTAAGTGGTGGTTTTCAAGCTTGGCTGATTGCTTAAAACTTTAAAAGGAACCTCATTTTACCATAACACTCGGAGTAGTTTCCACAAACACTAAAACACTTTCACTTCGCTCGACGCGCGTTTCGCCAACCAAGTTGGCATCATCCGGAGACGATTAAAACTAATCTTAAACTACAAAATCTACCATATTTATACTATTTTCATGGTGACGTCACTAATGATATCACCGTGAAATTTACGCGTGACTAATCACGCTTCAATGATCGGTTGCTAAGCAACGCGTAAAGCGGGCTATACGGTATAGGTTCCTTGTCGCTATTCATACTACTTTTACATTTTATTTCTATACTCTCAAATGCATCCAACTCTCTATTATTGGTAACATTTCTAACTAATCTTAAATTACTAATATCTATTCTATGATTGTTGTCAAAAACATGTTGTTTAACACTAGACTTATCTGTTCTTACATATTTCAGATGAGCCATATGCTCTTTAAATCTGGTGTTAATTGATCGTCTCGTTTGTCCAACATATTTTCGCTCACAATCATTACAACTAATTTCGTAAATCCCAGACCTTCCATTTGGAACAATTTTATCCTTTGGATTGTTTAAAAGGACTTTTGGATTTATTACTCGACGAATGAATCGCTGTTATACCCACGTTTTTGACGACCTTACTCAAACCACGAGTAAACCGGGGTTAGTACGGGATGGATACATATTTTGGAGTCTCTATATCCTTTTGAAAGGTCGTAGAATTACGAAGAGTGTCCTTAAATTTACGCTTCCTAATTAGTTTTGCAACTATATCTCTAGGATAACCATTACTCACAGCTATATCTTTAATTAATACTTTTCCTTTTTCAAACCTCTCATTACTGAGAGGGAAACTTAGTAAACGATGGACAAGAAAATTAAAACTTGCCATTTTATGTTGATAGCAGTGGTGAGAGTTATTAGGGATATATCTGATCGTACTGGTATCTTTTCTATATAAAGGGTCCGCCAATAGGGACGCTCGATCTTTGACAGCTTATGGCGGCCATGTTGTTTGTGGTAGAGTTGGCAAACGTAGTTGTTATTATTCAGTGTATCTTCACAAATCACCATGAACCAATTCAGCCGCGAGCAACATGTGCAAATCGTTAAAACTTATTACGAAAATCATTCATCGGTTCGAGCAACGTTCCGCGCGCTCCGCCAATTTTACGGTGCAATTGATCGTCCTGCTGAGTCGACTATCCATCGTTTGATTAACAAATTCGAGGCAACCGGTTCGGTGAACAATCAGCCAACACCGACGCGTCGTCGAAACGTCCGATCTGCCCAGAATGTCGCCGCTGTGCGCGATAGTGTGCGTGAAAATCCGCGACAGTCAATTTCACGTCGCGCACAGGAACTCCGCCTTTCGGAAACATCACTTCGCCGAATCTTGCATCTGGATTTGGGCATGCATCCGTACAAGATCCAGCTGACACAAGAGCTCAAAATAAACGACCATAGACAGCGCCGTATCTTCGCTGATTGGGCTTTAGAGCAGTTGGAAGTCGACCCCGATTTTGGTCGCAAAATCATCTTCAGCGATGAGGCACATTTTTGGTTAAATGGGAATGTCAACAAGCAGAATTGCCGTTATTGGGCCGAGAACAATCCACAGGAGGTCCACCAGGTCGCAATGCACCCAGCAAAGGTAACTGTTTGGTGTGGATTTTGGGCCGGAGGCATCATCGGGCCGTATTTCTTCGAAAACGACGATGGTGTGTCCATCACGGTAAACGGCGAACGATACAGATCCATGATAACGAACTTTTTCTGGCATGAAATCGACAATATGGATGTCGAGGATATGTGGTTTCAGCAGGACGGCGCTACGAGCCACACAGCGCGCGCCACAATGGATCTTCTGCACGAGCGCTTCGGAGGAATGGTTATCTCGCGCGGAGGCGACATCAACTGGCCACCGAGATCGTGCGATTTAACCCCACTAGACTATTTCTTGTGGGGTTTTCTTAAATCACAGGTCTACGCAAACCAACCACAAAACACTGATGCCCTCAAAGTCAACATACGCCACGCCATCGATGAAATACAGCCCGATTTGTGCGCCAGAGTCATTGAAAATTGGACTTCTCGTATGCGCGCCACCCAGCGAAGCCGAGGTGGACATTTGACCGATATTATTTTCCATATCTAATGCCTTCGAATACTCTTTCAAACAAAAAATTAATTTCATTTATACCTCTCACACAACTTGCTTTATTTCATTTTAAAGATCGAGCGCGCTTATTGGCGGACCCTTTATATCAAATTCTAACCTATTGTCACTATTTTTAATTACTAATACATCTAAAAATGGAAGTTTTCCATTATTTCCTAGTTCATATGTAAACTTTACAGAAGTGAAACGACTATTTAATTTGGAAATTAAGTTTTCTACATCCGCAATCTTAGTGTCAAACACGGCAAAAATGTCAACCACATACCTCAGCCAAATCCTAGGAAAATACTCGAATTCTTCTTTTGCTTCAGTTTTAAATCGACTCATCCTCGGTTCCTTCATGTTGTTCATAGAACTTGTCATTGAAACGGAAGCAATTTTGTTTCATACAAAGTTTTGTAAGGTTTATATATTCTTCTATTACTTCTTTTCTATAGTTGTTTAATTCGAGTAAATCCTCAAGATAGTCCAAGGTCTGTGGAATTGATACACGAAATAATGAACAAACATCAAAGGAAATCAAAATTTTACCCTCTTGCAATTGAATATTATTGACCTTATCAATGAAATCATTCGATTTTTTAACTGAAAAACTAGGCTGTGCAATGGGCAAACTTTCAAATTCCTTAGTCAACCATTTTGATAAGTGGTAAGTCGGAGATCCAATAGACGATACTATTGGACGCACCGACTTCCCTGGCTTATGAATTTTTGGTAGACAATACAATCTAGGTACAGTAGGGTTAGATACACGTAACCTATTCTTAACAGGTGGAGTAATACTCCTGTAGATTGCTAAAGTGGCGTCGAACCCACTAAATGCATGTAAAAAAAATATTTTCTTTCACAGCCTGGTCCAAGTGTGATGCAGTTTTAAAAAGCATATGTTATTTTCAGATTTACACAGTCAACAATACAGTCTAATAATACCCAATTTTAAATTTATTGATGCTCCCGTATAATTCAATATATAATAATAATAATAATAATAATCGTTTTTATTATAACCCAAATTACATAAGTGATTTATTTTATTATAATTATATATAATTGGGCCAATGGCCAATTGTATAATTTATATACAATATGCCTTAGATATTAAGTGCTATGATTTCAGAACCGCTAAGTTTACAGGAAAAATGTATAAAACCTTTTTTTGTAGAGAATATAATTTGCTTTATATTTCGTTACTTGAAAATTTTATCTACAATGCACCAAAACCGAGATATTTTCAAAAATCCATACATAATTTTTATATGGGATTTTCCAATATGGCGGCCAAATCCGGAATCGGTAGGCCTAGTATAGTATTAAACACATCCAAACAAAGAGAATAAACTATATTGCAGCTTGGGCAGTAATGGAAATAAATTGTGGAAATAAATTGCCATTTATTTCCACCTAGGCCTATTAAGAACGACGTAGGTACCGACTGGACCACTAATAATTTGTAAGTATTTTGGTGCGCGTCAGATCCAATATACTTAGATAGATTATGTATATTATTTTATATATTATTATGTATTCCTTTGTAAATATATGCAACCGGGAGGCATTGAAAATGATAATGTATTTAAAAATAATTTTCGTTCTTAACAAGAAAATTACATTTAGAGAACTGCACATATTTTTATTTTGCAACGGGTAACTGATTACATTTACATAAATTACAAAACACTCTTATTGCTTATATTAGGAACGACCTATAGATAAAGACAAAATATAAATTAGGTGTAGGTGTAAAGCGATGGGTTGTGGTTGTAGAGTTAGAAAGGAATTGTGTACAAAGGCGGTAAACGTGCGCATTAAATATTTCCTCACACAAGTGAAGATTCCTGACCTATCATGAAATTAACGTGATAGCATTATGTTAAGAAACTCTTAACTATATAAACCCGCAGTACGATATTGCATAACGAAATCTTCTTTCGTACATCGAAGTGACTCCACTCAATGGGTATTTGGAAGCCCAATAGACCCGAAATTATTAATTATTAGGTAAATCGATCAATGAAATAAAAAGTGTATTTATTTCCTGCCTCATGAATTTCTATTATTCAATATAAATTTATAAATCAATTGCTTTAGAGTAAAATGCACCGCAAGTGTTGCAGAAAAACGTAATGATTTGCTACATCATTGTTTGAAAAACATACGTGCTTCTACCGCTCCCGTAAATTCGAAAAATAAAAGGTCAAACCAGTATACCTACCTATAGTCCGGTCAATTTGGACAATTGAAATAAAGAAAAGTCCGACAGAGCTGAATCTTCGTAGAGACCTTAGGTTTACCACAAAGAATAAAGTGTCAAAAGTCCCAATCGGTCCCATGTGTGCTAAGGGACTTATTCGGGCCCAAAGGTCAAAATTTTGGGTTTTTTGGATTTTTCTCGAAAACGGTAAGTTTTATCGAAAAAGTACCTCAGAACAAAGTTGTAAATCTCAAAATTCTCTATAAAAATGGTCCTCATAATTTTTTCTCCAAGACCCATCATTTCCCAGATATTGCGCTTGTAAGAATCCCGTTCTACATAATATGCACACATTTCCACACCACCTGTGAGGTAGTGTACTCGGCGCGTTTTTTTTAACGTGGTTTCCCCGGTAGGCCTATTCCACGAACCTGTATGACGTTATTTTCAGGAACAATAGTTATTTAATAGTATGAAGATTATTGATATTGGTTATTGAGTTTAACTGTCGTTCGAACTGTCGATTATGCTATGACTAATATTTGTGCAAACTAATTTTAAATGATCCAAATTATGACGCTTGTTTTTAAGAATGACTTGTTCCAAAAAAAAAAGATAATGATTCGGGAATATCCTTATTTATATCTTCAAACATTCTACCCGGTGGCGGGTACATAGTATTATCAAACGCACAAGATTGAATATCTTCTCGAATAATTTCTGCCGCAGCTTTTAAAGTTTTCCACCGTTTTTCCTTTTCATTCAAGTTTTTGTTATCAGACCAGGCTTGACTTAAAATGTCTTGGTAATTGTCTACAAAACAAATAAATGTTAATTTTCCAGGCTTCTCTGTAATAATAATTCTACTACCATACTTTAATTTCAATCGTATTTTTATAATCCCGTTTTCTAAAGCTACATTTTGGCAAACATTCTTCAAATCATCCAATGAAAACTGGCAGTCATCGCTACTTTCAATGAAATTGAAAATTTCCTCCATTGCAGAGTTTATAGCCTCACTTTGAGGACGACCAATTTTACCACCAGTATTAGGTCTCAGGAAGGTTTTGTAACAACTGTCATGGTATTTAGCGTCAGCAGCGACTAAATCATACTCAAAATTAATACGTGCAAAGACAGCTTTTGATACATCATCAGAACGGTCTTTAGCTAATTTTAAAATGGAATCTTTGAATGTAAGTGTGGAAACTTTATAAATTTTTCGGCGATAATTCTGCGCTTTCTTCTTCTCTGCTTCTTCATCCGCTTCATCGCCACAAAATAAGCAGTGTTTTTTGAAACAAAATCTGGATTCACTTACTCGCGCTCTAGTATGAGGTGGACTTACTTTTGAATTACTGGCCTGTTCTTCCTCACGTTGTCTTTTTGCTGCAGAGATTGAAGTTTTCCGGGTGTATGATTTTCTGCAATCCACGTGAATTGTAACAGACTTTTGACTTCTTAAATAATCAGCAAACTCATCATTTCTCGCGACACTTGCATTGATTAAAGTTGGCATTCCACGACTGACCACAACAGTTTCATCTTCAGTCAAAAGTTTATTACAAATAAAGCAAAATTGTGACATTTTTTTTAAATATTGATCAGCACAAACTACAATAGTAGACGCTTGTAATAAATACGTATATTCACTCGAACTGTACGTTTAACACTAAAAGAAGCAGGTACGTGAACGACACCACACGGACAAAAGAATAGCCAGATGTTATTCAAGGCCATACAAGTAGAGGGGATTCTGTAAGGGACTGGCGGTCTTTTGAGAGTATATTTTCTTAGAATAGTATAATGTATACATGAAAGAGACATAAGTAGACATTTTTACTTGCTTGAGTACCTGAATATGTATATACGTGGCATATGTGTGCATATTATGTAGAACGTGATTCTTACAAGCGCAATATCTGGGAAATGATGGGTCTTAGAGAAAAAATCATAAGGACCATTTTTATAGAGAATTTTGAGATTTACAACTTTGCTCTGAGGTACTTTTTCGATAAAACTTACCGTTTTCGAGAAAAATCCAAAAAACCCAAAATTTTGACCTTTGGGCCCGAATAAGTCCCTTAGCACACATGGGACCGATTGGGACTTTTGACACTTTATTCTTTGTGGTAAACCTAAGGTCTCTACGAAGATTCAGCTCTGTCGGACTTTTCTTTATTTGATCACTATTTTTATGTCTAAATTGACCGGATTACTACCTAGATTTTTAAAGCAGTAAGAAAGATCTCAATGCGTGTATGTGCGTTAGATCCGTGAGAGCGTCTACAAACTTTGTGAACTAAATTGATCAATGCATTTTGAAAAAATGCATAAAAAATAACAAAAAAATACCAAATTTGGACAACTCAAAAAGTAAAGTATATAATTCGCCAACTTGAATAAAAAACTTTATTTATTTCAAAATCGCAATATCGATTTTTCGGTCGGGTCCCCAACCCCGACCGAAAAATCGATATTGCGCATAGCAATATGCACTGCTTGCTATGCACTGCTTGTGCATAGCCGGGTCCTCGGTTGGGGCGTCGGTCGCGTCGACAGCACGGTCAGACAGATTACAACTGTTTCGCTATCGCCTTTCCACCAACATGGTTGCGAAGAATGCCTTAAATTCCCATGCCCGGTATATTTTCTGGGATATTCTAACTTTAGGTATTCTGCAATAATTTTCGGAACACCACTGATGGTATGGCATCCAATATGTTGAGTGTAACATCTGCCGTTTCGATATGCAACAAATAATATTGTGCTGTCCATTTTTTTAGGTCGTATTTACAATAAAGTGTGCTTGATTCAAATATACATCCTTCATTGGTAACGGTGAAACTTCTTGATGTATGAGGTTTACTATCTCGTAAAAATACGGCAATATAGCGCTCTTTATGTACCACATCGTCTAATATAAACGTATTAAAACATCTCTTCGAAACAAAGATCTCAA
This sequence comes from Tetropium fuscum, assembly GCA_964058915.1. NCBI lineage: Eukaryota > Metazoa > Arthropoda > Insecta > Coleoptera > Cerambycidae > Tetropium > Tetropium fuscum. The sequence goes on from CAXKVY010000056.1 coordinate 1,253,539, forward strand.
TCGAAACGAAACAAAGATCTCAATCACTAAAATTGCTTTTGGTAGTAGATATTGTTCATCTGGAGCTTCACATAAATTGATAACTTGTTCTTCTGTTAAAACTTTGAACTTCGATGTATATCCTACACCTTTCAAGAACATTTCAAGAAAGCAATCGTTTTTGGATATTTGTTGATGTTAGCATTTTCTTTTATGGCTAAACAACTCTTTAGCATTTAGAATCGACTACATAATATGGAGGATTTCATAGACTTAGCTTTTTGGACAAAGTAAACTAGAAGAATATAGTCACTTACAATTTTGAATTTGTTCAGATCTCGCCATATAGTAAAAAGTTGTTAATTATGTTAATATCTTGACTTGGGTTTTACTGGTAATGAATTTCTTCTACCTGAGTAGGTACATTTTATCGGTATAAATTTAATTAACAGAAAATAGACAACGCTAACAATACATTGTTTGGCATGTATGATGCGTTTCTATGGTAACTCTTGAATTATTTCGAAAGTTTTAAATTAGTTTGTCAGATAAGGTGAACAAAACGTCAAAAAATTTTACAGGAATAAATGTATCTAAATATTAAAACACTTACGAATTAAAATATAAAATAAGTACATGTAGCATATATATATTTTCTTAAATTTAGTTCTTTTTGCTGTGTATTTCTATTTTAAAGTCATATATTCGGTATTTTTATTCAGCGAACGAAAAGTACGCGAGATCGAGAAAACTTTCCTCGAGCGCTAGCTCGTGCGCTAGCACGTAAAGCGAAGCTTTCAAAAACATAATACGCGCGGGAAAGTAAACTTTCAAAAAAGTCTTTTCCTCCATATTTGTAAAATAAGTCAAATTATCCATCCAAATTGTAATAATAATTTAAAATGATAGAAAATGAATATGTTCTATGTACTTGGACAAGATTGAGATTTAGTTTACATTAGACGCCGACGCCGGGGTTCAACATAGGATATTAATAAAGTTGTAAGAAGAAAGATTGAATTAATTTCCATCATTCTCCATTTCGCTAGATTCCTACGAAAGCCTGATGAGGCCGAGCATCGTAGGTTTTTAAGAATGCCATCACGTAGCGATTCGCTTGATGCATAGCAATATAACGCCTGCATATTTATTTCTTTGTATGTTTGAATGATTAAGGACAACAATATCGATGCTTTTGATATTTAGTTTTGTTATTTTAATTTAACATTGTCTATAATAGAGTAGAGCTTTTAATATTTTCTTTTAACAGTGTAATTTAATAGTAATTTAATGTATTTGTTTGTGACGTTTTAATTGCTGCTAGGGTGATCTTAGATTGAGTATAAGGGCCAAAATAAGAAAATAGTGCACTAAGTATGATACTATTTGTTTATTTTACATTTTGGTTGATAGATAAATATACTAAATAGAAGATAAATAGACACAGTTTTTATTAATATTGGTATGTTATGATGTTGTAGATAATGCAGATAGTAATATTGGTAAATATGATTTTATTGCCTTGTGTAGTTTATCTTCAAAGTGCTTTTTAACAAATGAACAAATGTGCAAGAAATATACAGCATATGTACAGATGCGAATATGCTGTTATTCGTTAATTTAAAATTCTTACCATTAACCATGATTCTTAAAATAAGCACAGGTTTTAAAGAACTCTGTCTATTAATAAAAGCTGATATGCGATTATACATACCTACTTATACTTAAGTTTATAAGCTGATTGCAGAGAATTATCGGGGTGATTTACTGGGTGATTGGAACGAAGTTGTATCAAATTAACTTTGATATACATTTTTCCTTTGATCATTCATTTGATGTTGACCATATATATTAAATAAGCCTCAAAAATATGTCGATTTCAAGAGGTGTCAGATATCAGCGAAGAAAACTGCTTTATATATACCTAGGTAATATAGGAACTCTAAAGTATATTTCCTGACGATTTCCAACAATGAAAGATAGTACCTATTTCTAAGCATTTAATTTTGTAAACTTATTGGTAAGCTGTTAAAGATTGATTTTTATTAAGTAGGTACTTGATTTTTATAGATCACGTAGATCTATATAATCCTATTTTCTATAATATACTAGGACATGCAGTTGTATTAGTAGACTCCATAATAATAATTGGGTTTTAAAGTTTTCAGTCAACTTTATACCCTATAATTCTCACAGAAATCTCAGAAATCGACCATGAATTAAATGTCGCATTAGGTATGCGTAATTGTACGGATATCTATCATTTTACAGATAAAAGTATTTCTTGGAAATCCCTAAATGGTTATTCTTCGATTACTTATTAAAATTGATTAACTATTCGGATTTAAAGACGCGCGATATGACCTCTGGCGGACAAATGCGGAACTAATCTTTAGTATACACAATGACGGATTGTCATGTTTTTTTGACAATTTCAACAGTAGCAAAAAGTAACGACAATAGAAAATATAATGCTGCCTTATATTTTCTATAGCAATGATGTACCAAAGATTACTTTATGGTTATCCGTCATGGCGCTGAAATCTTAATTGGAATTTCCAATAGCTATTGCAAAGTACATGATTGTATTTTAAAATAATAAGTACCTATTTAATTTCTTCTAGAGATCACCTAGAATATCCTCTGTAGGAAAAATGCATTGCTGTTGATACTACAATGATAGTTATTTACGTATCGTATTTGTGGGAATCTCATATGATAGGTATTTGCTGTATTTAAGAATAATATATCTGTTATCTGTCAAATTATCTCTCGTCAAAGAATCTCAGTTCCTCCTGATACGTCATATTTTCTGTAAAAATTAGACCAAGTGGTCATAGGATTTTTGTATCATTAATCTGCCTCCATTGTTTTAAACTATAATGGTGAGATGGGTACTACCTATTTGAACTTCAAATCAAATAAAAAGTTGTAGTAAGTTGTTGAACTTACGTTGAAAACGTATCCAGACCTCCAGAGTTCTCGGGAAATATTCAAATATGCGAATTCACCTGACCAAATATCACCTCAGCTTATTTTTACTATTACAATTAGTAACTAAATTAGTAGCTACACGATATATATATAATTAATTGTTTATTATTTATTTATCATTAAATACCTATAATATACCTAAATTGAGTCGCTTTAAGCACTTTTCCAAATGAAAAAACGAAAAAATACTGAAAAAACGTACCGACAAAATATGGAATTATTTTATCATTTAACTTAATCAGAACAAATAATAATTACACGTCATAAGTAAGATAATCGATCAGACATTTTTCCAAATTTGGGTTCTAAGAAATATTAATTTGAAAATGAAGGTATAGCAGTTTCTATGAATTTTAAATCCGATTTGAAAACTTCAACACGTGCGTCTCGCTGTAGCTAAGATGATCATCAAGTTGGGCGACCCTGTATTAAGTCAAGCTGAAAATCGGGGAATGGTGCGACGAGGGGGGAATGGAGCAGTCAGGCTGGTGAACGGTTACCGGCTTCGGCCAAGCTGAAGACATTGGAAGTCTTAAAGAAACCATTGCGGAACGCAGGAATTGCATAAAATCTTATGTTTATATGTTTAATTAAATAGCTCAGGTGTGAATAAATCGTTAACGGTAATTTTCGGCAGCCAATGATCTGGTGATGTAGTGTTTCCGGGACCTATTTGTTAATAATAATTAATCATTTAGATTGGATTTTTCAAAATTGATATAGTTGTGATCTTAGTTGTGCTTTTGTTTCAAGGTTATTGGAGAAATTAGCAATATTCAGTTACTAACTTCGAGCAAGTGTATAGATATCTTCAGTTTTAAGGTAAATCATATCTTATTTGTGCTTTCTCTGATCATATGAGAAGTAGTTAATTAACAATTAATTTCACTTTTAGGTTTATTTATCAATATATCTTTAGCAATTAATCTAAAGTTTGAATTGCTTAAAAAAGACAACGTTCATTTAATTGGACTATATAGTTGTTTTTCGTAACTAAGTCGTACCGTGCGAATTAGTTAAGCCTATCATCAGTTTCTCAAATATGGAAAAAAATATTTCCATTTCGATAGATAGATAGTACCTATGCGGCTCAATGTATAGGAAGCCATATAGCCATAAGAAGGCATTGAATATGTCATAAAATACACAACAAAAAGACACTAATAACCTACAATATAATATATTAAAATTATATTTAATACTACATGTATATATATATATATATATATATATATATATATATATATATATATATATATATATATATATATATATATATATATATATATATATATATATATATATATATATATATATATATATATATATATATATATATATATATATATATATATATATATATATATATATATATATATATATATATATATATATATATATATATATATATATATATATATATATATATATATATATATATATATATATGTATGTATGTATGTATGTATGTATGTATGTATGTATGTATGTAGTGCCATTGGGTACTAATTATGGAGGTACTTTGGAGGTTGGAGCTTGTTTATTTATATAAGATAATATGAGTGTAACGTTGGGCTATGATAAATTGTGATGGTATTATTTTTATTTGGTAGAAAATTGGATGATAACTTAATTTTATAGATAGAAAAAAAATTTTTATATTAAAAGATTAATTGAGTGGACTATACGTACTTCTTATGTATGCTGTAGACTCTTTAAATGGTCGCCAGTTCACAATTCCAGCGAACACTTTTATATTTCAGCAACATTTTTATAAGTTTATATTCTTCTTATTTAGTTTGATTAGAGCATGAAAATACTTAATCTCAAGTTGAGTTCAAAATAGACTGATACAAGATCGGCTGTATACCTTTTAATTTATCAATTTTACTTTATGTTCAAGAAAATTTTATTTACAAAGATTGTTGTATATGTATTTGTTTCAAATTTACTATCGAAGAAAAATAGATTGGTTCGCAATTTAATTAGTACATATTTATTTTAAATGGTTTATAATTTGAAAATGATACAATATTACTTAATAAAATTAGAAGCTTAAAATAACCTACGACATCTATTATACCTTAAATTACTACAAAACATGGGATATTATACATACGCGAACTGCTCTGTTGCAATGTTTTACTGTGGTGGTGACCCCTACTGGTGGTGATATGCTGCAACTGCAAAACTGCAATTGCGTCCTCGTTCATAAAAAAAATACAACTACTTCTATTATTTGAACTGCCTTGGGACCAAATACATCAACGACATCAAGAACACTGCTTGTGAAAATATTACGACGCCTTCTTGTATTTACAATGACATTGTATGTATATTCTTTGCTTCTTAGTAACCCTTATGCGGATACGATTAAATCACTCTTAGAACTATCTAGGACACCCTAAATATCAAATTTGTATCAGAATCTTACTTGAATCACTCAAATTCTTCAAACAACAAGATACAATATGTTTGAAACACACGTGACTACAATAGTGTCCAAACTTTATCAATTAACATGAGTTTTACAATTTAAATAATTAATATTCTCTGAGAGATATTTAAAACGTGGCTACCGATTGTAGTAGATACGTACTCTTTTTTAATTATTATATTTCACTAAGGAAGTCTCCTCCCAAAACAAAAAACACTTCCTTAGTTACTTGTATATTTATTAAACAAGTCTATATCTGCCAACCAATCAAGTATCAGTCTTATCTACCAAAGTAGATGGCCATTAATTACCCATATTATGGAAGATATATAAACCTTGAAAAATGTAAAACCTTCCTGTAGGTAGTATAAAAACTACCGTAAGTTTCTAAGTACCTATCTTAATAAAAAAACTACAATTTTTATGAAGGTTGCTCTCAACTGATTTAGTTAATTTCACTAAATGTCAAGGTCAGATCTAAACAACTTTTCAGGTGTACCTAATTTTTCAAGTTCTGTAAAAAAAGGTCTCTTGACATTTTTCAAAAAAAATCTATGGTTTCTAACATATTTGTAAAAAATGGCGGCCATAATTTTCCAACTTGCCATATCCGAATCTAATTGGAATTCTAGGAGATTAATCAAAATATATTTTCCTATAAGTTCCCACTGAAAATAGCTTAAAACACATAAACTAAGTACTTATACTTATCTCACCATACGTGCTCGTAACCGATTAATTTTGTATATCTGTTAAAATATATAAATTTACTTTATATGAAAGGTTTTTGTACCTTGGATAAAGGTACAATAAAATATATGAGCACTAATTTACTAATTTAACTTTCAAATGACTGTGATAAAAATAACTTTAGAACTCATAAACCGTATAGACTTAGAATGTTGAATCAGGTAACTGATTTTTCCTACACTAAGTATAACTAAATATTCTTATTATATATTTATTAGAAATTATAAATATAATAAAGAATAACTAAACAGATAAAGTCTGAGACTACTTTGATGTTTTCTTTTTTTTCGCAGAACCATGAAAACTGCGTACTATTTATAACTTACCTAGTTTTGTCCAATTACTTAACATCGATTATTATATAGGTACGTGTAACTTGTAGATGTGAATGCATTTCCAAACTATACCTACTCATTTTAAGAAATAATTTTTTAAAATATTTTAAATTATTCTAAAAAAAAGAATATTATATAAAAGTATTTCTTAACTAATATTTAGCTTTGATTACAAAGCTAATAGTCATGGTACACCAAACCTTAAGGTCAACATCTTCTAAGTTTGACGAAATGTGACATCTTCGGCGACGCGAGATTCATCTTGAAACCAGCGACTTATTACAGAACTACTTTTTAGTATGTAACTGAGAACTGCAGGTACGTTTAGGATTTACCAAGAACTTTCATCCCGGTACCTACCTAACATAACAGTTACATAAAAGAGGTCGCATTTTTTATTTATTACGTGATTATCAAATTCTTGGAATGTAAGATTGGTGGACTGACTAGTAAGACGGTAAGAATAATTATTATATACCTTTATGGCATCTGAGTCAACATTACATATAATTATCCTTTATTGGTAGACTTTTCAGTTTATTTATTTATATTTCTTGTTAGTATATAGGTATCAGAGAAGAGGAAATGTTCCATGTTATATTAATAAAAATATTTTATTCCCGAATGAATTTATTTTAAGTGGTTTAAAGGCCATTTTTTTGCAAGTTCTTATATAGGGAAAGTAGTTTCGTTTTATAATGATGCATATAATAGATATTATAAGAAAGCCTCTACCTACGCACTTTTTCAATTCGTCAATCTATCATCGCTCTATCAATTAAGAAGGCATTATTATTTTTTGTTGCTCTTTCATTTGTAATATTATAATAAATGCACCTAACTTATTCTCTTCTTATTTGGTGATGGCTTTCGCGATGGTAACCCGTGATGGTTCCACGGCGGTGGAAATCCATTGCAATTCCTCAACGGTTTCTAGGGTATTATTCGTTGAAATATTTTCCTCAATCTAGTTGTGTGCCTACATCTAACTTTAATTTTTGTGACATTGTGCTATAAAAAGTTTGATAGGTACATAATAGTCTTTTTTTACTGTTTTATTTCCAATTTTCTAATAAATATCAAACCAACAACTTGGATTCCAAAAAAATAAAACGGAAAATTATTTTAAGAACATCAAATCGGTTTAATTCCAATAGACCAACATTAAACTGTGATAAAACTAAATTACTACTTACATATTATGCTAATAATTTACCAGAAATATATTGCCTAAGTATAGACAAAAATACTATGATACAAGTTGCTGTGTCGACCAAATACGTCGGAATAATTATTGATAAACATTGATGGTGGTATTTATAAGAACAATAAAAAAATTAGATATATTTTACATCGATTAAAATATCTTCCAATTCTTATATCTTCTAATTATATACACTATTATATTTCAATATATTTTTCCAATAGCTTTGATTTTCACAAATCTAAGTAGGTCAGTATGTCTGAGATCACAATACACGTATATACGATTATATATTCAATATCTAGCTAAATATAGAAAAATACAATAGTAATAATAGAAAGCTAGTTAAGACAAATCACTTATCTAATTGGTTAAAAATTTACCTGCTGAAAGTTTTGCATACTGATGAGACATGATAATGCCTAATGGTACATATCGTGTACTGCCACAGTAAAGAAATGAACGGGGAACCTAATGGTAATTGGCTATAATGGCTATTATATAATGTTTTTAAGATAACATTTTGACATCAATTAATCATTTTAAATAACTTACCTACTTACTACCCAGAAACAGATGCATCTCTTTGCTCTTACATAATAATTATATATCTGCCTACAAATATAAAAATAATAATTTCATAGAAAACGTGTTATCATAGAAAGCAGTGAGCAACTTCAGGATATGTGATAGTTAAATAATATATCTATATACAGTGCTCACCAAAAGTTTGGAATAATAAAGGTTTTTAATTCCGTTGAGATTTCCGGAAATAAAATTCTGACAGGTCAATTTTATATTTTTAAATGGAACATTACCGGATGATTTTCATGTTTCTTCCGCATAATCACGTCTAGACATTTTTTTAAATGGCACTCCATTAATTTTGGCAGATTTGGATATCTATATCAAATTCTGATTTCAGGAATCACTCATTATTACCTTTCGCCTGCTAATTCCTGAGATAACGATTTTTGAAAGTATGCCCCGTTAAGTTTTCCGAATTTAACTCGCTACTGTTTTGCAAATGCACCATTTTTTTTGTAGATTTACAATGTCAGTTGTGTCAGTTTTGCTTTACACTACTGCTTCCCAACACGTAAACCCAACTTTGCTCCCATCTCCTTCGCCATTTATGCAGTAGATATTCCCTTACCGATGCTTTCCGTCCCTTTTCGTCCCGTTTCATTTTGTCTATTCTGCTGTTCGCGGTTGATGGCGAGTGGCGATATGTGTATTGAAGAGACGAGTTTAGCGATGCATGATATGTGTATTAGTGTTTATATTTTATATGTATGAGTATGTAACTTCTATATAATCATGGAAGTTATATACTATGTTAGTTAGGATAGGTTTGTGGTTGTTTAGTTCAGTAAAGCATAGTAATTTTTTGGTTGAATATTGTTAGATATTTTTGTTGACTTTTTCTGATTTTTATTGGTCGTCCATTTTTGAGTATTTATTATTAAATTTATTCAGTACTAAGTAATTCTAATTAATGACGTTATTTATTTTTTATTAAGTAATTTTATATTTTTGTATATTTTTTGTTAATTAAATAGTTTTATAAGACTGCTATATTTTACTGTTTGTTGCGATGTTCAGTAAGGTAATGTTTCTTGGCGCTTGATTTATCTGTTGGTGTGTTTCTGGTATGTTGTATGTTCGTCTATGAATATGGTTTTATGGCTTGTTCTGATCAATAATATTATGATGTTGTCTTGGATGCTGTTGCCTAATCGTGAGCGATATTTTGGATGTCCTTGGTATGTTGTGCAGTAAATTTTGTGATATTTAATTTAAAATAATAATGTCCGTTTAATAAATTTGGTTTAATTTTCTAGAAATTGTTTGTTCTTGATTCTACAGTTTCACTTTCAAGTAGCTGTACCAGATTCCGTTACTTGTCAAATGACTGCCTCCTCAGGGTGTACATTTACAGTGTTTAGCATGACATGAATTCTCGACGTGGGACCATCTGACGCAAACAGGTTTGTGGTTGCAGTGTTGAGAGGAGTATTTCTTATAGCAACGCAAGTGGCATTGAGGGATATCTAATCTATAAAATATTCGCTTACGGATACTTTGTAGTGACATAATTTCGTAAGCGATTAGTACCTCTCGCAGGTTCCTGTAGCTATACTACCTACGGGAAATGCTATCAGCAGTATGTTGGAGGATTGTTTACGCCCCGCTCCCTCTGGATAACATGTTCTGGCAATGTTTGAGTTAGTGAAGTTTTTATTTCTTAGGTCTTCTATATATTTTATTTACTATTTTTATTTGTTTCTGGGATTTGGTGTTGTTATCGATGGTGCGTTCTTTTACTGTTTGAGTTAGGATCGTGCCGTTTTAGGTTTTTTGAATTGCGAATTAGTGATCTCTAAATGTACCGGGGTGATTCTATTAAATATATAATATATAATATATATATAATATAATATATAATATATAATATAATTTTTCATATGATCCGGAAATGTTTCGTTACGGAGATACAGGGTGATGATCTAGACATTTTATGTTCGATGTTTTAAAATCTTTCGCACAAAGTTGGCTCACCAGGGGTTTTTTGTTGTGAAAATAATAACTTAGAAGGCGTTTCTACTGCTCTTATTATTTATTTCATTTTGCCTTAACTTATTTGACAGGAAACTTCTGGAATTTTTATGAATAAATATTCTTACACCTTTTCCATGGATAAGGTGTATACTTACGTGTATACACGAGTTCTCGGGTTGAACCGTGTCTAAGGTTTTTTAAATCTCGACGTTTCGGGGATTATTTTATGAAGAGATGTTTCATTTTAGAGAACGCTCCATGTTTATGCTAGAAATTTGATACGGTCCTTGAATTAGCAATTCTTGGTTTATAAGCACTAAAGTAAATTTTTTCAATACTTGCGATTAGAATATTAACATGATACCAATTAATAAAATTAGAATATCAACTCTATATATAAGTAAGTAGATCAGGGGGTCTGTGAAGAGTCTGCCAGTGAAGTATCGTCTCCAAATTTATGCCAGTTATCGTATTAGCCTCAATAGATTGAGATGTCGTTCGTAAAAAGGAAAAATAAAAGAGGCCCGAACACAGAGCCCTGAGGTACACCTAAATTATATATAATATATACTCTATACTATACTCTATAGCGTACTTAAAAATCAGTATTATTTAGTCTATACTGTAGAATATACTATTCGGATATCATCAATTAGTCAAAAGTTGTGCATTGCTAATCAAGTATATTTTGGTTGTTTGACTATCACGGCTGATGGCTCTGTGGTATCTGTTCAGTGCGGTAGCCTCTGTATTTTGCAGGCTTCTCGCAGCTGCTCTTCTTATCACGAATGAAGACTGGATTTCAATTTCCTACACAATCTATGGCAGCCAGTTTATCTTCACTTCTCGCAGATATTACAATTTTCTAGTTTCTTTTCGTAGTTAATACCTATAGGTTGGTATACCATACCTTATTTTTCTGTTTATCTGTTACTCACACTCCATTATAAGCCATTCTTTGCATAATTCCTTCCACGATTTCTTCTTTGGCTTTTGAATACTCTTTGAGATCACTTTGTACGCATTTATATGGAGCTTTTATATTTCCTTTGTTTCTGTGGTGCTACTATTCCCATTGTTCTGTACCATCTTGTCCTTTTTAGACATTCACATTCTCTATTGCTGTTGGTACCTGCTTGATCCAACAGAATTGAATTAGTAATGCGTTAGAATTAATTAGTAATGAATTAGGAAAGCAACGTATCTATCTAACTCAAATAAATCAGATCAGTACAATAATGGACAAGGATTAGATTTTCTTACACACTGATGACTGTACATTCCACAGTATTTCCTCAACCTAATAACTGCCAAGCAGAATCTCTCGTTTATTAAACGTTCTGATTTAAAAGTCAGTGAAATGAGAATGAATAAGCCATGTGCCATGTACCAAACCGCCAGCATGAATGCAACATCACTAGGTCAAATGACCGAATGCGTTCTGAGGTTATTATAGTGCGTTGTTCGAAACTTTTTTCTATTCTTATACATACAGGGACAAATTTAAAGCTATATGTATACATGTAAGTAATTGAGAAAATATTCATCGATATAATAACTAATGTTTAAGTACCTATACTTACCATTCCGAATTAAAACTATGTATTGTAAACTATGTATGGGAAAGCTTTGAAAATGCATTTTCACATTTTCGTAGTTATCTTCTAATTAGTCGTATCACTTAGTAACAATAATAAATACATGTTTCAGTATACCTAATAAGTATTACTACATTTTAGTAATGCATCACTATTCTTTAAAATTGTTGTCTTTTTAAGCGTTTAGTTAACGCCTTATCTAACTTTGCTAATTGAATAGTCTTCTTTAAAACTTTCACATTCGTGTTTAAATACTATTAGGTAGGTACTGCAGAGAACCGAATTACATAGCACACGTCCAGAATACAGGACACAATTATCTAACATTGCTATTAATTTGAAACAACCTTCATGGCTGTCTAGTTTTGAAAGAGAATGACTATGTGTTTCATGCAGGTGTAGAGGAGAAATTGCTAGCTACAGAACAGATTACCTCAATGGTTATTTAGTCTGCGACGGAATGAAATAGTACATGTCTACCTGATACATAAAGTAATTTAATATAATGTTATTTGGATGTACTTACGAGTAGTTAATATTATATTTTTATGGCTACGCTTATAGATCTGTATTTGTTGAGTAGGTCTTTAGGTAGAGTATAAAATGTAACATGGATATGGTGTCTTACATAACTAGGCATTTTCAACAATATTGTACCTACAAGTGCCATTCCTAATGTATTAAGTTCGTCATGAAATTATGAATAAGAAAAATAGGCATTTTACCATTCTTACATCTACCCACATTTTATGACTATTAGAAGCTTTAAATGGTGTAATAGCTATTTATGTAACCAGTTGGGAAAAGTATTATTTTGTGTAACGAGCAAATTTCTGCGGAACGAGCGCTAGCGAGTTCCGGAAAAGGATGCGAGACACAAAACAATGTTTCCCAACGTGTTTCATACAAGATTTTTTCTAATTTTCACCAATTTTATATTTTATGAGAAGAAAACTATGAATTTTATACGTTTAAAAACAATCCAGTAGGTTGTAACGCACTTTCATAACCTACTATGAAGAGAACTTTACAAAACCAGTTGCGTAAAATTTAACTTTTCGTAACTAACGTATGTTTTTTGTATCCTTTTCCCTTTTCATTGAATTTTTATTTTATTGCTTTATGTGACGGCGTTTTAGAAGAAAATCCCACCGTATTTTTTTATTTTTTTTAGAAGTATTCCTATTGAAAAAAACATTTCAAAAGTGCGGAAATAAAGCGCGCTTATACGTGGCGTCACATTTCCTTTCTTAGTGACGTCACAGAGCCTACGACCTTGAACATAACACAACGGTGTATTACTACTATATTATAAAGTTGTTTCCCTACTTTTTGACAGTTGACGTTGAAATTGACTTTGTTGACACTTGACTTCTGATTATAAATAATCTAAATTGGACATGTAAAACTCGTCCACCATGCTAAAATCAACTATCGGCAGATTTTTTGCACCTCCTTTAGAAAATCCTGGCTCCATTTTCTTACAATAATGTACAGAACCAAAGCAAAACACGATTCGTAGAGGAACTCATAAAACATAACCACAAAACTAAGCTGTGGGCATGGGCCATTTAGGCGTTCCTGATAAGGAATGCTGCCAACTTAATTCCAGGCTGTATGACGTAACTCAACCTCAAGGTCAAATGTTCAAATTGCTATAATAAATATTTATTTTTTTATTAAACACTGTGAGATTTATATTCGAAACAAAGTTCCATGACGTGAATATCTATCAGATAGCTTTCAAATAAACATATCTGTTTTTGCGATTTAAGAATCTTACACTTGATTCTTAAATCTCAAAACAGTCCATTATAATTGTAGACTACAAAATAACCAAAATATGATATTAGAACATAAGAAAAACCTAACAAATCTTAAAACAGTTCAAGTTGGAATTGACATATCAATTGCATTACCATGAGTTCTTCCTAATCTCAGTTCTGTATTCGATATAATTATCTATATTTCTCTTTCACAACGAATTATTACATGTGGGGTTAGAGTGGTTATTAACATTAACATTAACAAGCAAGATCAGCGATTTTTCACAAAAAATATAAATTGTTCAATAAACACATCTAATAGAAATAACAGTTAATAGTGCAATAAACATATTAATTCCACATACAGCACATTTTCTAAATTAAAGTAATTAAAGTAGCAGATTTTAGCTACTTTTCTTAGTATGTTTACTTACAAAAAAATGGTTTATGCACGTATAGAGGTGAAAGAAGAGTCCTGAAAACTTTTTTTTAAGGATAGTAGAAAAAGTACAGGTAAACAAGAGAAGTTTGGCTCGTGAAAATTGGGTGCTAGTGGTTTGTTGGGCGGTCAGTGCTCATTCTACATTCTACTTAGTACTCTTATCTAGGGCATTATTTTGTTATTTTTCACTGCGTACCCACATGGGTCCCAAAAGGTCCTATACGCCTGCGTCATAAACTTAAACCAGATATATGTTTTAACCAGAACCATCCTTCGAAATTTATCAAACTAAGGAGTAGGAACTAGGAAAAATTCTTTAGGAAGGATCCTCAACTTTAGTTCAAGAAAAATTCTTTAGGCGGGATCCTCAAATTTAATACAATGATTTCTTTACTGTGTTAGTTATTAGCACGGTAGTAAATAAGAGAAGTATACGAACAAAGTGGTGAAGCGCGGAACCACTTCGTATCCTATTGCGTTAGAGAGAGATAGACAGCGGGTTAGACCTCGCTGTCTGCGAAATAAACGTTAATTAATTTATCCCATGGTCTAATTAATGAGGTCTTCCAGATTTCCAGGTTCTCTCAGTCCTGCACTGATGAAGTCATGCATGAACGCTAATACGGCTATCAAAATTATGACCTGCTGCATCTGATTTATATGTATGCCCGTTATGGTTAAAATGATAAGTACATATAAGTATATACTGATTACAGCATTATTATGAATTGTGAATATTGATATAATATAAACAGTCTCATCTCGCTTCCTCAAGACCACATGATCCAATGATCTAGTTTTTATGCTCCAAATTAGAGGATAGTGACAGTAAACTACGAAATATGGTTTCTTAAAATTATTTAATGTGCATATTTATGACAGTTGATGTTTATTGTATGTAGACAATAAAAATCTTGTAGCTACGCAAGAATTATCACTTGAACGATAATTATTCATTTAACTAATGTTCTTTCCTATTTCAGGAGTTCTTAGCCGCTGTCCACAGTGGCAGTTCAGATCTACGCAAGGTTCTAAGATCCAATGAAACTGGTCGTGTAATAGTATCAACCGGTCCTAGATTAGTTCACGAGTCACAGAAGAGTAATAAGGTTACTGACACAGAAGATACTAGAGAACTTAGCTCGGTACTTCCAGGTGGGAAAATAGTTACTGAAACTGAACGTACTACAGAACACGAGGAAGTTAGAGACGACGAATTACCAGAGGACGCTGCGGACGAAGATTTCCAGAAAGAAAGCTCCCAAAGGTAAAACGAAACGGAATTTTGGTAATAGCAAATTTCTCATAGATAAATATTTTGCTCAATGGTAATTTTTTTATAAACATAAGTAATAAATAATTAATTGGTCGTGGATGTATAAGGTAAGCCCTGAATCTTCAAGGTTAGAAGTAGGTGGTGTTAGTCGATCACCTTTAATCGGATCCGGAATTCTTTCATAATTTAGCGTGTGCGGTTTATAAAGTACTATAATAATAATTCCTAGTGCGTACATCAAAATTCAAGATATATAAAAATGAATATTACACATTTCTCTCAATTTTCTATTTGATATTTGATTTTATAAAGGTATATCATAAAATTATATATTACCGCATATATAGGTACTTACAAAATTATTTTTTTTTAAAATAACTGTAAAACATAATATATACTTAACTAAAACCTCATAATTTGGATTTTTGGTACAGCCGATATTTTTCTGGAAATTTTGGATCCGCTATTTACAAAATAAATGAGACTACGTAACAATGTGTTTTATAAGCTATTTAGTATTATATCATATTATATTACTATTCATGTATATGAGTAAAAAAAATGCATTAGTTAGTACTAAATGAGTATTCTGTCATTTATCTATCCTTTGTCTATTAACGTCTTCTATTTTGTTAACTGACAACTATATTTTATTTCAGATACCGGAAAACGCGAGAACAAGAAGACGTTGATTATGTAGCTGACGGTGTAAATATTGGACACGAGATGCGGTTTAAAACGGAGACAATGGAAGTCGAACGTCGAGGAGATGGAGTAGATGAACCAGACTTGTTTGATTCTCTTTCTGCGAGAGCTAAAAGAAGAACTACCAATCGACAACCACACAGATACAGAGGTAAAGTATTTATATATTATCCGTAGAGGTATATAAGAGAAACAAACGATATGTTCATAATTACCAATTAGAGACCAGACTTGCTAAACTTGTTCTTTCATTACCTGGTTCATCAATAAATGTATAATATTACTGGTGCTGATCGATTTTTACTCTCTTTGTTGCGATAAGAAGATACACATAGACAAATTATTTACTGCTACAATATAGAATGGTGCATTCTTTCTTGCCAATTAAAAAAAATATTTCTAAAAATACCTATTGGTAACATATTTTTCGAGAAAATAATTGCCTGCAAATACACAATTTATTGTATACATCTACAAGTGGCACTAACAAGCTACTGGCTCTTTCAGTAAGTGTTTATTTTATTTCATAATATTCTATAAAAAGAGATTTAAAAGTAACACAAGCATATTGGAACCATTATAAGTATTATCGATGGAATACGAGTTTTTACGAGTGACTTTCTAGTAAGAATTGTGCTGATTGTAGCTTCCCGTTCCCAAAAAGTTATGATGTGTCATAGCCGCTTACAGTATGGATAAATAATATGGATTCTTTGCAATTGTGAAGGATCCTTGATGATGATTGTAGTGAACTGTACAGCCGTTTCTTGACATTGCCCCGTGCTTTTTTCAGGAATATAATGTCTCTATTTTTCGGAGTGTTAATAAAACAAGACGATCGACATCTTCGCCAACCACAACTTTTGAATTTTCCTCGGATTTTTTTATAGCTGTGCGAACAATGTAGATGTAAGCATCATATACTGCGATAAATGTTCCATTTGCAAAAGTGGATTCGATATAATGCACAGTGCGCGCCTAGCTGGACCCAACCCCCTGATGTGATCGCTCACTACTCGAAAGTAATGGCTTTCGTATCCTATCGGTAATCGGAAGAGAAAAAAATTAATATTTATTTAACATGTTTTTGTAAAATTTTCTACAAATAGTGTCCTTTGTAGAACATTTTACGAAAACCTATTAAGCAAGTATACATTTTTTTGTTGGGGCAACCGTTTCACAGTAAAATGGCAAAAACACCCGCGCCATGTGAACTTTTAGGTTTCTTAGACGTCACTCCCTGGCGTGTATAATCCCCAAGCAGCAAAAGATTATTTCTTATTTCCTATTTATACTAGAATTAATATACTATAAATGGAAAGCAGCCAATTCCAGACATACTTTGTCACAACGCAAGAACTGCATGCGAATAACATGCCTAAATGCAAATTAGGTACTAGGTGTTAACACGCATCTTTTACTTTCACGTAGCACAGGTGTATCAACGGATATATGAGCCGCGAGGGCCAAGGAGGGGAGTCACTTTCTGCTAGGACAGTCTGTTGATAGACAGGGGTATCACACATGACTCCATCTAGTTCAAGAGTAACATCTCTATCATCTAAATCATCTACTGCAATGCATTCGATACAACATCGCATGACCTGATATTTCCTTTGCTCAGATATATTGGTCTGTATCTGATAGTACCCAATAGCAAGATGAAGAAGTGATGCCGCTCTGGAAGACTTGGCTTACTATAACATCCGATAATACTATAAACTCAACACAGCCAATAACAGTGATAATGGATTTTTTCGGGGAGATGATCTCGGCATATTCTGTGTTGCATCTCATTACTGCTGATATCCGTTCGGAATACCCGCGGGTATTTGTAACCGACACACCTGGTGACCGGGAGTCTCGGTCTCCCACTTATTTTACATGGATAATCTTAAATTGTAGGCATCCGGCGAACTCCCATGATATGTAGGAGTGTAGAAGTACACGCGTACTATTGGAATGGAGCTCGGATTGGACAAATGTGTACTGGTTCATATCAAAAGAGAACAAACACAGCGTGGACTTTTAAGAGGACGCGCAGCTCATCGGCGGAAGCATCCTATACCAAGTGAATTCCGGAGTGATGTTTACTTATCTGGGTGCCTCACGGTCCTTATCCTAGTATAAGTATCGGGTGGGTACCCAACAGGTATATCCAGAAGGTGGCAGTCCTTAAAGACCCTCTCCGCGTCAAATACAAGCACCAGCTCTGACAAATCTGGTCTTCATCATGGAAAAACAAGCTGCTTGCCATAAATATGACTGCCATTCTAATCCTCCTCTACTCCTTTGGCATACTTATTAAAATGAACGGACTGGAGGTAAGTAAACTCAACTAAGCATCGGCAAGAGGATTGCCTTTGTCGGAGCTTGCATCATAACCCATTCGTTTCAAACAGGGCGAGTAGCACACCCGATACGACTGAATCTGATTTGCCGGGGAAATCGGTTACGTAGCCCTTCGTTGCGGAAAAGAGTATTAATGGACTATGTAGATAATAAGTGTGCAAAATAATTCGGTTTAATTGAATACTTTTTATATATAATTTACAACAGGAAATATATAATAATTCTAATTAGCCAATTACTAATAGATTATGAGCGCAAAAGTCTTCAACAAAGATATTATAAATGTTTGTATGGTGTTACAATGATGATTAATCACTTAATAAATATTTATTTTGGTAGTAATATATCAACCATTCTTTGCAAATGTGTTTTATTTCACGGTTGTCTGTCTGAAATGGTAAATTATTACCTTTACCAACTACCAAGGCCTTAACACTACCATTACTACTGCGACTATTCTTTATCGTAATAACAATAGGTATATGCTAATATACAGAGATGCAACAACAAAAATTTGCTGATGGAAGATAATGGTGGGATAAAAGTAGATAGAAGATTGCTTCTACCTAAAGCTTGATGTAAATTATAGCAAAGCATCGCAAAGAATGAACAGTTTTTTGTCATATATTTTAAAGAGAAATATTTCAGCAACACTACATGCTACACCGATCCTGGCAAGGTGCGCGCTGTCTTTAGGCAGTTCCAAGATTCGCCTTCAGGCCCTTATGCTTGTTAGATTATTCGTAATATTTCACGTATGATAGTGTCAACTTCAAAGTGTCTTCCGCGTGCCGTAGATGCAGGGAGTGCCACAAGAATGCGCAGATCGTACCACGCACCGTTTACGGTCTTATCAACACAAGTCGCGGTGTATTTATCTCACACTTTGCTCTTAACTGGATAGGTCTATTTCTCATATTATTATTATAGGATAATAATGGTAATTGTTGCTTGTCAATTCTATGCAAATATCCAATTAATGTGTGATGTATACCTATTAATTCTTTGTGATGTTTTGCTATAATATGTATATCAAACTTGCACAAAAAAGATCGTAAAAACTTGCACAAAAAAGATCGTGAAAACTTGCACAAAAAAGATCGTACGAAATATTTCGTATAAAAATGTATAATTCCTGTGAGCAGCTGGATATCCAACATGCTCTCTAAAAGAGCAGTACAAATCAGTGCAGGAGACACTGTCATAAGAGGACTGGTTGCGAAAGGCTGTCCGCAGGGAGGTGTTTTATCACCACTGCTATGGAATTTGGTTCTTGACAGCCTCCTAAACCACCTCAACGTGGAAGGATTCTACACAATTGCATACGCAGATGACTTAACGATACTGCTTAATGGAAAATTCGAAGGAGCTCTCTGTCAAAGAATGCAGATGGCCCTAAGAATAATCGAAAATTGGTGTGAGGAGTATGCCCTATCCGTCAACCCCAGGAAGACGGAAATGGTACTCTTTACAAGGAAAAGAAAACTGGAGCCAATGAGAGCCCCTGTTCTCCTAAACACAGCACTAAATTTTGCACCACAGGTGAAATACTTGGGGGCAACTTTCGATGCTAAATTAAACTGGAATCTTCACCTCGAAAGAAGAATAAATAAGGCCTACATATCATACGAGCAGTGTCGCAGGACAGTAGGGAAAACCTGGGGAATGAAACCCAGGGTGGTCCTGTGGATTTACACTGCTATCATAAGACCAATGTTGGCCTATGGAGCTGTTGTCTGGTGGCCCAAGAGTCAACAAATAACAGCAAAACTCAAGCTAGGCCAGGTACAAAGAGTTGCCTGTCTGAGCATAACCGGAGCCATGCGAACAACACCAACGAGAGCAATGGAGATAATGCTGTGTCTCCCACCACTAGACCTACATCTAGAAGAAGTGGCTCTGACCACCATGACTCGCCTTAAATCTGTTGGCATACTACCAAATGCAAGCTGTGGCCAAACCAGAAGCCGCCTGTGGACTGAGGCTGTCAGAAAGATACCCCTTTTACAGGCATGTGCAGATGGTATTCCGCCTCGGCTTGTCTTTGATAAACCTTACACCATACACACTACTGGTGAAGACGAGGCCGGCGTTGAAGGTGTAAACTATGTCTTCACGGACGGATCAAAGAAAAAGGATGGAGCAGGCTGTGGTATATATTCCAGGAATCTGCGACTCCGATGCAGCTGGACTATGGATAAAAATGCCAGTGTAGTACAAACAGAACTCGCTGGTATAACCATAGCCGCACAAGAGATTGCTCGCAGAGAAATAACGGGCAAGACAATAAGAATCTGCACAGATAGTAGACAATCACTACTGGCCCTGAAAAATTATAAAATAACTAAAGGATCAACATGGGAATGTCACCAAGCACTTGTGAGAGCATGTCAGATGAATAACATCTGCCTATGCTGGGTCAAAGGACACTCACAATGCAACGGCAATATAGAAGCTGACAAATTGGCCAAGAAGGCAGCCAACCTGAGTATCCTTGGGCCTGGTCCTTCAAGTACGCTACCAGTTGCAGCGAAACTTCAATTAATAAAGGAAAACACCCACATAAAATTTAAGACGTTATGGGATGAAACAAGCAGCTGTCAGCTGGCCAGAAATCTCTTGAGATATCCCAGCGAAGAGACGGCGAGGAACTATCTGGCAATGTCCAGGGGTAAACTGCGATTTGTTACAGGAATCCTAACCGGACACTGCCGGGTAAGGAAACACCTCTATAATATGAGACAAAGTGACACACCCATCTGCAGAGGATGTGAACAAGAAGATGAAACGATCGAGCATGTACTTTGCGAATGTCCTGCCGTGTCATCGACCAGAGAATCCATATTGGGGGAACGTTGGCCTTCTATGGCCAATTTGAGGGAAATGCCCCTGGGCAAGATCATCACCTTTTGTACAACATTGGGCTGGTCGATGACCTAGGGAGACATTTCCCTCACGGAGGAAGCACAAGGGGCCCAATGGGGCCTAAGTGCAGCGGATCTCGATCCGCACTCCGGACATATTCCAGATTCCAGATAATTCCTTAAGTTATAGTTTAAGTGTGTTTAGGAACATTTTTTATGGAACTTTTTTCAAATAAAAAATAGAGGCATTTACGTAGGTAACTCACATTAATCCCACGTTGGTTAATGTTAATTCCCCCCACCTTATTTACTTTATTATCTCACTACTGTATTTTAATCAAAGTGATTTTCAACATGCGTATTACCATGAGCTTAAGCATCAGCTTAATAATCTATTAGCATTAGCTTAAGCTGGTCACCTCCTTAAGCAACAAAACATGTTTATTTGATTGTCGATGTTATTGTATTGGTAATATCAAAAGACAGTCTAGAAGTAGAAATAAGCTATGTTGCTGAGAACGTGCTGGGGATTGTTGAGCCACGTTATATCTACCCAAAAAGGGCCCTCATGTGAATAACTAGTAAAAAATCAAAAGATAGCAAAAGATTTGCTTAATTAAATGACTATCAAAGTGAACGTAATGTACTATAGTGCAGTAAGCAGTCACTTAGGTCATTAAAAATAGACATTGCTGGTCTAAGGTAGGTGAATTAAGATATACAACTACATTAGCCGTAATGCCTAAGAAATGTATTTTGAGCAAGTTGTGTATGAGACAAGGTGTACACAAAATTGTACTCCAGTAGGTACTGATCCTGATAGCGAAATATAAATATAATGCACGAAATGCATGAACATTCTTAATATATGTGCTGCGTCGCCCAAAATTCGGTTAGCCTTACAAATTACATGATAAACATGAACATTAACATTTACTTGTCCTAAGTAAATATGATTGCTTCGGGCCCAGCATTGGGCGCTATTCCCTAAATTTAGGATTGTTGGAGCCCCACTTAGGTGCCATGTCCTAAATTATTAGGTCTGCTTCGTGTCCCACGTTGGGCGCCATGTTCTAAAATCTAAATTATTAGGAATGTTGGGCGTTGGGCGCTTTGTCCAAAATTGAAAATATTGCTTCGGGCGCCATTCAATGGGATTAGGTGTGGGGAAATTGTCAAAAACGTCCCTTACCATGGCCGCCCCAGAAATTAGGAGCGTGGAGCGTTCGTGGATTTCATCGTACGGAGTCGTCACCTGCGGATTATTCTTTGCCCTCCGTGACAGATTAGGCGACGACAGCGAACTATGCTCGCGGAAATAACAGCAATAACAATTTTGTGACATTTCGCCTAAAAACGCACTAAGAACTGAAAAACAACTGATTTTCTAATTCCGCAGCGAACCGCGTGTAACCATTATTTACGTAAAACTTCAATTTTTGGGAATGAGGGAAATGACGATTTGCATCCTTTGTTTGCTCGATGAAACTATTTGGTACATAACAAGCATGAACCATAATCGAAATAGTAGATCAGTATAGGGGATTTGTGATTGAAAAATACACCGACTAAAGTATTAGAAATATGTTAAGCTCTAAATCAAATATCGGAAATTGGTGTAAAAGATACCGACTATCCATCCAAGGATCACAGCCAGGATTCGAAGAATGCGACATAATTTTCCTGGATGTAAATCGTAATATTTTTTTGTCAGATCAATGCAGCTAGTGGCCAGAAGAGTATGCCGTTCCAAATCAAGAGGCTTATGTCATTGTGCAAATCATGGTCGTAGCTCATAAGATTTTAAAACCAGTCTACAATATCATTAATCTGGCGGGATCGTTGAGATATGGGATTACATGATAATTGTTGTCAAGGAACATGAAACCAAATGTGACTGGCAGAGTCCTAGAGTGACATGTTCCTGCTGGCTTATATATCATCTACTACAACATTTATTAAAGGAGTAGTTACTTTAGGAACAGGTTTTTATCGCAAACGTTCGACAGAACAACCATATTTGTATAATTTTCATTTACCCAATTAGATATTGACATACTACAGTTGTTTTTTGGTATAAAGCCTATGCCAACCTGTATAGGTTGGCATAGGCATTAAGCCATACAGCCAACTACTAATATTAACATCATTTAAAAAAGGAAGAACGGGGACATACGCTTTACGTTCACAAATCTGTCATGTCATGTAGAATTCATGCAGAAGCCAATTTCTGCACATTTACAGAGGAAGGTGTCCCTATTTAACAACATACTAAAAGTGCTGATAGGTGGGAGTAGACTCTAAAGGTCCCTTTTTTCAATGTTTTGTTAATAACTCGAGAAAACTACTGCCTCTAGCGAAACAATGTTTATATATACTAACATAATCTACATAAACTTCTCTACAAAAAGGGTCTTCTCAACGCTGGGATCAATATTTAAGGAGATATAGAGGGTGGAAAATGGAAAAGTTTTGAGAAAATCGGTTTTTATTATTAAAAATGAAACAACTCACTAATGATATATAAAATAACATTAACAATAAATGAAATAATGGATGTTATGTCCAAGGGTGTACCTGGAACATACATTTTGAATCAGCTTTTTGTACAATTCTCTCACGTTCTGTTTGTTCATCTTGCACATTGAAGTGTACCATAAGTTGCTCCAGATTTTATCACCAAAAGTACGAAAGGAGACGACAATTCTGCCGATAGTGTCTGGTACGCAATGTATTGAAAACAATTCGGTCTCCATATTTTTCCCTCATCATCTCTTAGATGGTCTTCACATGTGGTGGTTCTCCAGTAACCTGTTCCAATAACTTATCCATAAATAATTGGCAGTTATCATTTCCTTTAATGTAGGTAATCTTAGATTTATTCCAGTGCTTCTGAAATCCATTCATCTCGACGGCGTCCAGCTTTTCTTTTTGATAGAATTTGTTGTAACAATCCTCATGATATAGTGCATCTGCTGCGTGTAGAGTCCCAACAGTGCAGATACGTCTTACTACGTCGTCTTCCCACTCATCATTCCTTTCTTGCCCACGAACGGTAATGGAATTGAAAACGTAGTGGTACGAACGCGACGCTTAGCATAAGGTTTTTTCTATCCTCTTTGTCGTACGTTTTTGTGCAGAAAAAACGCTGTCTACCGCGAGAGTTGTGAACAACACCACTTGTCTTATTTCTGAAACCTTCCTCTTTCCCATCTTAATTCACTTGCGTTCACGAATCCAATTATCCCTTTTCTTTTCGATGTTACACACTTTCAACCTCACCCTCATAAATTAAACACTTTTCAGCCATAGCCAAATAGTAGAACGAACTGAAAATGAATATCTTCAACACGTGCAATATGTGGTTGAATGTAAAAAATTAGCTTCGTACAGACCTGAATATAACACATTTTTATGTAAAAGAAGTGCAGAAAAGTTCCTCGTTTTTTTTAATTCTGGAAATTTCCCGCCGATATGATGATAATAAGGACGCCATTTTTTTTACATTCCTCTGCATTAATATTTATATTTTGGGAAATTTCCTCCCATGCGTCTTGCTTTTTAATTTTGTTAAAATATTGTGGTTGTTTTGCTTTTCACTCTTTAACTCTTTTTTTTCATAAACTAATTAATTCTAGTCATTTTTTATTTGTCCACTCTGTTGTGTAGAAACAAAACAAACACTCAAAAGACCGGAGAAAAATAGTGTTGTGTAAAACTCGCTGGCGCTCGTTCCGCAGAAATCTGCTCGTTGCGCAAAATATTACTTTTCCCAACTGGTTACATAAATAACTATTATATAACAATTTTAAAATAATTTAATTTTTGCTTATAAATTATATATAATTTATTTTTTACAGAAGGTATTGTGTGTGCAGCAGATAAAATAGGTTATATCTATGTTAGTCCCTTATATGTGTATACATATATGTACTAATCGACCCCTTTAACTAATATTTTTCACAATCCTAGTTAAACCACCTTGTATGTATTTAAATATATTTAACACAATTAATATTGCCTACAAATTTCAAAACTCCTTAAATACTAAATCCCTGTTTACTAAATGTTCTCATAAAATCAATAAAAATCCTATGTTTATAACAACTAACAACCGTCATAATTATTTTTAGGTTTGGAAAATGGTGTTACAACGTCTCAACTAGATAGGAAAGACGCTTTAACACGACGGCCGTTAGACTTTGATCAAGAAGAAGAGACAAGAAAAGTCGAAACGTCGAAATGGCTCGAACACCATTTCGGCAGCGATTCTCGCTCATCAAATAACTCTACGATTGACGAGGAAGAGCAGCCCCCCAAAACGAGTTTCTTTAATGTTACCATTAAATCCCAACCAATCAGAACTGAGCCCATTTCACAAAATGCCTATGTTCCAACTATTAACAATACCCCTAGAGTGTATAGTCCCGTAGAACCGGAGAGAGACCGAAATCACCAAACTGGTGATCATTACAAAGGTATCTTTCAGTTATTAAGATATTTAGTTAGAAAGCAGGTCTTTCCCTCTGTCCCCAGTATTGCAGTAAAAATTCTCTCATTTAATCCCTAAATGTGATTTATACTCTGACAATAATAAAAGTATTGAAGACTTTATAACTCCTAGAAAGACATTCCGGGGTTTTTCAATACATGTAGCTTTCCTCTTTTCTAAGTTCCTAACATTATTTTAGGCATTTTATTAACCTTAGATTTCTAGTGAACGCCTAAGTCATATTTTTAAGGCAAATACCATAAACTAACCGCCATTATCAGGAATCATCTCAAATTATATGAAACATATATTTTAGAGCGCTCCGTTTGCACTATGTTGATCATTAATAACTGGCAAGTTTACTCCGCTCCATAAACGACCGCTCTAGTAGCCTCGGGTATTTATGTCGAAATTAAAACGACATCGAATCATATTATGACAGCTATGACCTCAAGGAGTACCAACATGTACGTTGTCGATTCGCCTCCTCCTCTTTGTTAGAATTATTATGGATAGGTATGCGTTGCGTTGGTGGATACACTATTTGGATATTGATAAAGGCATCAAACACAAACTACTTGATCTCTATTCGGAAAATGTAGGTGGTACCTACCTGGAATTTCTTTCTCATATGGGATGAACAGCGGAATATGAAAATTAGAGACTAGTTATTTGTACTGTCCGATATAACATTATTTCACTGAGATCTGCTGTATGATCGTTTATCAGTTAATGCTGAAACCATCTTAAACCATCATACCGCGAAAACGGCAGCAACAAGGAAATAATAATATGACAGAAATGTATAAAATGTAGGATAACATTCAAACGAAGAAAACAATGTCATCTGAAACTGCAGATGATTGGTTGAAGCTGAGAAGAGTACCTAATAGAGAAGCTGAAAAGGTTCTCTATATTGTATCATAATTCTTGGTCGTATTTTAATAAATAGAGAAAAATTAGATTGCTTAAAACGTTACCAACAATTGCGACTATTTTTAGTAATTGTTATATTTACCTGGAGCCTTAGCAACCTTAAATTTATTATCTAAAGTGGATTATTTACTTCATGTTTTAATATACAGGGTGAATTTGAAATACATTCGAATATTTGAACCTGTAATACCTACCTGAAAGGGTAACAAATGGATCTGCGTTGTCTAATTTTCTTTTTAAAATTGATAGATGACGTATTGATTAAAAAAACCTAAACTGAGAGATTGGGAAGAACATGTAATACTGAGGTTCTATTATAATGCCGTCGCTCAAAATTTGCTGGGAAGTTATAATCGCGGTATTCCCACGGTTCATATAAATACGGTAAATTATAAGTACCAAATGTTATTACAATTGTTCAAAATGGACAACATGATTTCTAATACATGTTTCCGTTCGTCCACATATAAAATCAGTCTCGCTGTCGGAAATATCGTGATGTAAATCATATACTTCTATTATTATAAAGTTATTCTTTTGATCATAAATTGAATGAAGTACCAAAGTTTACGAAATATACATTATTTCGTAAACTTTGCCATTATTAACAAATGCAGGTGCTAAATTTCTGTTTTTACTCTTAATAATTAATGCATTATTAGTGACATCGATCAATTATTAAAATGGAAATACGAATATGTTCTTTTATACTTACTGACATTATGTATGCGTGTATGTATTAGTGCCTATTAGATTTTAGTACATAAGAATAGAAGTACTAGTAGCAGGTACTAATAGGAATATCTTAATATATTTCAGATAGACTAAATTTTTTCATAAATTGACAATAGTAGCAAAGAAAATTACATCATAGCGATTATATCGTTATATATTTGTAGCGATATTATATACCTAGATGAATGCAGGTTAATTTGTTTCAGGCATAAGTGAGTGGTCTGAACGTCATCAAGAACAACATTACTTACCCGAACGCCATTCGCCAATGCCATATCAGTCTTCGCCATATCCCGCAGAACATCTCCGCCGACAGTCCCCTATTCCAGACTACCGGGCGTCCCATTCTCCAACGCCAGACTATCGTCCGCATCACTCTCCTACGCCGGATTATCGTCCACATCATTCTCCGTCCCCTGACTATATACGCTCTTCACGTATTTCTCCAAAGAGAGAGGTGACTGTCACACCAACTCCTCCACAGAGGAAGAAATCCGTACGCCAACGACAAAGGGTTGTAGATGAAATGAATAGGTAAGTAAAACATAAAACACCTATGTAGCGGGAAATAAGTCTACACATGCTGCAGTCACCATAAATAACTTTAGGGTACCTACTAAGGGTCTGGTCGTAGGGTACTATGACCCATAACGTAAACTTGGGTGGCCTTAGCGACACCCTGGGTGGCATTGGCCAATTTCTGAAATTTGTTTCTTTCCTATATACTTATATAAAAAAATACTTAAAATTTTCCAATATCAAGGTATATATGACTTATACATACTATAATCTCAAAACTGGGAATATGAAAAATAATTGGTTCCTCATATTTTCGTAAATCACCTGAGTATGTCCTTATTAAAAATGTACGAATTTGTATCGTTATAACTTTGCCTGTAGAAGCGAAACTACGGCCATTTATGTTCGGGGACTCAAAGGAGACGTTCGTAGGTCTCTCTAGCAGATTTGTCTTCATATTAAATCAAGTCAAACTTTCACCCCTAGCTGCTAGAGGGTGGTCAAGGTGACCCATACATTTTCGGTAGTCTTCATGGGCGACTTTGGAAAAAAATTTCCAGTGACTTTGAGTCCTATAATATTTCCATTTATTTGGAGACTTTATTTTATTTTTATATGCAAACCAAGTTTACCCAGGACAAGTTATACAAATTAAATTAAATTAAAAGAAAATAAGAAAACATTTAAGATTAAATCTCTTGAAAAAAGTGGTCTACATCAATGAAAATGGCCTTCGTATAAAGTAGTCCTTTGGTATGAACCCGAAGATACTCTAGAGGTCATTAATACACCGCAACCCTCCAAGAGATAATTGCTTTTACAATCCATGAGATAAATAAATGTTAATGTTGTTTTTTATTTATATTTAATGTTTACATAGAATATTTTTTTATTTTATATTTTCAAAAGAGTTTATTTTGTTTTTATTATAAAATTTAATTACTTTTATTTAGTAAAAAATAAAAATGTTATTTTTTTGCATATTATTAACAATTTTTTTTATTTTCAAGGGCCTTAAGATTATTAAACTACTTTTTAAAAACACTTTTTGTGGCCAAAGTTGCCCATTTCTTTGCCGGTCTTTACATTTAAGCGATAAAACAGTAGTCGGCCAAAGTGACCCAACTTTGTCTTCCAGCTTTGGCCACCAACATTTTTTTTAAAAATGCAATTACCATAATTTTGATATTTGGCATGCTGAAAGTACTATTAGCGACATATATTTTGGTGCAAAAAAAATTTTTATAGCTTTCTCCTATCGAAAGTTACAGGGTCCTAAACGTTGACAGTGGACCAATGCCACCCAAGTTTACGGTATTGGCTATACCTACCTTAGATAGTATATTATGCGTACCTACCTATAGCAGCCTTCTTGTTACATAATTTAAAGATTTATCTATTTTTTTTCAATATTCAGTTTAATATGTATAAGTATCTGCTGGTACAAAATTAATCACAGTATAGCATATATATATGATTGCGTATCGCTCTGCGCAATCACCAGATGCTTGTAGTACGAGCATAAGTCAGGATAAATATCTCGTGGATTGTGTTATTATTCCTCATATATATATCAATTTTCATCTTTGTATTTGCAAAGTAAGAATTTACTGAAATTATTTTACTGCTAATGCTAGAGCAACGACGTTTGCGCCTCGAGTTAAAATTAACTTTGTGTATCCACACCCCACTAAGGTATCACATCAAAGGTATCACGTACCCACAAGCTTTTTGCTGCGCAGGGTAATGATGAAAAATTACTCGAAAAGTCACGTGGTGTAGAATCACCTTAAGTACAATATTATACACGCTAGATTTGTGGCTCGTTTCAGTAAGAGTTAATACACTATAATATATACTAGAATTCGTTTAACGGTGAGAGTGAATCAAACCCGCTCTCTTTGTCATCGTCTTCGGCTTCATCGCAGTTAAAACAAAACTACTGTCTTTGTCTTGGCCATTGAAACGCTTTTTGAACATCATGTAACCGCAAAAATAAAAATATAAATATATGAATAACATGAAAAAAAGTTTTTAAGATTTCTTATTTTGATAAACTGGTTGATAAAAAATGGTTATGTTTGGAAAATATAGGGGGCAAGTTTTAATTTTAATAATTTTGTAATGATGCTCATTTAGTGAAATATATGCCATATATAAAACTGTGTATATTGCTTCGGTGTCACAGTCTTCTGTAAAACAGACAGATCAATATTGCACTAAACGCAGGATTCGCTAACCAAGTTAACATAATCTCGAGATTCATGAAAATGGCTTTAATAATCGTAATGTTGCTCACTTAGAGAATGGTGTGTTATATAGAATAGTATGACTACTTTTGTGTAAATAAGTGTGTAAATACTATTTTTTAAGTGCGTAACTATGTTTTTTTATGTGTAAAATTTCAGGTATGACAATGGTTATAGAAGTGGACGAGTTGATAGAATTGAGGAACAACACCTAGGCAGAATGGAGGAACCACCTCCAGATTATTCTCCTCCAAGTCCCCCACCTTTACCGAATGATAAAAAGCAGGGGCAGAAGACACGGTTCGCAGTCGATCCACCATCTAAACCAAAGAGTGGCAATATTATAGGTATGTAGATTTTCTGCTAATAGAACAACTATTATTTACAACGGCTTCGATAACAGCACACATGTACCTTGATAGGAGAGCTAATGAAATAACTATTTCGAGATAACAGCTTCTAGAATTCTTGACCCTGAAGAGCACTTGAATTTTGACCCACTGCGCACTGGTGGAAAGTTCCCGTATATATTTCTCAGTGAATAAAAGATCCCATTTTGAAACTCGCGCATTCGAATCTCGCGCCATACGAGGTGTGAATTTCACGATAAGCAAAATTTCTGTTTTACATCCAACTATACATTTTTTTAAATATTGTATCAGCTCTAAAGAACGTTGATTTGATTCTAGAAAGTAAATATAAATATTTAATGTAATAATAAGAAAAAAGTGTATAGAATTAGGAGTAGTGCAGTTTTTTAAAACTCTGACCATTTTTATTGAAAATAAGGCAGATTTAAACAAAGTTTGTAGATTTGTAGAGCAGCTTTCGTAGAGCCAAGATTTTTTCGCGAAAGAAAATTATTCGCGAAAATAAGTATTACTTAATGGTACACGGAAATTGGTTTAAAAAAACATGGCTACATAAAGAAAAAAATTATAACCAAATAATATTTTCAGCGTCGGTTGTTTATTGGGGTATTCAAGATTTAAAAAGGTCCCACCCCCCAGGGGTATGATTTATTCCGTTTTCACCCCCAATAGTGACACGGTGCTGTTTTTTTCCAATATCTCTTAAACGCGTCATTCTACGACAAATTTGTAAGTGTAAGACAATGTTCCTTATAAAATATTCAATAAAAAATGTCAAAAAATCATTTATTTGTTGGAAAGGGGGTATTTTCAATGTTCCCATTTTAGTTTTATTGGCATTGGACCTTGGATTTCGAAGATATACCTACCGGGGAACTTCTGAAAATGGAAAAGAAAAAATGTTTAGTTATTAAACTTACTATTTCAATGAAAATGGTCCAAAAGTTGAAAAAACTGCGCCACTTTCCTAAATTTTCACACTTCTTGCTTGTTACTAGCAATAAATATTTTTTAAGCAATATTGACTATATATGACGATTGTAGAGAATTAATTTCTCTACAACATAGTTACTTATTTATCAAGAAACGCAAAATATGCGTGCAAATTGACAAAAATAAAAAATCTAAGAAGGCGGAAAGGTGCCATAATTAATTAATGAGCCAAAATATGATGTCTTCATTATCTTAGCGAGGGACATTTAACTGCTTCAAAAGTTTATTTATATCAAAACCCCACAGTTTTCTTGCTAATTTCGCGGACCCGGAAAATAATGCTCTTGCTAACATTATATTCCGTCTATCAGAGAGTTAGTTGCTGCTGCCTTAAAAATAAGTTTGAAAAGCATAACCCGTATAAGGCATGAGTCTACATCTAGTAAACCTCTAGTATTCCAGGAAAAACACGCAACTGACGTAAGTTGAAAACGAATGATATAGGTAATTAAATCAGAAATTCGTAATATTATGTATACTATGAAAGAAGAGAAAAAAATTACAATAATTAAAACAGTTAAAGAAATAGTCAAGCAAAAGGCTATCTTAGATGTTTCGGCTGTTCTTTTACAGAGGAAAATAACAAACGCTTTCCTTTGTGAGCAACCTTACATCACAAGTAAGAGAATAGCTTTTTTACGAGAATATAAATGGATATCCGACCAAATTATAAGCGGATATCAGACGCAATTTGTGTACCTTGACGAAACATGGATTTTTGCGAAAGGACGATTTAAAAGAACGGGGCAAGATTACAGTGTAAAAAGTTGTAAAACAGGCAACACAGGAAATGGTAAGCGTTTTGCTGTGCCACATGTTGGAACTAGGCGTGGATTCATACAAAATGGTTCCTTACTTTGTTCTACGAAGCCAAAGTCGGCGGGCTACCACGAGTCAATGAACCAAAATTCTTTTAAGAAACGGAATTCCAAATCTTACTGAGCCCTTGATAATAGTGATGGATAATGCGTCCTGCCATAGTTTTTTGGAATAGCCAACCTACTGCTTCCTGGAATAAAACAAGAATAAAAGAATGGTTTTCTTGAAAAGTCATCATATTTTCGAAAGATGATCTAGAAATTGAACTGTTAAATTTAATCAACCAGCACAAACAGACCCCGAAATATGCCATAGATGAACTTGGCCAGCAAGTATTGATTACCACCTTACCATTGCCAATATAATCTAATAGAATTAGTGTGAGGCATTTGTACAGATTATTATGGTCGACATATTGGTGAAGTTGGTTACGGAGACAAACAAGTTTTAGAGATGAGGCAAAAGACTTTTGACGTTACAATGTGGTTGAACCGTTAATGAATAATTTGGGTTCAAGATCTGAAGATGATGATAGTGACGACAACGAAAATGATGATGAAATAGAGTGGTTATCATATATTTTCCTTTCTTACACTTCTATTAAATAGTTAATTAAATCAGTAATTAAATCAGAAATTCGTAATATTATGTATACTATGAAAGAAGAGAAAAAAATTACAATAATTAAAACAGTTAAAGAAATAGTCAAGCAAAAGGCTATCTTAGATGTTTCGGCTGTTCTTTTACAGAGGAAAATAACAAACGCTTTCCTTTGTGAGCAACCTTACATCACAAGTAAGAGAATAGCTTTTTTACGAGAATATAAATGGATATCCGACCAAATTATAAGCGGATATCAGACGCAATTTGTGTACCTTGACGAAACATGGATTTTTGCGAAAGGACGATTTAAAAGAACGGGGCAAGATTACAGTGTAAAAAGTTGTAAAACAGGCAACACAGGAAATGGTAAGCGTTTTGCTGTGCCACATGTTGGAACTAGGCGTGGATTCATACAAAATGGTTCCTTACTTTGTTCTACGAAGCCAAAGTCGGCGGGCTACCACGAGTCAATGAACCAAAATTCTTTTAAGAAACGGAATTCCAAATCTTACTGAGCCCTCGATAATAGTGATGGATAATGCGTCCTGCCATAGTTTTTTGGAATAGCCAACCTACTGCTTCCTGGAATAAAACAAGAATAAAAGAATGGCTTTCTTGAAAAGTCATCATATTTTCGAAAGATGATCTAGAAATTGAACTGTTAAATTTAATCAACCAGCACAAACAGACCCCGAAATATGCCATAGATGAACTTGGCCAGCAAGTATTGATTCCACCTTACCATTGCCAATATAATCTAATAGAATTAGTGTGAGGCATTTGTACAGATTATTATGGTCGACATATTGGTGAAGTTGGTTACGGAGACAAACAAGTTTTAGAGATGAGGCAAAAGACTTTTGACGTTACAATGTGGTTGAACCGTTAATGAATAATTTGGGTTCAAGATCTGAAGATGATGATAGTGACGACAACGAAAATGATGATGAAATAGAGTGGTTATCATATATTTTCCTTTCTTACACTTCTATTAAATAGTTAATTAAATCAGTAATTAAATCAGAAATTCGTAATATTATGTATACTATGAAAGAAGAGAAAAAAATTACAATAATTAAAACAGTTAAAGAAATAGTCAAGCAAAAGGCTATCTTAGATGTTTCGGCTGTTCTTTTACAGAGGAAAATAACAAACGCTTTCCTTTGTGAGCAACCTTACATCACAAGTAAGAGAATAGCTTTTTTACGAGAATATAAATGGATATCCGACCAAATTATAAGCGGATATCAGACGCAATTTGTGTACCTTGACGAAACATGGATTTTTGCGAAAGGACGATTTAAAAGAACGGGGCAAGATTACAGTGTAAAAAGTTGTAAAACAGGCAACACAGGAAATGGTAAGCGTTTTGCTGTGCCACATGTTGGAACTAGGCGTGGATTCATACAAAATGGTTCCTTACTTTGTTCTACGAAGCCAAAGTCGGCGGGCTACCACGAGTCAATGAACCAAAATTCTTTTAAGAAACGGAATTCCAAATCTTACTGAGCCCTTGATAATAGTGATGGATAATGCGTCCTGCCATAGTTTTTTGGAATAGCCAACCTACTGCTTCCTGGAATAAAACAAGAATAAAAGAATGGTTTTCTTGAAAAGTCATCATATTTTCGAAAGATGATCTAGAAATTGAACTGTTAAATTTAATCAACCAGCACAAACAGACCCCGAAATATGCCATAGATGAACTTGGCCAGCAAGTATTGATTACCACCTTACCATTGCCAATATAATCTAATAGAATTAGTGTGAGGCATTTGTACAGATTATTATGGTCGACATATTGGTGAAGTTGGTTACGGAGACAAACAAGTTTTAGAGATGAGGCAAAAGACTTTTGACGTTACAATGTGGTTGAACCGTTAATGAATAATTTGGGTTCAAGATCTGAAGATGATGATAGTGACGACAACGAAAATGATGATGAAATAGAGTGGTTATCATATATTTTCCTTTCTTACACTTCTATTAAATAGTTAATTAAATCAGTAATTAAATCAGAAATTCGTAATATTATGTATACTATGAAAGAAGAGAAAAAAATTACAATAATTAAAACAGTTAAAGAAATAGTCAAGCAAAAGGCTATCTTAGATGTTTCGGCTGTTCTTTTACAGAGGAAAATAACAAACGCTTTCCTTTGTGAGCAACCTTACATCACAAGTAAGAGAATAGCTTTTTTACGAGAATATAAATGGATATCCGACCAAATTATAAGCGGATATCAGACGCAATTTGTGTACCTTGACGAAACATGGATTTTTGCGAAAGGACGATTTAAAAGAACGGGGCAAGATTACAGTGTAAAAAGTTGTAAAACAGGCAACACAGGAAATGGTAAGCGTTTTGCTGTGCCACATGTTGGAACTAGGCGTGGATTCATACAAAATGGTTCCTTACTTTGTTCTACGAAGCCAAAGTCGGCGGGCTACCACGAGTCAATGAACCAAAATTCTTTTAAGAAACGGATTTCGAAATCTTACTGAGCCCTCGATAATAGTGATGGATAATGCGTCCGGCCATAGTTTTTTGGAATAGCCAACCTACTGCTTCCTGGAATAAAATAAGAATAAAAGAATGGCTTTCTTGAAAAGTCATCATATTTTCGAAAGATGATCTAAAAATTGAACTGTTAAATTTAATCAACCAGCACAAACAGACCCCGAAATATGCCATAGATGAACTTGGCCAGCAAGTATTGATTACCACCTTACCATTGCCAATATAATCTAATAGAATTAGTGTGAGGCATTTGTACAGATTATTATGGTCGACATATTGGTGAAGTTGGTTACGGAGACAAACAAGTTTTAGAGATGAGGCAAAAGACTTTTGACGTTACAATGTGGTTGAACCGTTAATGAATAATTTGGTTTCAAGATCTGAAGATGATGATAGTGACGACAACGAAAATGATGATGAAATAGAGTGGTTATCATATATTTTCCTTTCTTACACTTCTATTAAATAGTTAATTAAATCAGTAATTAAATCAGAAATTCGTAATATTATGTATACTATGAAAGAAGAGAAAAAAATGACAATAATTAAAACAGTTAAAGAAATAGTCAAGCAAAAGGCTATCTTAGATGTTTCGGCTGTTCTTTTACAGAGGAAAATAACAAACGCTTTCCTTTGTGAGCAACCTTACATCACAAGTATGAGAATAGCTTTTTTACGAGAATATAAATGGATATCCGACCAAATTATAAGCGGATATCAGACGCAATTTGTGTACCTTGACGAAACATGGATTTTTGCGAAAGGACGATTTAAAAGAACGGGGCAAGATTACAGTGTAAAAAGTTGTAAAACAGGCAACACAGGAAATGGTAAGCGTTTTGCTGTGCCACATGTTGGAACTAGGCGTGGATTCATACAAAATGGTTCCTTACTTTGTTCTACGAAGCCAAAGTCGGCGGGCTACCACGAGTCAATGAACCAAAATTCTTTTAAGAAACGGAATTCCAAATCTTACTGAGCCCTTGATAATAGTGATGGATAATGCGTCCTGCCATAGTTTTTTGGAATAGCCAACCTACTGCTTCCTGGAATAAAACAAGAATAAAAGAATGGTTTTCTTGAAAAGTCATCATATTTTCGAAAGATGATCTAAAAATTGAACTGTTAAATTTAATCAACCAGCACAAACAGACCCCGAAATATGCCATAGACGAACTTGGCCAGCAAGTGTTGATTACCACCTTACCATTGCCAATATAATCTAATAGAATTAGTGTGAGGCATTTGTACAGATTATTATGGTCGACATATTGGTGAAGTTGGTTACGGAGACAAACAAGTTTTAGAGATGAGGCAAAAGACTTTTGACGTTACAATGTGGTTGAACCGTTAATGAATAATTTGGGTTCAAGATCTGAAGATGATGATAGTGACGACAACGAAAATGATGATGAAATAGAGTGGTTATCATATATTTTCCTTTCTTACACTTCTATTAAATAGTTGACTTGTTTTATTAAATACACGTTACTTTAATTTACACCTAGTTCTTTACAAATTATTCCTCGTGTTTCACAGAGAGTAGGTTCTTCATTATTTTTTTCATTTTCTTCTACGAACACCGTCACGTTTCTGCTCTAGCTTTACATTTATGCGTTCGGCGTTGTAAAGACATATTCAGTGAAACATATCAAACCGTCAAATTGCGTCCGCATTATTCTGGTGCCACTTTCCTAAGAAATAGGAAAGCGCTAATTTGATGTTACATCATTTGATACATCGAAATCTAAACATATATAGGAGGCAGCAATAAAAATAATGTTATTGCACTTGATTGAAGTACTTGGTATTGACCGTGTCGATGATAGAATAAAGTTACCTAATCATCGAAGAAAATCGAGAACGTCTATGCTAACAGATAACGTCGAACAAATATATTCGATGTGTAAATATTGAAACCCTACGAAACTGTTGAGAACTGCTGTATAGCACATTAATTTGATTCGTACGATTATAATTACGTACACGCCAACATAACTGGAAAAGACTCATAATGTTCATTAATTTCTTCCATGTCTTCGTCAAAAATATTGATAAAAGCTGCCGCATTTATGTGATAAATGCATAAAAAAATTAAAGATTAACCAAATCCAGACTATTTAAAACATGCGTCAATTACGTTTTTCTTTATTTTAATAAGGCATGAACCACCTTTATTTACACCTTATATGATGAGATTAAAAGTTACAGTCAAAAGTTACAAATGTGGATCCTGCCGTCATCCCACTGAGAAACAGATAAAGGATTGAGCTTTCCGCCACTGCCCTGGGAAAATTTTGAAAAAAGAAAAAGCTCCCCAAGAATCATAAATTCCGTTAGCGGTTCTACTTTTGTTTTAATTTACTTATGCCTTTCAATTAAGCCAATCAATTCACTTGATTTTCTGAAGAATCCAACAAAAATCACAGAAAGATTGCAATGAAAAATCAATGACATCCTACTTAGTCTAAACACCTGATACTCATATGATAGATTTATTAACTACATACTACATATTATGAGAAATGCACCTGTTCAAGTAACAAATTATATTGTAAATAATCTACGTCAAGAAGTACGTGCAAAATACAACATACCCACCAAATTAAATTGCATACCGCATGGTATAATATAGTTGTAGGTAATGTAGGTGTTTCTAAAGGGTCCGCCAATAGGGACGCTCGATCTTTGACAGCTCATGGCGGCCATGTTGTTTGTGGTAGAGTTGGCAAACGTAGTTGTTATTATTCAGTGTATCTTCACAAATCACCATGAACCAATTCAGCCGCGAGCAACATGTGAAAATCGTTAAAACTTATTACGAAAATCATTCATCGGTTCGAGCAACGTTCCGCGCGCTCCGCCAATTTTACGGTGCAATTTATCGTCCTGCTGAGTCGACTATCCGTCGTTTGATTAACAAATTCGAGGCAACCGGTTCGGTGAACAATCAGCCAACACCGACGCGTCGTCGAAACGTCCGATCTGCCCAGAATGTCGCCGCTGTGCGCGATAGTGTGCGTGAAAATCCGCGACAGTCAATTTCACGTCGCGCACAGGAACTCCGCCTTTCGGAAACATCACTTCGCCGAATCTTGCATCTGGATTTGGGCATGCATCCGTACAAGATCCAGCTGACACAAGAGCTCAAAATAAACGACCATAGACAGCGCCGTATCTTCGCTGATTGGGCTTTAGAGCAGTTGGAAGTCGACCCCGATTTTGGTCGAAAAATCATCTTCGGCGATGAGGCACATTTTTGGTTAAATGGGAATGTCAACAAGCAGAATTGCCGTTATTGGGCCGAGAACAATCCACAGGAGGTCCACCAGGTCGCAATGCACCCAGCAAAGGTAACTGTTTGGTGTGGATTTTGGGCCGGAGGCATCATCGGGCCGTATTTCTTCGAGAACGACGATGGTGTGTCCATCACGGTAAACGGCGAACGATACAGATCCATGATAACGAACTTTTTCTGGCATGAAATCGACAATATGGATGTCGAGGATATGTGGTTTCAGCAGGACGGCGCTACGAGCCACACAGCGCGCGCCACAATGGATCTTCTGCACGAGCGCTTCGGAGGAATGGTTATCTCGCGCGGAGGCGACATCAACTGGCCACCGAGATCGTGCGATTTAACCCCACTAGACTATTTCTTGTGGGGTTTTCTTAAATCACAGGTCTACGCAAACCAACCACAAAACACTGATGCCCTCAAAGTCAACATACGCCACGCCATCGATGAAATACAGCCCGATTTGTGCGCCAGAGTCATTGAAAATTGGACTTCTCGTATGCGCGCCACCCAGCGAAGCCGAGGTGGACATTTGACCGATATTATTTTCCATACATAATGCCTTCGAATACTCTTTCAAACAAAAAATAAATTTCATTTATACCTCTCACACAACTTGCTTTATTTCATTTTAAAGATCGAGCGCGTTTATTGGCGGACCCTTTATAAGAATTATTATATTATGGGATTATGTTAAATTTGCTAATTCTCTAAATAGATCCTTGTCAGCCTACTTACGCGTGACACTTTGTCTTCGTATTGATATCCTCATAAAAAACACGTTTTTCGATTATTTTAAAGGTGAAGAATTTGCTGTATCATGTGGAGGTCGAGGCTTCTACAGAGTGGGTAAAAATATAAGTTACGAAATACTAGATGTAATTTAAATACAAATTAGCTTGATAGAAACATAATATATTGCATATTGCGCTGTACCTCAATTGAACAATAATTATTATGTATGATATTATGTTTGAAAGTAATCTCTTTGTCAGTACTTAATTTGTTACCGACAACGTCGATAATGAAATAGACCCTTCGGTCACTGCGTGCGTTTATGATCCATTGTCCACATACGAAAATATTCTAGTAAATCTATGAAATATTGTGAAACCGATATGTTAATATTATTACTTTTATGCTCTTATTTTACGACAAGGAAATTATTTGTACCACCAGTATACCAGTATGCATTTAAGTAGGTATGAATATTAATTGAAATGTTTGTAAACATGTCACGCTTGTAAGACATCCATGTGAGTACAGTTCTTCTTCGCTCCAGCTGAATTTTATTCAAATTAGGATAATGTTTAACATTCCTCAAACTACGTTAGCTCACCTAGTAAAATTACATCAACAAAGCGACAAGCGTCACTGTATTCATTTATTCATGCATGTATTTTCTTAGGCCAATCCATCCGCAAGTTAGTAGGCAAGATTCGGTCAGCTAGTGCTGAGCGGAAAGCTAGACAGCGAGCGAAGCGATCTCCAAGTCCATCTTATCAGCAGGGTCATGTCATAGACAACAACATCGGCCATAATATGGAGAGACAACCACCGGTCCAACGGTACTACCTTGGGGAAGATCCGTTTGGGGGCAGCATTTATGGGAGGGAGAACAAGTATGATGGAGTCAAGCCAGCCAGGTCGTCACGAAGGCCTCGGGAAATACAAGATGAGAGAAGGTAAGGATCTAAGTGAGATCTGATTACGTTCTATTTGTTATATAATTTAAGCGCATGCGAGATAATCTTGTAGGTAAACTAAATAACTGCCAATTGTGCCAATATACTGTTGGGTAGATTAGATAGTAGGTACATAGTTAGATTTTGACCTTCGTTGGCTTATTAGTATTTCTATATTAAGTAGTCGTCTCTGTTAGGTAAGGTCGTGTAAAGAGCGAGGTCGAGTTATTGTTTTTTGAATACATATATGGAGATGGTAGTTAATTGTCTATGATTTGATTTGTACTTCCTATGTTTTGAATTTTATAGGGAATTCACGAGTGTGATCTTTATATATACATATATATATATATATATATATATATATATATATATATATATATATATATATATATATATATATATATATATATATATATATATATATATATATATATTAGCTTTGAAGTTCTTTGCTATTCATATTTGTCTTGTGAAAAGTAATCTTGGGTTTGTAGCATTTCATTACATAGAGAAATAAGAAAATAGATGAATAATAAGGAAGATACACTTACCAGTGCTACATCTGGATATACACACGGAAACGAACCACTTAGAAGTTGTTTTGAAATTTGAAATTTGAGTTACGTCAAAAACTGATGTCATAAAATGTCACTGCAAGTGTTGCAGTATTAATATTTTAAATTCAAGTATAAATGATCAATGAAACAGGTCGTACACCCCTATGAAGATCCCCAATGAAGGTGAAAGAACTTGTACAACTTCTAAGTGGTTCGTTACCTTGTGTATATCCAGATATAGCACTATAAAGTAAGTGTATTTTCCTTATTATTCGTCTATTTGCTTATTTCTCTATGTAATGAAATGCTACAAACCCAAGATTACTTTTCACAATACATATATATATATATATATATATATATATATATATATATATATATATATATATATATATATATATATATATATATATATATATATATATATATATATGTATATATATATATATATATATATATATATATATATATATATATATATATATATATATATATATATATATATATATATATATATATATATATATATATATATATATATATATATATATATATATATATATATATGTATATATATATATATATATATATATAT
This sequence comes from Tetropium fuscum, assembly GCA_964058915.1. NCBI lineage: Eukaryota > Metazoa > Arthropoda > Insecta > Coleoptera > Cerambycidae > Tetropium > Tetropium fuscum. Next base: position 1,295,178 of record CAXKVY010000056.1, read on the forward strand.
ATATATATATATATATATATATATATATATATATATATATATATATATATATATATATATATATATATATATATATATATATATATATATATATATATATATATATATATATATATATATATAATCATGAAAAAATATCTTTATTATTGTGGTAATATATTATAAACAAATACAATTAAATAAAAAATACTAACACTATCCAAACTATCCAAACTATCCAAACTATCCAAACGTCTGGCTATTTTGATGGAAAATCATATTTCTACTAAAATAGCTACGAATATTGGTTGATTTGTATATTATCGAGCTACACTGCTGGCCAATAGGTTGGAATAATTCAAATTTTTAGGGTAAGTTTCGATACATATATCTTCTGAACCATATGGAATATCAAAATACGGATTTCAGGACGTTTTTGGAAATTTCATCGACAAAAACTGGTCTGAATATCAATTTTCCATTATGCTCAAAAAAGGAATATACGGGGGTGTAAACTAAACCCCTAAAAAAATCAAAATTTCATTCTTACCGAGAATTTAGGAAAACCAAAATCGAGTTAAATTTTTTATACCGGGGTAATCTATGGACCAATTCGAAAAAACAAATTTGGCCGATTTTTGATATCTCGCTTATTTTTGAATATACGGCGTTTTTATTGAAATTAGGACAATTTTTTGGAAATGTATCTCTTACTTTTTAAAAACAAAGTAAGTAATGGATTTTTTTCTTATTTTCAAGTAAGCTTACATGCCTCTAGCTGCCTCAGTAGCTAGAATTGACATTTCTTATACAGGGTGCCTGCGAAAACATTTAATAAGCATGTGTCACGAAAAATCTGTATATTTAAATAAACTGTGTGCAGAACCCTGTATGATTAAAATGAACGATAATTTTAAAATTTTAAAACTGTGAAGGGAAACCTTAGAAAAATATCTCGAAACGGTTTTTTATTTTTCTTGATCGGATGAGTATTATCATAATTTACAGTTTCGTTGTAATTACACGGTAAATCCCTATATAAAACATTTAAAAAACTTGCGGTAGTAACGATTAGCTGGTGATTATGTATTGGAGCAAGTTGTACTGTTGTTTTCCACTTGCTTGTAGAATAATTGTATACTTTTCTTGTGGTTTGTACGCTAGCGATAAATAGTTTGTGGTCTTGTATAGTTTGTAAACTAGCTGGATAGTATACAAACCAACCAATATACGTGTCTATTTTAGTAGAAATATGATTTTCCATCAAAATACGACGTGTAGATAATATGTATACTATCCAGCTATCCTATAAACTAGCCAAGTAAACACTTTAACCGTAAAATAAACATTATATAACGTATGGTCCGAAAGATTTGGGAAAAAATTCAGAGGCTGATAACTCTTATAAAAATAGTTTTATATTTTAATCACATTCTTAAACAATCTATCTTAACTATCCTTATTATAAAACAAAATTCAAATAATCGACAAGGGACCGTTATTTTCGATTTGCCTAAGTATTGTCCTGACGCGTTGCATCATCCTTTGGACCACCTCAGCGTTAATTTCTCTAATTTTTCTGGATATACGGCGTCGCAATTGTTCTTCATTTTGTGCTTCCCATCCGTTATTATAGACTTTCCGACTCAATATTGCCCAGAACTCTTCAAATGGGCGAGCCTGAGGTAGGTTAGGGGGATTGTCGGTACAAAGTTAATGTGGTTGGCCTCATACCAGTCCCTTGTGATTCTCGCGTAATGGCATGAAGCAAGATCTGGCCAAAACATTATTTCATCATCCGCATGATCATGAGACATCTCTGGATATAAAGCTCTGCATTTAAGGCTTCGCCCCGAAAAACGCCAATGTAGGGCTGCGAGATGAAGCCAGCCTCAGAAATTGCACACCACACGAAAATTTTTTCCTCAAACATTTTTTTGCTTTTTAATCACATAATCGGGGGCATTCTCGTAATTGTCCGTGTAGAAACCATCATTGCCCTTCATCTCAGAGTTGGACAACGTGAAATATTTTTCATCGTCCATCACGATCAACTTGTTGACGAAATGCACTCGCCTCAAAGCGCGGAAACATCTCGGAATTTTCTCTAACTGAGCCACTGTGTATTTTGGAGCTTTCGTCCTTTTCCGGAAGACAATATTCTTACTTGATAGGGTCCTAAACACCGTAGTCTTTCCAACATTAAACTTCCTGGCCAGTTTTCGCTGTGAGATCCCAATTTTGTGTTTAGCTGCTTCAATCAGTCTTCCCTCTCTTAATTGGTTCAAAACCCGCGGCCGACCGCATTTAGGCAAGTTTACACATGGTATCCCTTCTTGACATTCTTTAATTGTACGATAAATTGTCGATTTGCTTATGTTGTGATCTCGATAAATATCGACAATGTCTCGTTTCGACATTCGCCCAACCAGATTATAAACACCTCGACGAAGATCAATTTTATAAGACATTTTGCGAAGCGAAACCAAAATCTTTTGCTTTGTTTATTTAAATGACATAAATGGTAACATTTTAATCCTATGACCTACTTCATTATAAATGCATTTTGTCATTAAATCAAACCAGGTAATTTTTACCCAAAACTTTCGGACCATACGTTAGATTATATAAACTCTATAATAAATATATACCAATACCTATAATTTATAATATTACCTACAGAAAATAGGTACCTAATAGAAAACTACTTTTTCTTCTTAATTTTTGAAATATACCTCTTACAATATCTCAAATGAAAGATAGGTAAATACAAATTCAACAAAAATTGTTATTACTTCATATAGGCGAAGTACCTAGCCGAGGAAATAAAGCACTAAAAACTGCTCACCTATGGATTTTTTTAGTAGTAAGATGGATCTTAATGCGGTTTTGTGCGCTCGATTCGTGAGAGCGTCTATAAACTTTGTGAACTAAATTGATAAAATACTGATACGTTTAAAAGTAAGTCAGAAGTACATCTCGAAGAGACAATAAATAAAAACTGTACAACTGTGTACAAAAATGTACAGGAATATCACGACGGAAACCATCTCCGAGGTACCTGGTACCCAGGGTGGACAGTATGAACGTCGCGTCGCCTCCGAGAATTATCTTGAGTATTACATAATTTTTACCTAAATTTAAATATATTATTCTTAATTATGTATTTAAATATATTCAGACATGTGTAGATTTCTAGTGACCAGGACTACAAATTTTGTCTACTGAAGCTCATTTTTTTTAATTTGGCGCTTTTAATATAGTTGGTAGCATCGATACGATATGTAACGGGCTTCAGGTTAGGAGTTCTTCGTCTTATTTCAAAGTTTACACAGTATCAATACACGGTGCACTTGTATTTTCCTCTGATTTTGTTCGCCTATAATTGAATTTGTTCATTGCAAAATTCAGCAAGTGATAGTGAATATAAATTTAAGAAAATTTTTAATATATTAATGTCGAAATAGTTATTTATGTAACCAGTTGGGAAAAGCACTATTTCGTGTGATGAGCACAATTTGACAAATGGATACGAGTTACACAACATAGTGTTTCCCAACGTGTTTCATACAAGATTTTTTCTACTTTTGACTAATTTTATGTTACGAATTCCCAGAAAACTCTAAGACGCGACGTTCTTACTGGGCACCAGACCTCGGATACCGTTGCTGTCGTAATATTCGTGTTCAGTAACCTCAAAAACCCGAAAGTATAAAAACTGGACTCATTTCCCTCAATAATTACCGATTTGTAATTAATGAATATTTTTATATGCAAAAATGCATTTTTTCAAAAGTAATTGATCAATTTAGTTCACAAAGTTTGTAGACGCTCTCACGAAGCGAACGTACAAAACCGCATTAAGATTCATCTTACTGCTCAAAAAATCGGAAGTTCATTGCTTTATTTCCTCGACGAAAGTATTTCTGAATATTTACCGTGTTATGCAATTATTTGACAAGAAGTAAAATGTATAAATATAAAATTAAGAACTAATAGGCAATTCTTAATGAGTGAATAATTAAATAATTTTAGTGTATTTTCTTGTGACTATTTCATTACTAAGCCCAGATATAATAGTGTATTTACCTAAGTATAATGTTTTGGCTATGCCTATAATCAAAAAACATATATGGAACATGATTTTACAAAAAGTAGGTATTTGATGACTCGCTTTTTACACCAACATACCTCCCGTAGAATCTAATATGGAAATAAAGTATTTTACTATGAATTAACTAAAATATCATTTTAATGTTAAATTGTAATTATTAATTCAGTATTTATTAAGTACTACTAATACATTAAGAATGCTATAAAAATGTCATTTATTGTCTGTATAATGTTTCAATTACATTTTAATAAACGTCTAATGTATTGCATTTGTAATTTTATTACGAGAGATATGATGAAAAACGTACAAGGTTCAATAATTCTGAAGGTAAATATGAAAAGCTTCTGCACTTGTAAGGGTGTACAATTTCGGTTCAGGACGCACTAACTTTCATCAAACTTCCTCCTTTAGTTCAATATAATATTTATAAAACACTGATATGCACAAATAGGGCCACATATTTTACTAAAACTTAAATTTGACTAAAATGTTACTAAAAGCTTTGCACACTGTAAACCTTAAAACTGACATCAAGAGGTATTATACTCTACCCAGATTTATTAGTTTGCCTGGAAAAAACAATGCCTCAAAGTTACTTGAGTTTTTATGTATTCCCGATCAAGTAGGTAATCTAAATTGAAATTAGATATAATATAGAAAAACAATAAGAGCAATTTTATCAACTAGGGCTATTGTATTTCGAGCAGGTAATCTTAATTATCGTTAAAATTAAACTAAATTCCCATTAATGGTAAACAAACTAAAGCAACATGCTATATTCGTTCCAAACACCCACTGTGTCGTACAAAAATTTCCTACCCACATCTCTCCATGACGCATTTACTTGGTATTACTAGCATAGTTTTTTATGGGCAATTCAACTAATAAAGTGGGTAGATAACTAACATACTGACCACACACCTGAGCTAATTAGCTTTCCCATTCAATGTTACAGATCTCAAAGTACACTGGGTAGATTCAGTAAGTCAACTAGTCGACTAGTGAACAGTTCAGTAGCGGCAGAAAGAAATTCTCAAACACTTCCGAGACACCAGTCCAGACAAGAATTACCAACACGATTAGAGAAAAGTAATAGATCCAACAGTACCATTAATGTTTCGATCATAAATACTGTGTCAACGCCAAGGAAAATTGACGGACCCGCAAAACCTGCAAGAACATATAAGTCAAATTTATCTAGAAGCAAAAGCTTGAACGTGCATGCGGATCCGACACGGCCCAATATATACACAAGTAATCCGCAAATGCATAGGTTGGAAGAACACCCTATTGGGCTCAAAAGTCCTGGATTAATTTCAAGTCTTAATAGAAGCCAAAAGGATATAAATGAAGAGGTCTACAACACCCGTTTCAACAGAAACGGTACCAGTGACTCTGTGGATACTAAGAGAGTGTTTCTATCAAACCTAAAAGATCGAGCTCCAGAACTTTTTAAAACCTTAGAGGAAAATGATAGTGATTGCTGGAACCCAGGTGGTTATAGTACACCCCTGAAAAATACAAGAAATTACAATGGCGACATCTATGAACCCCCAACAAGATTAAGGGACACTCATGTTGTTAGTTCCACACCAAATCATTCCATATTGCGCAGAGGTAGTACGTCAAGCACCGATTATTCTGAAACTTTTCATACTACAACGAGAAATGAAGATCCTCTCCGTCCAAGTGTTACTAATACCACTAAGAGTTTTATGAAGAAAACTGTACCATCGAGAGATGGTAGAGCTATGGAGACGATCCAATCAAGTGAGACTAAATCTGTTACGAAAAGCCATTACAGAGGCAACAGTGACCCTTCTAAAATGTATCACGAGGATAGAAGGTACAGCAAGTCTGGTAGCCCAGTGGTTATAGAAGTACGGAATTACAGAAAATAGTTAACTGTATGTCCATTTTGTGCTTCCATAGTTTAGCTTTAACTGTTTAACATTATAGGTATATTTTATTTTCTGTGTTTCGTTATATGTAATAATTCTAATTATTATTAAACTTACTAAAGGCTTTATTGTACCTAAAGCTCATTATAAATGTACATACCTATGCCTTAGGAACAGGAGCATGTTATCGCAGTGTCTAACATAAAAATGTTGATTTATATGAAATATAAGTGATTAACTATTAAAAGGTTTTTTGAATACAAGGAAAAACGCCAAGGAACCTACAATACACATTCCGAAATTTTACCTGTCTTATAATAGTAGATAGTAGTGGAGGCATGGGGCCACCGAACATCGATAGGATTGTTCAGTTAGTGATTCTAAACAGCAATTTGTATATTCAATGGGGTCTTCCGATTTGAGCCACTAAAACCAATTTCAGTAGTGGGAAAATAAGTGGATCGCATTTTTATTTTCTGATGCCTCTTCTGTCTCAAATCGGAAGATTCCCCGTCTTCATTAGAGTTTTCAAATAAAATAAATTTAAAACGGTAGGTATTTACTTTTCGAAATGTCTTTATAGTCTTCCATGTTTTATTTTACAAGCTACACAGCTGAATAATATGGTCGAAGTGATGTACTTTTAATAAGGTGATCCTCTCTTAACTTCTAACTCATTGGTTCAGGATTATATACGAGCAATAGTCCGGCGCCGGCGTAGCTATTAGAACCTAACTTCATGAGAATTATGTACAAGCGATTGTTAAAAGCGATTTCACTTTTTCGTCGTGTCAGTAGGGACCTAAGGACCATATTCCGAACGGAAGCCCATCGGATCAGTCACTTAACTTCTGTACAGTCCCGCACAGTTTGGAACCTAATGTTATTTTGACTACTAATTCCGTTTCAGTTGTCGTATCGACATCATTTCTGGCTGTTGCTCTATGTTTTTGGGGGGCGAGAAACCTGTTTCTACCTGTCTCGAGGCCCTGAGGCTCATAGTACATAGTATATGATACACAGTACATGACCTTTAAAAAATAAAATCGGAAAAACCAATCTCGTAGCCAAACCATCGATTTTCTTGAAAATTTGGAATTAATCTCATCTTAACCTTAGCCTCAACAGTGACATATGCCCTACTTGTGATTTTTGTTTTTAAGAGGTGAGAACTACCCCTTAGTGAAAAAATTGAAAAAATGCAGGTTTAAGGATTTTATGGATCACATCTTATTTAATTATGCAGAATAAAGCTTCTTTCATATTCTTGAACATGATTTACGATGTATTCCAAATTTTCAACCATTCAAAACCACCCCATATTAAAAAAAATTAAAATTAAAAGTAAAAAAATAAACGAAAATATTGTAAAAATTACGAATTCGCTCGCATGCCATTTGGTTTAAAAAACGCACCATCCACCTTCTACGCGTAATGGATAACATTCTGCTAGGTATCCAGAATGAACGTTGCTTCGTCTACATGGACGACATTATTATACACCCACCCACGATCCATGAACATATTTGCAGGCTAACTGAAGTATTCAAAAGATTAAGAAGGGCCAATTTAAAAATCCAAATCGATAAGTGTGAATTCTTAAGAAAAGAAGTCGCTTACTTAGGTCACTTAATTACCCAAGATGGAGTAAAACCAAATCCGTCAAAAATCGATTGTATCTGAAATGTTCCAGAGCTAAAGAACCAAAAAGACATTAAATCATTCTTAGGACTCGCTGGTTACTATAGGCGAATCATTTCGAATTTTGCGAAAATTTCTAAACCACTCACAAAACTTGTTGATTAAGAATGTAGAAATTCGTCTGAAGAACTTAAACTAGCATTAATTTCTATCCCAAGTTCGGGTAAATTAACCCGAACTTCGGCGACAACTTTCTATTAACCACTGAGGCAAGCGCCTTTGCAATAGTAGCTGTGTTATCACAGGGACCCATAGGTAAGGACCTACCAATTGCATACGCATCTAGAACATTATGTAACGCTGAAACAAAATATTCTACAATAGAACGGGAGCTTTTAGCCATTGTATGGGCTGTAAAGCACTTCCGCCCATACGTGGCTATTTTCAATTAAAGACCCTGGAAGTAGATTCGAGGAATATGATTACGAGATCATATTCAAACCAGGTAAAATAAACAAAAACGCAGATGCTCTATCTCGTATCAAAATTAACACAATTAAAGAATATGTCGCATTTCATAATAATCTTTCAAATGCAGATGATAACCCTGACACAGACAATAACACGGACAACGAAGTAACAACTAACCGAATGAGTTAAGAATTTGAAATCTTTCAGAACTTATATCAAACAAAGTCCATCTTAGATTAATCGAAAATCAGATTCTCAAATAACCAATTATTAGATAAAGACCATAAGCATGTAATCACATTTCTCCAACAAAATAATTTGCAAGATTTTCATTATAAAATCATCGAAGATATTCTCGAGGAAGATCCCGATTTAACAAATAACAATATTAATACACTATCAAGCAAAACGGTAAAGAAACGAAATTACTATATACCTAGTTCCATTACCTTTTGACCCAAGTGACGCAATATTGCAATTCTTCCATGTTTAAAGGCCAAAATGAAATAACGGACTCAAAAACATTCTACATAGAAAACAACTTAAATTTACGAATTTTAGAAATAATGTCATTCATTTTCGCTGAAAAAGATATAAAACTAGTGATATGATATTGATAGTGATAGATATTGTAAAAACACCTGATACAGACAAAATACCCATTATCATGAATCAGTTTCATACCGGTAAAAATAACTTACACCCAGGAATAAACGAGACTATTCGTCAAATAAAAAATAAATATATTTGGACTGGATTTACAAAAGACGTAGAGATATACATCAAAAGTTGTGAAACATGTCAGAAAACAAAAATTTATCGCAAAAATTTAGATAACCCTTTAGTCATAACAGAAACACCCAGAACACCTTTTGAAAGAGTCAACATTGAGAAATTCCAACGAAGAATTACATATTAACAATTCGAGACGAATTAACGAAATTCACCCAAGCGTACGCATTACAAGATAAATCCCCAAAATCTGTAGTTAATACACTGTTATTGTATTTCCAACATTATGGTACCCCTTTTGTGGATACATTGTGACTACGGACGTGAGTTCGATAACAGACTACTTAAAGATCTTTGTACCTTATATAACATTAAACTCACAATTTCCAGTGTTAGCCATCCTCAGTCGAACGGTTCAGGAGAAAGATTTCACGCAACCTTGCTTGAAATTATAAGAGCCAATAAAACAGACAACCCTAATGAACACCCTCTAACTATGCCTTATGCCTTATATTACAACAACTTAATATATGCCTTACGCTGTCATATATTACAACAATTCTCTAAATAAAACGCACGGTTTTACCCCGTACGAACTAATTTTTAGTCACACATGAAGCCGTCCTCCTGAAACCCTTTACAATCAAGAAGAGTTAATATCTAAATATATTAGAGATTTAAATAATAGAATCTCATACTATTATAAAATCGCGCGGACAAGAACAAACCTCCAGATAGAAAAAGCAAAAGCTAGATACGACAAACACGTTCCTGATAACCAACCTGAATATAAAATAGGCGACAAAGTTTGTCAAGGAATCGCAGATTAAAGACAAACTACAAAATAAATTCAATAGTCCGTTTGAAATAAAAGATATTTTCAGAAACTCTGCTACATTAATTAATCCCCAAACAAAGCAAATATCTAAAATGAATTTCGACAGAATGAAACCGTATTTTGAAAATTAAAGAAAAAAAAATCATTTTCAGGTTTCTCCTGCTCTTCAATGCAGTTTCATCTCAATATTCAATTGACCCAATTAACAACACAATCGGAATTTATTATCACGAAGAACAACGCATCCAAATTTCAAATGAAAAACGCACTATTTTAGTGTATAAAGACATAGCACCAATCAGAATAGCGCTAGATCACAATAACAACATTTTAAACAAACAACATGAGGATATTATTAGATACAAATAATGCACGAATGATATCCTTTAAATCAAAAGTCTACACTCATGTCAGCCTCTTGACACAAACATTGGAAGAAAAGTACCAAGATATATTCGCAGATACTAAACGCTACAAACGCGGCATCCTAAATGGATTAGGTTGTATTTGGAAAGCAATCACTGGTAACCTAGACTCCTCCGATGCAGAATACTATACCAACTGTATAAACAAAGTATTAACTGATGAACACCAAATCGAAAATTTATTGAAAAATCAAATTTCGGTAACAACTTCTGTTATTAAAAGCTTCAACTCTGCTATACAAAAATTGAAAATCGACGAAGAAACGTTTAACAATGATATAAAAGAAATTGAGAAATCAATTTACGATATATGTGATAATTTAGAATATATAACAGCCAAATTGAGAGTACTTAACATAAGTGAGTCTCTGATGGAAAGCTATATGTTTCTAGAAAATAATCTAGACAATATTTTAAATTCAATTACATTCGCTCGTTTAAAAATAATACATAGCTCCATTATCACACCACATGACTTGGTCGACTCACTTCAAACATTTTTATAGAATTGTGTAATATATTTATGAGTTTGAATTTATTCTGCAGTAATATTTTGATAGTGATATTGACTTATTTAAGTGTTCAAATTCAAATATTATTTCGAAAGGGGTATGTTTGGTTACGCTGTGGATTGAATTATTATAACAGGACTGTCATGGGCATTAAATAGTCTTTGGCTCCGCTTAAAGAATATCTCTTTGGCTCCGATACATGCACAGCGGGGAGCTGGAGCAATACCAACAGTCACTCCCCAGGTTTATAGGGTGAGTGATTATTGGATCCGAGAACCCTGAGTAGACGTAATGAGCAAGGTAATGTAATAACCTTCATATAAAAAGCCTTCTGCGTTTGGCCGATAAGGCTTCTGCCGAATTTCGGCATGCGGTATATAAGTAGTCTTATTCGGGTAGTCATTCTTTAAGCATCGGATTGAGTCTAATTCTGAGTCTAATACTGTAGAATTGAAGCGTTCTATTGGAGAATTTGAATTTCTTGATGTAAATATAATATAATGTAAATCGATGTTATGTAGTTTAAAAAATTCTTTCATAATAATATTATCGAATTCTTTTCCTGGATCAGCATTTATTTGATTTGTAATTCCTAATTGGGAAATACACGTGAGTATTAACCATAGAAATAATAACAAATTGCGTTTTAATTTTTTTTTACTGAAAACCAGATCTTCACAATTTTTTTACTATAGAAGTTGGTCTAGCTGTCAGTATTCCATTGGGAGTGCCAAGTTTCCTCTATTAGGTACAAACAATTTTCCAATGTGTAAGAGGTAAGAGGTAAGAGATATCTAATGTATATTATTGTTAGTAGGTCAGATGGGTACGTCTAGTCAGTACAAGATGGTGCTGTAATTCAACAATATGTGTAGTTCAACAAACAATTGATATTTTAATAGTTTTAGAATGTGACACAGCAATTGTCTAGTTCTGTAATGGAATTTAATAATGTAATTTTTAGATTTCTTATTTTTGTAATTTAATAGTTACTTTTCCTATATTTAACTGTAACATCTACCTGTTTCTAACTTTAACATCTACTTTCAATAGCATATAGGTACCTACACTAGCCTGACTACAGAGACATCTGACTACCTACACTATTGATTTTTACTTACTGCTTCACACTTACACTAGACTACACTCTAGTGTAAGTAGACCACTACACAAGCCTGTAAAATATTGAATTACCCTAGATAGTTCAATATTTTGTAACCTTTTGTAATATTATAATATTTCTAATTTGTAATGTCTGTGATTACGAGTGGATCATAACAAAATATGCCTGCTTCTTTATGCTTAGTTGGTACGCTTACACGTTTATTTGCTCATAAGTCATCGCGAAACAAGTACAAAACCAAAAACAACAGGTAGGTAGAACCTACAATTATTTTGGCCGTACACCAATAACTATTAAACTATTTAGACATATATTTACCAACTACCTAATATGTTTTGTTCGACCTATATACTTTTAAAACCCGAAAATAGATAACGGTAGGTACATATGAGTAGCTGCTTATGGAATTGTTCATTTGTTTATAGGTAGGTAGGTATAACGTATAACACGTTACATTTAAGTAAATATAGTATCTATAGGTAGGTAAGTACAAAGTATTATTTTTTTGAATCGAATTGAACGGTCTCTACTATTAGCAGTATCTTCTTATCTTGTGCGTTCTGTTAGTTACGATCATCATCCCGATTCCGTGCGTATCCCGTGTTGGGTTTTCAGTTATTTATATTCCGCTGGAGTAGACGGACTTACACAAAGCAGAAAACGGATAAGTGGAGTTCTTAGGTCCCCGACTCCCTGTAAATTATTCGAGGGACGAGTTTAGTGTTATCTTTGGTGTAATAAAATATATAGGTAGTACCAGTGCAAATAGGTTCTCTAGGTGATAAATAATATTCAAATTCAAATGAGCCCACCCAACCGTACGACATATGAATTTATATTAGTGTTGTGCGTCGTCGAATGTTAATATTGTAAACACATTATGTACAAAAACGAGGTGTTTGAAGTAGAGGATTTGCTTAATAAGCAACCAAATGTGGTCCAAAGACGACGTAAGTAATTAAATATGATATATATATATATATATATATATATATATATATATATATATATATATATATATATATATATATATATATATATATATATATATATATATATTTATTCAAATTAATTTATATTACTATAAAATAATTACATATTAAATATTGTAGTAATATTTAATAATAAGTATGCCTATCATGCCTTATGTATAACTAATATAGGTACCTGTAATTATTGTCTGCGGCTGCATAGTTTAATAACGGTCAACAATATTGTCTATATTAAAATGTCGACAAAATAATGTAGTGTGAGGATGATATTTATTAATGAGTTCAACTATTCGATGTGCGTTCTATGATGAATAATTGATGATAATTATATTATACCGTCTGTGGACTTGGAGCTTTATAACTCAGAGGGTATCATAATATAACACAATGTTTTGGTTGGTTCACTAAATCTGTCGTCACATGAGTAATTAGAGAAAACGCGTTTATTAAATAATAATTTCATTATTATTTAATACTACTTAATATTTAATATATACACTAAAATAATATTATCATCCTACAACGTTGTTGTACATAACTAAAGTGTATTCAAAACACTAAGAGTCACAAATATAACAATACAAGAGGCATGCACGTGAACAGCAATATTGCCAGGACAGCATGAATTAATCTAAAATATAGATAATAAACATAGCTTTGATTTATTGGTAATATAATTAACAATACATTCAATTTTCACTCATCAGATGATGAATCATTGCCAACTCTGGTGACTCTTGGTTGTGAATACATGTTAGATATACTATCTAAACTGAAATGTAAATAAGATAATCATGTTACTTTTAGGCATCCATAGGTACTTATTTATACTTATTTAGGTACTTATTTATAAATAATTTTTTTAAAATTTTACCTGAAAATGCATACCTACCTATTATACAGTAGCTCGTAGCCGGCCATTAGAGATAGGACGAAATGTATTTGTTTGCGATAACATTTTTTAATAACTAAATCATTAATATTATCACTCGAATTTTGATGATTTTAAAAAGTTTATCAACAACGTTTAAAGTCCATAACGGACTATTGCAGTTACAGATTAAAAAAAATGAAAACAGAATATTTTTTTATATTTTCTATGACTTTGGTAGAATGTTGTGAGAATTCCATAGGTAAAAGTGGTTTGCCATTTGTTTTCTTGAATGAGTTCGCAAGGACAGTAATTAGGTTCTTGCATATATGTCCATCAATTATCTAGGTAGTTTGATATATAAAACTCTGGAGGTATGACGAATATTTATTGGTTCTTGAGTACTGGATACATCTTCGAGATGTTGGGGTTAAGTTTACGATAATGGATTAAGGATGGGGATTTTACGAGCTGTTACTAATAGGTTGTTGATTGAAATTATCCCTAACTTAGAATATTAAATATTTATATTTAATATAATACGATACGTACGATAACAATAATCATATGTTAATCCATTGAATCGGATGTCCTTAGTGGAAAAGCATTAATTGAATCACTGTTGAGTGTTCCATTGGCCGCAAAGTTTTATTAATATTTTTTTTAGGTAGCCAAATTCAGGTATATATATATATATATATATATATATATATATATATATATATATATATATATATATATATATATATATATATATATATATATATATATATATATATATATATATTTCTTGTCATTATATAATTTATCTAATATAATCTACAACACATAATCCATGTGCGTAGGTCTATTAAAAATTGAGAAGTTTTGTTTATTAATTTTTCATTCGACAGTTATTAGGTGCTCACTCCTGTCAAAGGAGTGAGGACAAATAATATTTTTTCCTTATATTTTGAACTTTTATATTTCTAAAATTCGTTCTATAAACAAACAGTTAAGCAAAATAAATGTTACTTAATATCTTGCGTCAGTTGATAACATATATAAGCGATTTTTATAGTTATCTGAATAGTCCGCTGTTATAATTTATCTTAAATTTAAAATACAGAACAATTTGAATGGCATCTAGTATTCTGACCCATAAATATAAATAGCACGTAATTTTTTAAACCTCTTTTCAAAGAAATATATTTAAGGTCAAAAATATTGTTATAGAAAAGTATATCAGTAAACGCAGCAAATAAAATAAGTAGAGATATTTTTCATTTAACGATATGAAATTTATATAATTACTTTATTATGAATTAGTCATATTTTTTATTTCAATTCATATAATTTAAAGGTCCAAAATAAAATAGGGGTCACATTGAAATCACGCCTGTTATATTCAAACATACATGTGATAATTATATGAATTATTATATTCTCTTTGAAACATAATTTCTATACTCTTGCTTATTTTTAATTATCTTTACTTTCACAAAAGATTCATAAAAGCCGAAGATGAGACATTTACAGAACAATATGAGAAATGCCTGTATTTTTGTAAAGTGTACTTCTCTATTTAGTTTCATTGATTATACGAGATTGACCTCCAAACCGAAGAGTGTTGAGATTTGCAACTAAGAGAAAAGTATTTATAACACCTACCTGTATACCTACTACATAAATTGAAGTAATTTGTTTCCTTATTCTTTCGCTTCAACTTCTTGTTATAAAACTTGAATATTGTCTTATAGTAAGACAATATTTGACATTCGACTCAAATATTGTCTTATAGTTAATTTCAAATTAACCATAGACCTATTTTCATATTAAAAATGCTTTTTGGTAAGTAATTAACGACGAAACTATGTAAAGATGGCATCTGGTTTATTAATATTATATATTAGACATTATTCAGACATTAGTTCAAACTAGTCTATGATATTCTAATTACTGTGACCTCCCCACTTTGTGTCTGTTAATTACTATGGCCTCCTATATGAACCTGATATCGACACCGGTCTTATGACTTTATGACATTGTGATCCAACGAGAAAATGTCTCATCGGTTAAATACTTTCCGCTGATCGTTAAAAAATATTTTAAGGGGCGTTTAAAAAGTTTTTACTTTTAGAAGGGGTTCTAGGAACCCCAAACCACAATTGAGGTCAGAAATTTGTTATAGAAAAGTATACCTACAACAGTAAACGCAAGAAATAAAATAAAATGGATACTCTCCATTTACCTACTTATTATATGAATTTGTAATTTATATAATAATTACTTTTTGTTATCTACAATCTTTGTTGATACTCAACACCTTATGAGTTAAATCATAACATTAATTGATAGAATTGTATGTGCATATGAGTAAATTGCAAATGTTATCCCTTTTATTAAAAAAATATAGTCCAATATTTTCTAGCTATATGCTAGAAAATATCGGAAAAGTTGTAACAAATTGTTGTTAAAAGTTGTTTTAACAGATTTTACAAGATTATGTATTACTATTTTGAAGCTTTTTAATCACCTTATACGTATGACTGCACTGTGAAAAATGACCAAACTGACCTACTCATTTAAAAAAAAACATTTGTGAGAACATTTGTTGGTAATTAAAAAAAAGTTGCGTATGAGCGAGAGTGCTAACTGACATAATTAAAATCATACCCGTCAAAGAATACACCTGCTGCTACTGGACTGTGTATTTATCACTAATGAAAAAAATAATTAATACCATGTGCAAGTGGTTTTTGGTAGTTACTATTAAAGCACGAGTTATCGTAACATTGGGCTTTTAAAGCAACTGCACTATTCATTTATTCAAACATCTTCTACTTTTAGCCAAATAACGTAACAGAGGTAGGTGCCACAGTTTACCCAGAGTTTGGAATAAACACTTTTCGATCGATTTTACGAGCTTCGGCCACCTTCGGATTTTATCGATCGACTACGCATGATCAAACCAACTCTACTGCCATGCCTCTCCTCTCATTTTGTATTGCCTCATGAGGCGTGTGGGAGGGTCAGTGGCGTTTTGGGGTTATATACGTTGTGATTATTGTGTTTTGTTTGGCGGGAATTGATAATTGTAATATAGCGAAGACTTGATGAATGGACCAATGACTGATCAGATTCTTGTTCTATATTCTGTATTAGAGTGTTTAATTATTAGTATAGGTTAATTTTTACATTACTTAAATATACTTCAAGTATAAGTAATAAAATTAGGCCATTTTTATTTTTATAATTACCTATTATATTATTTAGTTTTGTATTAGTGCAATACAAGTATGCAATATTTATTTTATATATAATATATTAGATTGATATAATACATATTATATTTTGATTATGAGCTATATAGTAGACAGTTTCATTTCTTCGGCATTCATCATGTTTTAGTATAAGCATGACATTGTCATTTGCCATTTTTAAGTATTTATAATTTTGTTATATTTAGTTTGGTATCCCTGCAAAGTATCTATGCAATATTTTGTTTGGTAACAAAGATATAATATTTATAAATCTTATTTGTTTCATTTAACAGTGAACAAATAATTATCAACTTAAAGTAATTAGATAGATTAGATAAATCGGTTGCTATAACTGAACTATGCTTTTGAAAGAATTATGAACTCATTGGTAACTACTGGTGAAGTTCATTTGCAGCAACTCCGGTGATAGTTGATTTAATTGGAGGAGTCAGTAAATATTACTGATGTGTAATCTCACCATCAAAATTCCAGTTGCCACAAAGAAAGTCAAGTACTTAGATATTAGAGGAGTTGTTATAAATACCCAGTTTCACCAAATTAAATATAGTTATCATAAAGCAACGATATAGTTGTCCCCTATGTTAATGAGATTTTCATTTATTATAAATGAGTTTTCAGTTGCCACAAGTGTTTTATTCACACATGTTAATTATTCATTAGTTACATCGAGTTAGTTAAATCGACATTATTAAATATAATGTCGATTTATACTCAATGTAAAAACTACAATCAAAATATACAATGTAGCTATAAAATACTTCTCCTCTTAATCAATTTACTAACTGTTTTTGAAGAGTTTGGCAAAACCCGAACACTAACGATTACTACAATACTTTGTTTTGTTTATTACAAGCAATTCGATAAAATCATCTTGTGATACGACGCAAAAATCGAATTCATAAAAATAATAGGCTGCATATATTTCAATTTTGAGAAATTCATTTAAATACAATAGGTTCCTCTGGGTTACTGCCAATATTTTGGTTATACAAGAAAAACAATAATAAAAGAACTGATAAATTCAAAAACGATTATACATATTTTTTTATCGTATTTTATTAAATACGATAATTTTTCTTTCAGGTTAGGTTTTCATGATGGTTTCTGGGTTACCTATAGATATTCTAAAAAATACTAGGCAAAGGAACATCTGATACACTTACTTCCATCTTAATAAAAGAGTAATTAATCACCGAACGCTTAAATTAATAATTACAATAAGAGCCTGAGAGTAATAAAACATTAGATTGGGACAACATGAATATTTTTCCTCAGAGTGACGTCACAGTCACTGCGCTTTCATGCGCAATGGAATACCGTTGTGTCCATACCGTGATCCTGGAGAGGGCTGGAACCTTTGATCTGACGATAGCACTGACGACGACGACTGAGTTTCCACAAGTACCAAAATACTTATACTACGCTCGACGCGAGTTTCGCCAACCATGTTGGCATCATCCGGAGACGGTTACAACTAATCTTGAAGTAAGAAAATGCCCTATTTATACCTAAATTATTTACATGGTTTAGCGAACCGCGAAGAAAATTGTCGCGGTTCAACGAAAAATTGCTAAGTAACGCGTAGAATGCGTAAAGCGAACTAAGCGGGATATCCGTCATTATTAATACTATTTTTACATTTTCTAATTCCTATGCTCTCCAGATGCATATGTGTAGCGTGGCTTAACAATATAAATGTGACTATAATTGGACATACACGATAATGGCTGGGCAATGACGTGAATGTCCATTATTCCTCGACAATATCCCTAACAATGACTGTTTTGTAACGGCTAACGCAGCGCTGTGAAACGTTTTGCCATCTGAAAACCTCGCTTATATCTTCATAATCTATAGATTAGATTCTAGTCTATATCCCCTAAGGCTATATTCTAGTCACTAGAATATAGCCTTAGGGGATAACAGGATTTTGGTCACGGACTGCCGCACTATTATAGATGGTGATATGGTTTCTATTTGAGGGGTAAACTGGTATATTTGACTACGTTTATACTGACAAAAAGTGAATATAAGCGTTGCCTAAATTTTAATCAATGATATAGATATAATTATATACTAGTACATAAGTTTAAAATGAGGTTTCTTAACCCTATGAGTACATGAAACAAACAGCATTCTGTGAGATCCTCTTTACACGAATCCGAGTATTTTGAATAAGTTTAATGCCAAGAAAAATACACGTTTTATAGAACATCTATCTACATCATGTAAATTGCAATAAAAAAGTATAAGAGATAAAATATCTTAATATACTTTTAATATGGCATATACAAATATTATGCTCTTTAACAGAGACTAGGGCAATTACAAACAAAATTAACAAATGTTAACAAGGTTAACTGCCGATAAAAATAATGTTACGTACTTATACTAGTATAAAATATGTTACTGACTTGCTGTGTAGACAAGGAAAACCCATTGGCGTATGATGGCTTCAAAAAGTAGGTAGGTATTTGTCAACATTATTGAAACTCTTAAATTAAATACTAGAATGAAGCGATACAGATTGCGAATACCCAGACAGGCTTCGGCTGCCGTATTACAAATGAATAAATTGTTCATAGTTCTTATTATCTGTCTAAGATTGTAGAACTTTTACACAACTTAGGATTACACACTTTCTTCGATTTAAATAGATACTCCAACCTTAGAAGACGGACGAAGACTGCGGTGTCTCGCTGGTCAGATATTTACTTATTTGTAAATTTATTACAGTATAAATTAATAAGTATTCCTATTCCAAATTTATGGACTTTGGTAAAGGGTGTTAGCTAATGGAATCAATCATACATGCATTCCCGTGGCCACACCACTGCTGATTAATTATGTAAGCTTGTCAATGAATTTGCATGGAAACAGTGGCGTAGCAAGACTTTCCCGTGCCCGCAAGCAAATTATCCCATGGGCCCCCATACACACCGCGAACCATAAACAAAATTATAACGAGGAAATATAATAAAACTAAAATTTTCAATAATTTATTTATTTGAAAAAAGAATTGATAATACACCTGAGATTGCGATTTAGGGGAGTTACTGTTCAAGGGGCGTGGGGGATGAAAAGCATGCATCTCGGCACCTTTCGGGAAATAGAGCCCTTGTTTTAAGAGCCATCGAAAAAAAGTGTATAATATTGTCTATGGCAGGCACGCCAAAATTTTTTGTACTATGCGACCAACCTAGCAAATTAGCGAGTCGCAAATTTCTCGTTCAGAAAAAAAATATTGGCTACTTATTTGAAGTCAGTCTTCGTCGTAACCGCGATGAAACCGATTTTGATGGCAATTGCAAAACAACTCCCAACTGCGGCGCGCCGGCGCCGTGGAACGAAAACTATTGGTCGCAAACAAAAAATTGTTAGGACAAAATTATGCACAATTTTGTTAAAATACCAGTGGCGTAATATTTTACTGTTCGTAACTTGAGCCAACACATTTTTCCAAAAAAATATCCGTTAACTTGATTTAAGATTTTCAAATCGGAGACCCCCAGAGCTCCCTCACCAGTCGCCGCTGAAAACAGAACTTACATAATGTAAATGTGCCGTCATTCAATTAAATAATAGCGCGTGTTGGTTATATATAAACACACTAATTACTATTATTGACTTAATGAATCCCATAGGAATGTCTTTGGCGTGATAAAGCTTTTTAACGTAACGTACAACTACTAATAAATTACTAGGTACTCTGGAACATGTTATCACTTATTCTTATTGGCAATAAAACTGCAATAATTGATATATGATTCTCATACTTATATTAGAATCCGTTATCAATAATTATCAATAATGACCTACATAATATACTCGATAAAAACTACTTAATACTAATTGAAACATTAACGTAAGAAATTAAGATTAGATAGCTAAATACATTATACCAATAAGGCATATACCCGTACCTAGGTATGTAACGTCGATCCAGAAAAATATGAACGACTCAGCAGTGGAATCTCTGTTTTCAGAAGGTTGGCTCTACCCCCGTTTTGGGTACTTTGCCATGTTTGGTATTGTTTTTTGTTATGACTTTGCTTTTGGCTGTATGTTGTTTGTTTGTTTTAATTTTACTTTATTGGTTTAGGTGTAGGTACCTATATTTTCTGGTTATTTTAAGCTGCGTATACTTTTTTTTAATAGGATAGTCTGATTGTTTAGTTGAGATTTTGGTGAGGTAAAGTATTGGAGGTGGATAGAGGCAGGTACAAAACTATGCCATCAAGGGCTTTTTTTCGACAGATGCGGTTGATGATTTCCCCTTAGTTGGGAAGACTTGAAGTTTGAATATACTGGGTTGTTATTTGGGTCGAGGTTCTAGGGAGTTATTGGGTAGCTAGGACGGCAGCCCTTTCAATGTCTGTGTCCGCAGTATGCTGTGGCGTGAGTAGTGAAGGGATTCCGAATGTTTTTTTGGGAGTATTCTAGGAATATGGTAGGGATCATGTTAGTGAGTAACTGCCTCGTCATATATACTTTTATTCGAGTGTTCTCTAATGTTTTATTTTTGTTTTCTATTTATTAAATTGTTTGCTTCAGAAGTTCGGGTTCTATGGTACTGTTTCCTTAGTTTATCCTTGTCTTTAATTTGCTGAATTATATGACGAGGCAGGGGATTGCTGAATGCGATTTTCGAATTATCAGGGATGCCTTCATTGCCGTGGTAATAAGAGATGTAATTGCATCTACACTGCATCTTCTATATCAACTGGGGTGTCGCATGTCGGGTTGCATCTGGTGTGCTCCGTCAGAAATTTTTGTATCTATCCCAATCGTAATCCTTTTAGGAGAACCTATAAACACTGAATAAGAACGACTGACTGCCTTACATTAACAATATATGTCCATACTTTCATAATTGCTTCTATTGTCTTTTCTTTATTACCTATAGAATATTGCCTATTTCGTAATCGTAATTCAATATAGTAGGCATTCAATAACTGTTACCTATATTAAGTCATATCTGACCAATGTATTATTTTAGAGTTCCTGAATAATGTACCACCACAAGAATATATTCTTGCTAGTGAGTATATGACACAGAGAAGCTACCCTATTATTATATTTAAAACATCTGTTCACCCCCTTGTTCATCCCTAAAATATACAATCGACCGTTTCTCGACTTTCAATGAATCTGGCTCTAGGTAAAACATCTGGTCTCCCCATTGCATTATAAATATACAGTACTACTAAATACTAATATATACAAATTGAATACTGAAAAAAAAAGTCCATAGTTTCTTAAGAAATACATTACTTACATATATAAAAATTTATAAAACACAAGGTACTAAAATATTGGGATTTTAATTATTACCCTTCAACTGTTTAGTTCATTTATATTTATATTATTACACGACTACAGTGAACATATATTTTACATATTCTTTATAAAAATGTAGGTAGCTATATGCGCAATATCTATATTAATTTATGGAGACTATTTTTTAGGGCTATATTTTACATTTGGACTACAATGTTTTGCTGAGACTGAAAACAATGACCATTCATTTAGTACTATCGAAAACAGAGAAACAATTGAATAAAATAATTGCAATTTCATAAAAAAATATAATAAAATATTTCTTATTCTCCTCTGTCAATGCAATCAATATTTGTATAAGTAATAAAAATAAAAGTAATATGATACTACAACCATACTCTCAGTGAACAAAAAATAACAATAGTACATCATAAACCTTATAGTAATTAACAAATCATAAACCATACGAACATAAATTACTTCTATAAAATAAAATACAAGAAGAAAGGAAATTATAAGTTGATAATATTTTGGTACATATCCAAACAAAATATCAAAGTCTCATTACTAATTTCATTGTAGTCAGTCAATCAGTATAATCAGGGGCAAGCAGTTGAAAGAAACGATTTTATTTACTTCATGTGATTGTGGGTTTAATTTTTTTTCGTAATGTGTGATATATGTCTGTGAATTTATTAATTTGATTGATACGTCAAAGTGCATGGTTGCAAGGTGAGGATTTAGCATACCATCCTGGGGGAGGAGTTGCAAGGAGAAGCAATTTGATTCAAGTTGGACAAATGATAAAGTAGTTAAGAAACCCCTTTGATACGGCTGCAGCAGATTGTCGTGGTACGTAGTTTCCTGCTTCCTTGTGGACAGCTAGACGCCGAATTAAACAGATCGATATAAGTAAATATGCAGCTGCTTTAAAAAAGCCTTGGTTATTTGATCACAGCAACGAAGCAAGCCTACTCTTTGCGAACAATTATGTTGACAGAGATGGATATGTTGCGATGCCACGATGGATCGATGGGAAAATGCCACGATGGGTCACGTCGTGTATACACACGAAATTCGCGGTACGAAGAACAATATACCAAGCCAATTAATAGTAGCGGTCGATTTTCTTTCAATATGTGAGATAAGAAGAATTATATAAGAATGACCAGTAGTCTGCTGGCATATAGAAGGAATACTAAATGGCGAACATTACAGATACTTGCTGCAAAACATTATGTTACCATCAGTGCAGCAATAATTGTATCCATACCATCCAACGGGACAGTTCACAACTGCATATTAGTGCGGGACTGGTTATTAGACAACAACGCTCAAGTTTTGACGATTGGTTAAGGAAAATCATCACAAATTTTCGCTCACAAAACAGGGAAGAACTTGTGAGCCGCTGGCATGCGTTGGCTTATTCTATGGTGAGACGGTTGGAAGCAGTAATTGATAGCAATGGAGTACCTACTAAATATTAATTTTAAAATGTTGTAAAAGTGTTAAAGCTATATTTTAAAAATTATAATTAAACCCTTTTATGGAATATTGTTTTCTAATACCAAATTATAATCTAGACACAAAAGGTTGTCATATTGATAAAATATTCATGTCTCTGTACTTTCAAAAGCCACAGTTACATGATGCTAAAATAACAAAAAATATTTATAAGAAACGTTTACTTCCAATGGCTCTCGAGTGTACAAGGAAGGACTATAGATCTGCAGAACATAAAATTTTGTAGAATATTAGTAAAATAATCGCTTACTAATTATTATTGTTTTTTGAATTGGCGCCCCAGTCGCCCCTGAGCTCTCCTAGTATATCCGGGTCAAGTATTTATTTTCGTATTTATTGCCCGTTTTATTAGGTCTAAAAGATGGCAGAAAATGATGGGTTTAAAATACATGCCTGGCTTATCTTATCACTTAAGAATTACTTAATCTGCACTCGTCATTTTTCGAGTGTATAAGCTCTGTGACGGTAAACACTTAGTTCTTCTGTAATAAACGCTTTTATTTTTCAATTAAATTTCGGATTACATAAATTAAAAATATAATAATCGGATGTTTTAAATAATTATTTATTATATTTATTTATAATAATTATTTATTATTTTAAAAGTCAAAATTTAGTCACATTGATAGTTCTACATATTAATATATTTTCAATAATAGTTTAACTGTTCTATTGAAAAACAGAGAATTCATAATAAACCTCCTAGAATACTTACCTAGAGCGAAAAAGAAAATAATGGACCCTTGCTACCATTATCGTCCGTCCATCAGTGAGTTGCTGATGCTTTAAAAATAAATTTAAATAAAAATTTAAAAGCATAGCATATTTATTTAAAAAAAAAAAGCATAGCCCGTATTAAGGAAGTCTTATCTTAAGTTTACATCTTGTAAACCTCTTTGTACCTACTCCAGGAAACACACGCAACAGGCGTAAGTTGAAAACGAATGATGTTCATGATGGAGTTATAAACGGATATCCGGCGCATTTTGCGTACCTGGACGAAACATGGATTTTGCGAAAGGAGGATTTAAAAGAACGTGGCAAGATAACGGTGTGAAAAGTTGTAAAACAGTCCACACAGGAAATGGTAAGCGTTTTGCTGTGCCAGATGTTGGAACTAGGTGTGGATTCATACAAAATGCTTCATTACTTTGTTCTACGAAGCCAAAGTCGGCGGGCTACCACGAGCCAATGGACCAAAATTCTTTTAAGAAATGGAAAACTGATTTTAATCTTAATCTGATCTTACTGAGCCCTCGATAGTGCTGATGGATAATGTGTCCTACCATAGTTTTTTTGGTAGGGCCAATTCTTACTGCTTCCTGGAATAAAGCAAGACTAAAACTATGGATTTCTTGTAAAGGCATAATATTTTCGAAAGATGATCTGGAAATTGAACTTTTAAATTTATGAAACCGGCACAAATAGACCCAGTGATATGCCATAGACGAACTTCTAGAAAAACATTGAGATTATCAACCATCAAGTATTGAGATTATCACCTTACCATTGCTTATATAATCCAATATAATTAGTGTGGGGCATTTGTAAAGATTGTTATGATCGACATCTTGGTGAAGTTGGTAACGGAGACCAACAAGTTTTAGAGATGTGGCATAATACTTTGAATTAATTTATTCCAGATATTTGGGAAAATTGTGTTAGACATGTAGAAGACATATTGGGAAAGTGAGATACCTACGTTACGAGGTTGAACCGTTAATTATTCATTTGTGTTCAAGATCCTTCCTAGTATTTCTATTAAGTAGTTCATTTGTTTTATTAAATATACGTTTTTACTTTAATTTACAATCATTTACAAATTATTAAATAATCGGTTTTGACATCACAATAAATATTGTCTATATTTTATAATAGATATGGTTTCTCCGAGCCCCGGTTCTTCATTCATTTTTTCATTTTCTTCTACGAACATAGTCACGCTTCTGCTCTCGTCTTATATTTATGCGTTCGGCGCTGTAAGGACTGCTATCTATATTCAGTGAAACATTTCAATACCGTCAAATTGCGTTCGCTTTATTCTTTTGCCGATTTCCTAAGAAATAGGGATGCGCAAATTTTCAAAATATCGATGTTGACTTCATTTAATACATCAAAATCTAAACAAATAGGAGACAGCAATAAAAATAATGATACTGTACTTGATTGAGGTACTTGGTGTGTGGACGATAGAATGTAGTTAATTATAGTTGAAAATGAAAAGCGTCGGTGTTAACTGAAGCATCGAAAAAATAAATTCGATGTGTAAAAATCGATTCGAAACCCTAAAAAACTGTTGATAACTGCTGTATAGCACATTAATTTGATCCGTACGATTGTACCGACGTACACGCAAAGATAGCTGAAAAGGACCATACGTATTTAATGTTTTATGTAATGTAAAAAATGACGTTAAATAGGAATATAACTCAAACCGAAATCGAAAAAACATGTACTGTTCCAATTTCTGTATGTAATTCTTCACACTACACATTTAATTTTAACACCAATAAATAGATTTAAAAATGCGTCCTTCTTCTAATTGTTATCAATTTATATTTATATATTTTAATCTTTTGTATGTGTGAACGGGGCTTAATGTCTGTTATTGTCAGTGATCATCTATGATCTGCGTGATTGTGTAAACCGGGCTTTGTG
The DNA here is from genome assembly GCA_964058915.1 of Tetropium fuscum. Lineage (NCBI taxonomy): Eukaryota > Metazoa > Arthropoda > Insecta > Coleoptera > Cerambycidae > Tetropium > Tetropium fuscum. The sequence continues at coordinate 1,321,502 of CAXKVY010000056.1, forward strand.
TCCTTGATGTATGTGAAATAAATTGTGTTTGAGCTGTCAATAGAGAAGTATTAAAATTGGAGGGAATTGTTTTATTAAAAGAGTAAATATATTAAAATCTACCTTCTAAAATGCCCAGAGTCCAATGAATTAAAATAAATCAAATAAATTTTAAACTGACTTCAAACTGAAAATTCATTCTAAAGCAAGTGAAAAATGTCAATTTTGACAATTATGTACTTACCGTTCTAGAACGGTAAGTGTTACTTACCGTTTTCTTAAGCCTTTGCCGCCAATAGGGCATCATACTATCGTAGAAACAAACGAGATAAGTGAACAAAAAAAACTGAATCATGAATGAAGTTATTTTCGTGGTCCCTAAGAAATTGCTAAGAATATTAAAAAAATTTCAAAATCCGAAAAGGTTAAAAACCATTACCTATATAATTAACCAACAATTATTAGTTATTAGAATTCCACGTAATGAATTTTAAAATCATTCAAGAATGTAAAATTGCACTGTTATCATAGTCAAGATTCTTAGTAATTTTAAGTGAACAAGGTAGCAGTAAACATGTACCAGTACAACTGATGTGCGGACATCACTTGTCATCCTGTAGTTAATCTCATGACATCCGGGCTGAGATTGACGTTTTAAAAATATCTGTATGTTTTACTTTTATGTATTTTGTGTAATTATTGAAATAGTTGTGTATTAACTGTAATTAGGTACTAGTGTTGTGTTCAGTTTGACATTTAATACAAAAACTATTATGGGTAAGATATTGCACTCCCTTCTATTTTTTGCAGCAGCAGCATAATCATTCACTTATTAGTTCTATTTATCTAACATATATAGATAAATATATTAATTATTTTTAAATATATACTTGCCTTGTACCTACTAGGGCAAATAATATGATATCCAAAAATATGCATGTAATAGAATCTAAACATTAAAATTTTTCATGATGGGCGACGGCGACGTTCACTTGTATCTGACTATCTGTTGAAGCTTCCTTCGTCATCGCTATGAAGGTATGGCATTAATAAAAATGTTAAATTTAGCAGTAGTAATAATATCAACACAAGATTTTTCCTGGCAGTTTTCAAACAACTCTATTTATATCTTTCATTATAACTGCATTTATACACCAGCCAGACATTGTAAAAATCCACTATTCTCATCAAATTGCGGTCGGATCTTCTCTTCATAATGATATGCGATGGGTAGGTATAACATCAAAAGTGTAACCTCCGAGGCCGTTAATAAACTTATCTATGCAAATTATGTACGAAAACCGTGTTTGTGAAATTATTATTGTACCTTTACCACATCTTTACTATCCATCCTACGCTCAAAATGGCAGTAGCCACATTTACTTCCGTTATATTAGGCCTGAAAGAGCAGCATCTGCAAAAAATCCAAATGATCCTAAATTTTGCTTGAATCTTTGTTTTAACTTTAGAAGCAATATCTAAAAAGTCCCCTTCAATATCGCGCCTGCGTTTTTAGTTATTTAAGATCAAAGGTTAAACAACTCTTATTTTCTCAAATATCTCGCTTTTCGTGAGTCGTATAACATTTGCGTTATAATAAAAAAAAAATAAAGAACCGAGAATTCTCTACAAAAGATGTTTTATGAGTATTTTCCGTACAAGTAACGATTCATTAAATAACATAGAGCTAAAACATGATGCAAGGCGCGCAACGCATTATGTCACGACAAAAAGTATATGTAGAGCCGCATGTAAATATATTTATTTACAATATAATAATATGTTGTTATTACATACTATTAATACCCGTGATACAACGTCTGCACTCTTTAGCAAAGGAAAAATAATTTGAAAATCAATTTGCAGGAGTTTTAAGCAGGAAAATTGTAGACACTTTTGGAAAATGGAATACTGCGGAAATTATTTTGACATTATTCTGACAGTCTCTATGAAGCTCGTGAATCAGAATTGTCCATTGAAAACTACCGATACATAACTTTTGCGAAGTCAACAAGATAACAAACACCGCAGTAAAATTATTGTTGTCATTTCCACATACCTATTGCCGCAGCTGCGCGTCAGCATCAAATTCGAGTATCAAGTACATAATTGACCATATTAGTTAGACCAAGATTTCAAATTGGCGAGGGTTCTAATTTTAAAAACTAATGCATTGTTGTCTTATGGGCACTCAAGTTTAAGAGCGCCTGTAGACATTATAGAGTGTCTGTTACTAAAATAAGTTGAATATATGTTTTTTTTTGATATTTTAATTGACTGAGAGAGCGTTAAAAATTTAATTAAACTTTAATTAAACATCAAAATAAAAATATTTATGATATTTGTATAAAAAACGTATGTTGTTGCTTGATCCAATGGTTCAGAGTGGAAGGGGTTTGACATGATACTTGAATTTTGCGATGTTCTCGGATGATAAAATTATGATAAGTTATTATACCGGGTTGCAAAATTTAGATAAAAACATATTTTAATAATAAAAACTTAAGGATACTATGAGGGTTTGGATAAACTTATTTAATAACAGTTTCTTACATAAGAATTATGATTTTATTGTGTTAATTTAACAAACGGCAATATTTATGGCAACATCGCTGAATTTGTATATCTATTCGCGTTCTAAGTTCTATAATCTCATTTTATTTTGATTTGTTTTACGTTTTGCAGTGTTCATCACAAACTTATCTATTTTTTCTGATTGCAAATAATTGATTTTGAGTGTTGGTTAGAAAATTGGTGAAAATAGAGTATCTACCTAATCAAACTCAGAGCCATCACCAGATATCAGAGCCTGTGATTTATTCCTAGACGATTTAAGATGTTTTAAACCGGTATGTAGTATGCCTTTTGGAGGGTATTATCATATGCATATTCTGATGATAATAAATGATGAATGAAAAATCATCCCGGGGACTTTATATATTTTCTTCATATTTTCCTAGCACACCATATATAGGTATTTATTAAGGACAGCCTGTTCAGAAACAGGGTAAAATCTGGGTAAAAACTGGGTAAAATCACGTCTGAAACTCTGTCACTACCTCCCGGTCTATATGTAGCCTGAGCTCTGGTCACTTAAAATCTCTTCAGTTTTATGACTACTTAAATTTATTAAAAGCACATTATTCAGTATCAGGAACTCATGTAATTTGTTCTTGATTACAGATTATGCATATTTAAGGAATAAGTGTAGAAAATCTATTCGATCGAAAGGTGTAAAGTAAAGCGAAGCACAATACCATTGTTTTTCCGAGCCTTCTCCAATAGTACCATCAAGTTTGCTGTGCTGTATATGTTTAGTTAGTTAATGAAAAAGCTTGCATAGCAAAAATTTTTATCTGAATAATAATCCGGTATCTACTTACCGGATTATTATTTACATGGAGATATCCACATTTGGGTCCTTTTTCTTCCATTATTCTTTTTTAAAAGTATACATAGTTATTTTATTATATTATTAATATAAAAACAATCCGTAAATATTCACGAAAATAGTAATAAATACCTAAATAAATAAGCAACCCACAGACAACCTCATATCTCATAACAACATAACCCATAACCTGCCTTTTTAAATTTTTTACAGATGCCAGCCTGACACTTGCGGTCTTGCGTAAGAAATATTGAAACTAATACGTGACGTACGTCCACGGCAAACAGACATTTTAATTTTAAAATCTTTGTATATTTAGCTCATAGGTCTAAAAAATAATTTGGGCTTGCATTGCAGAGAAATATGTGATGAAATGAAATATGAGAAATAAAGTTTGACGTATAATAGGTTTAAATACTAAGAAGCGCTCATAACCCGAGAATTCCCGTCTGAATTACTCTTTTGAATCTCCCATAAGAAACACATAGCAGTCAAATTTTTTGAAATGTGTTTAGGAACCCATTTCAAATTTCGCGCCCGTTCCTAACCTAACTAATATGGTCAACTGGCTTGTTGGTAATGATTTAAATCCTGACCAATGGGGATGGACGATAAATAATAATGTTTTAGAGCCCATTAAGTATTTATTGTCATCTGCACCAGATGTACTTTTAAATACTATTTTTTGCAACTGCTGCACTAAAGGATGTAATACAAATTTCGGGTGCCGAAAAGTGAGACTGTCCTGTTCAATACTAATGTCACAACGCAAATGTCGATAGCGCTACCAACTAAAATATTTAGGATGAAGAATATAATGAGTTTTATCCCATTGACTCCTCGATATAAAATATAACAGAAGAAAAAGAAAATGTTAGGGAATAAAGTAACTACGATATAGAAGAGAAAAAAGAGGTATTTAAGGGGACAGACGACGAAAACCTGGAGGTGGGTCTACCAGGGTTTTATACATTTGTATCAATAACAGCAATATCAATATCGGCCAATAAGATGACATTCACATTAGGTAAAATCCTGACCTGGTAAGGTCCTTTAAGTATTTCAAGTTTAAGTAATACTGCTTCTTTTTGACGTCCATATATAAGTTTTACACGTTTCATATCAGCCGTGACATATTTTAAAATTACCTTGGAGAATCCGAATTACTTATGGCCTAGTGCCAGAGTTTTATTTTAGGTATTGTTAACGCCTTATCAGAATTATTCTCGTGGTGTGTGTTGGTCACGGTGTAAATGACTACAACTCTATAAGTATGAGTTGCTACACGGACATTGATTATATTTATTAAGTTGTCATGTTACTCTATAGTGTATACGTATAAGATCCCAATTAATTGTCGTGAATCTTAAAAAAATACAATAATTTACACCTACTGAGTGTTAACTTTAAATTACAATTTAACCCCATCACTAGAGTGAAAGATGTGCCGAGATATCAACACTAGCAAACCAACAAGTAGGTATTGTTTTCCCCACAGGTATATGAGAATCAGTGTTTGTCTAAGTGCCTTACTAGAGTAGATTCATTGATTAGGTATATATAAATACCTAATATATATATATATATATATATATATATATATATATATATATATATATATATATATATATATATATATATATATATATAATATATATATATATATATATACCTAATATATATATATATAATATATATATATATATATATATATATATATATATATATATATATATATATATATATATATATATATATAAACAATTTTTTTTTAAATAGAGCATTAAACAATCTTTCCTCTAGATCAAAATTATCTAGTTCTAGCTCTAGTTCTCGAGTTCAAAATAAATTACGTGGCTTTTAATTTCTAGTAGATGTCAAAAGAATTTTATTTTAATTGTTAATTGCAAAAGTTATTAGTGCAAATATATGAATCAATCAGCCCTATTATCATGAATAAGTAGAAACAAAGTTAATTTTGAATTATTTTATCAAATTTAATTTCAGGAAATTATGTTTTATGATGCAAAAATTTTTTAACAACTTTTATAAATCAAGAAGAAGAAAGTTTATAAAATAGAAACTATGCTAAAACCTACGACACCTAATTATCGTAAAATCAGCTAAAAATATTGAGGACATTCAGAGTCCTATTACTATAATATATAAACAAGAAATATAAATTTTGTGTATACATAATATGTATACACAAAATATATTTTGTTGGCGATATATTTTGCTTGTGTATATATTATATACATAAGCAAAATATATCGCCAGCAAAGATTACAATAAATAGTAAGATTGGTTAGGTATAACCTTTTTGTTATCAATGAGAATCAAAAATGATCCCTTGAACGTACAGAAAAACACTTCACTGCACAACACTTTCTCCCTCTCGTGATGATGCTGCAAACTAGAACTAGAATCTAAGATGGCGTCTCACGGCTGCTATCCACTTTACAGGATTCTGGTTCGTCTTAGACTCACTCAACATGTATATCTCGAACCAGACTATCAAACTCTTATAATCTGCTACAGCACTTTGTAAATTTCGATCCTTGGTTCCTTTTCTACAGAAATATTTTCTCATACACGGATATTTGGAAGCATATAGATAGATCTATGACTTCATAGCAATCTATATCTTGGTAAAAACTCACAGTAATTCTCTTAAATCTGGATACACATTTTACATATGCGTCGATACATAGGTACTTTATACTACTTTTAACTTTCAAATATACAAATTTTACTTAATTTTATATTATATATTTTATACTTTTTATAGACACAACAACGTTCGTGGCTATCGCGCCTATTACGTCCACCCTCTGCATTATTTGCTATCACGGAGGATATGGTTTTTTAAAAACAAAAGCACAATTTCCTAGATCCTTTACCAGCTTTGTAACTTTTGATTTGACCAATCACAAACAACACGTATCAATCACAACAAATACGTATTGATTGTATTATTCAAAGTATATCTTGGCTATTTACACTATTTAAATCACTTTTCGGCTGTGGGTTTCTCTTGCCTCCATTTTACACACCGGTCGTCAGCTTGACATTTAGATTTTTCTCCGAGATTAAACTGCCACTATAATCTCGACTCCCTCATTCGGCGTTAGTTGTTGATTTATAGTTTTGATTTACAAACTTGATAATTATTAGCATCACTTGTCCTCACCGATTTTGTGGTAATATTAAATTTGTGACTGTTGTTTACTGTACTATAATATTACATATGATTGACCAATCACAGCGCACATGTTCATAGCAGCGTCGCGAATGTCTCTCTTTGTTTTATGCACTACGATTTTTGTTCGCGATTTTCTTTGTCCTACCCATTGTAATTGTTCATAGGAAATATTTAGGTAGGTACTTTATGTATTTCAATGCAATTTTACGTTTATTTTGAGCTATTATATAACATATGAGACATTCGTGTTAAACAATAAACGGCCGAGGAGTTAGCGATGACAAAGAACATGTGACTAAAATACTTTTTAAAAATTACTCCCTTTTGTGAGCAGATATCTCGTAAACTGTGCATCGTAGCCAACAAATGTATAAAACTAATTATGTATGAAATAATAATAATAAAACTTTTCGCTACGATGTTTTCGAGTTATAAGCGAAAAAATAAAAAAGAGATCTTTCTACCCCCTCCGCCCTAGAAGCGGACGGGTTAGGGATTTTTGGTATGTTTACGTCCTTACCACCACCAACATATTCCTGAAGCTAAAAGTATCCCCCCTTCCATTCACTCTTCCACCCCTTCGTTGGTTAGACTATATGTGACTGGACTAGGTAATTTTGTTTTATCCAGTTAAACATATGAAATCTAACGGTGATTCAACGAACAAAACTGCAAAGATGGAAACAGTGACTATATAATTTAATGTACTTAAATGGCAAAAGCACTCAGATCTGTTCGGCAAACTTCCAACTCAATTTTTAAAATAATACATCTATATATTCCGCTGATAATAAGTTACTAATTTTAAAATTATAGCGAAATGGTATTCTACATTTCTAATATGTGCATTCATTGACATTCCTGTCAGATTTGCATTACTTCTAATACCTACAAATGAACATATATATGCAAAAATAAAAATAATTACTTGAAAGTATAAGACAGTAAAAGCAAAACAAAATCTAAAAATATTTCGTATTCAGTTACGTGGAGAACATATTGCCTGCTCAAAAATACAGACGTCAGATATTACAAGAGCATCACTAGATAATTATAGAATATGTAGGAATATAAAATGTCATAAATTATACGCTTTACTATTATTTTTTTTAATGCCTAATAACAATAAAATCAGATTTATTAAAACGAATATAATATTTATTTTAATGTAAATGTTCAAAATAATGTTATTATATCTATCAATATACTTAACGCACCACTAAAAAGTGGTGTTAATTAGTTAATTTTTTTCACATCGCTTTTCCAATTTGGTTGTATCTTTTTATATTGCAGGTTGACTTCAGGAATTATTTTGTACTTTTAGGGCAAAATTCTATTTTATCGGAATACCAGGTATATCGAACCAAAACCGTAATTTTGGTTCGGTTATTCGCATCTGTAGACTACACTATTCATAATATATTATAATTTATAGCTAATTTTAGCTTAATATTTTCTTAGTATCTCTTTTATTGAGCTGAGCATCTATACTATTAGAGGAGACATACAGATACACAAAAGATTTACATACAGATAAAGAAAGATTTTTAAAGAAATATTAAATCTAAACTTCAGAATAATTCAATAAAATATCTACTGCTAAAAAAACCGATGTGATGTAGAACTGTGTATCTCTGATAATAAAATGAACCAAAAAGGAAAGTACCTACTAAGAAATGATGAGACTACGATTAGCTGTTATTTGTAATAACACGGTGCTGTTCTTGCCAATGTACTCCATAGTGCGGTATCATACGTAATTCCGTATGCTACATAATGTTATAAGTAAATAGTTTTTATTTTGTTTTGTTTTGTGGTCCCGCTGGAACATGAAACGAGTTGATGGATATTTACATGTGACAAATTCGTAGAATGCCCCATAATCATAATTATGGTAGGAGTGGAGTTTCTTTCAACCCCCATTCTATATAATATAGAAAATTTCAAGAAACCTATGCAATAAGTAAAGTAATATATTATTTTGAAAAATAATCATATTTTAATGCAATTGTTATGATCTTGAATTATGCTTAAAATACGGTTTTCACTAGGTATCTTTTAAAAATCCAAAGCGTAATTAATTATTTAAGCTTAGTATTAGTACCTGGGTAAGGAATTTGCTGTTTTGCCTGCGAGCGGTCATATTAAACTTAGTATTGCCGTACAGAATGTTTTACATACCCAAGTTCTTGATAAACGATTCGTCACAACTTCGCTATTTTTAATAATTAAGATAAAGACAGGCTTGACTCGAACGGAAGATGACTGCATGTACTTTAAAAAGCTATGTAAGCATTTTTGGTGTAGATAAAAGGGTTTCTAAAATATAGGCGACATATGAGCATAACATATGCACTTCTAGATACTTCTAAAACCAAATTTTGCACAAATCTTAAATCCATAAATCACAATCCATAATTTCTAAGATAACGCAATCATCCGAGGTTAGAAGTCTTTAATAAGCAGCAAAAATATTCGTTGCGGATTTCTAGTATTTATGAGAGGTTCCAATTTTCACTAAAATGTTACTTATTAATTTACTTATTAATATTACCAGAGGATAGGGCTGGAACCTTTGATGTAACTATAACACTCGGAGTAGTTTCCACAAACACCAAAACACTTTCACTTCGCTCGACGCGCGTTTCGCCAACCAAGTTGGTATCATCCGGAGACGATTAAATCGTCTCCGGATGATGCCAACTTGGTTGGCGAAACGCGCGTCGAGCGAAGTGAAAGTGTTTTGGTGTTTGTGGAAACTACTCCGAGTGTTAATATTACCAGAGAAAATGGCGCGTGCGCCCGTCACAACCCTAATTTGTGGATATTTAAATTAACTTAAAAAATATTGATAGGCACATTGGGGCGGTGTAGAACACGGATAGGCATCGCCAAGTAGTGTGCTGAATAGCCCACGGACTGCTGCTACGTGTACAACTTCGCATAAACATGTGCGTTGCCTGGGCACCATTTGACCGCTCTATACGGGATGTTAATTGCTATAAAACTTAGGCCGTTTACTCTTGTACGGCCTAGCTATCGTGTAGGAGGCGTCCACGTACCAAGGAGAGTTCAAGGTCACAGCTCTAGGTGTTGTAGGCGAGAGCTAGGCTATGATAGGCACATTGGCGTGGTGCAGGACACGGCTAGGCATCGCCCTATGTGCTCAATTACAAATAAACCTAAACGCAAACTTCTAGTCGAATACAATTAGAGATTATACCTACCCTACTTCGTTATACGTTCGGAAACATTGGCTGGCACCGACGTCAAAAATAACAATAGTTGTATATCATTGATCTAATAAATAGATTATATTCTAAGTAAGAATATAATCGTTTTGTTTTAATGTAAAAAATATTTTATTTAACTTTCATATTTGACCAAAAGCGAAAAAATTTCAAATGGTTTCATTCCGATTTTAAAAAAATGCGGAGGATGATATTATAAACCGAGTACGTATCGACTTTATATTATCCACTTCTCGTTATCCAAAAATAAACACACCAAAAATACACACGTCATAGGCCTAAAATAAAAACACGATTATTTATATGTTTATTATCCAACCAAAATCTAGCTTCTCCTACGCTTGAAAAATTAGTATAACCTAATCTTGCGGATACACTTCTTAGAACACTACACTTTCTATAGAAAAGCGAGAATACAACAAAGAAAATCGTCCGAAATTCATTACCATAATCACAAATTAATTCCCAAGAAAGTATTGTCGAAAACAATCAGGCCGTATACCACAGATAAAGGCACGAGTATATAAGTGTAAAATGCATGCCCAGGCTAAAGAAACACGGAACATGAACACTCTATCAAACATGTGACTGTAAAGTGAATTATCCGTCCGAATCCAGGTTTTTTGTACAAATAATTTACATCTTTTAAGTTACTCTTACGCGCAACGCGGATGCCGTAGCCGTATATAAATTGTACAAGTTTCTAGCCGTATATAATTGGAAAAAAAATTCTTCCATAAAACGCTCCTTTTTCTCGAGTTTTCCCGTTTTTCTCGGCTGAGAATGCAGCTATAGAGTTCCGGTATAGCTCATTCTGTAAGTTCTTTACAGAAGCTCAATTATTTACAACTTTTATATTGTAGTCAAAACGATTGCACTTGTAGTTATTGCTAGAAACTCTAAAAACTTGTTTTTGCGTTTTTTTAACAATTTTTCGGACGCCATTTTGTTATAAACAACAATTAGCTGTTGAATTTATTTAGGGTTTCATCTATGTATTATACTTTAAAACCCTGCACACTTCGTTACCTATTATTTTTGACGTCCTAAAAAACTATGTAGCTTGGCCTATAATCACTGTTACGTTTTCGCGGCACGTTGACAATTAAACTTTTTTATCGTTTATTATATCATCTTTTTTATTGTTTTTAACTAGCCATCCGACAAACGCATTATTTTTATGACAGCATTAACAGTATACAACGTAGTAAGTAACAGAAGTAATATAGGTACTACCAGAGACAGACATATTCACTATATCATTGGATTCATTGGTACTACCTATATGAAAATAAATTTCATTTGATACGTTACTCATGCTACTGTAGTGTGTGCAAATATGTCCGGTAAATATTGTTTTTGTCGTGTGCTCGGTGTGCTTAGCTTAGGGATTTTTATTTTATAATCATAATTCCATAGCAACACATAGATAATAGAGAAAAATTTCGAGCATACCGTTTATTGATTGAGAATTAATTTCCGTTTTTCCTTTTTTGTGCGGCTTGTGCATTTTTAGTCTAATTTAGTCGAAATGTAGTTCTTGGGATCATCATAGTCCTTTGTGAAAATTTCTGGCGGCTGCAATGATGGAATCTTATTATTTGTATACTTCCTAACATTCTTTTTTATAAAATAAAACCGATAATAACATGGTAAGAAATGCGGTGACACGCATCATAGGTGTAAATGGAAGTTGTTATGAACGTGTGTTTCTCCCTGTTGGGTACAAATTATTCATTAGCCTAAAAATGAAATGATGACCAGTATAGAAATATAAGTTTTTTCCTGAAGGTGTTACGAATTTTAGAACTATTATATACCTACCAACCAAAACGATATCATCTAACAAGTTAACAATAATTACAAGGGCTTCGCCCACGAAGAAATACTTAACGAATATAATTTGCAGTCGATTTAGGTACCTTCCAAAAACTAATATGCTAATTATTAGTGGTAAGCCATGTATTTATATAACAAGTTAACAAATGTGATAGAAATCTTCCTAAACAGAAGCTAATTATAACACCATTGTATAGATACATTCTCCAAATATGCTTAAGCCAATCCTCTTGCAGGAATGGTAAGGACCGAAAAATAGAAAATTCTGTACCTAGTCCAAGAGATTCTCAGAATCTCATTAACTTAAAATCAATTATATTACTGTTAACAATCCAAAATCAATTAGACCTATAAAGATATTTGTATTTTGAGGTTACAATAATTCTATATACCTATTTTGTAACAAGAAAAATAATCCATATAATACATATGGACACTTAAACAACAAACATTATTTTATGACATTGTTTCAAATAGAAACCTAATTAATAATTACATTCAGGAACATCGCGAGAAAACTAAAGAAATACACAAAACTTTAAATAAAAGGTTAACCCAACAAAAGGAAAATATTTTGTATAAACAAAATTTAAGGCGGCCTCGGTCTAACAAAAATAAATTCTTGTAACAATTTGTTTTTGTTAGACCGAGACCGTCTTCAATTTTGTTTCTACAGAATACTGATCCTGGCAACATAAAAGGCCTTTATGTTTCCTAATTTATTTTGAATTATCATGTGCGGGGATTACGAATATTTAATTGTGGACATTTGCGAAGTTTTGAAGCTCTGAGAGAAAAAGCTGCAGTGAGGACACATAGTCGAAACAAGTCTGCAGATCTTTTTTCGGGTTATATTTAGACAAATAGGTGCAGATCTAGTCCCGTCATGTCATTATGCAAGGGTTACAAGATCCTGGTATAACGCAAACAATATATCTTTGTTCCTAGATTACACAATCCTCATAATGTACCTCAGGCTCAGCCAATTGAGGAATTTTGGGATATCGAGAAGAAAAGTGTACAATAAGGGATGGCAAGCTGCAAATGAAAACCATTTACGATGTCGCATTATTTCAGAAAATTTGAGAAATCGATCCTGCTATTGTCCAGAGGCGATGGGACGAGTCAGAAGAAGATAACGGCCCACTCTCAATAATTTGAATATTAAGTATATTTATTGTTGTGCTTATTGTTATTTGTTGTAATAGTAAGTTTGAAAAGTAAAAGACTTTTTAATAGTTTATCAGCATCTAATTATTTTTCGAATACTTTGGGACAATACGATATTAGAAAATATATATATACCTATATATATATATATATATATATATATATATATATATATATATATATATATATATATATATATATATATATATATATATATATATATATATATATATATATATATATATATATATATATATATATACATATATATATATATATATATATATATATATATATATATATATATATATATATATATATATATATATATATATATGTATATATATATATATGTATATATATATATATATATATATATATATATATATATATATATATATATATATATATATATATATATATATATATATATATATATATATATATATATATATATATATATCCAAAATCTATTAGATTTCTATTCATCAATTAATTATAATTATCTTCATTATGAAATATTATGTTGTTGATTATTATATATTTATTCACAGGGTGCTGCAAGATACCTATTCGATTTTGGATAGCATGTATGGTGTTTTTGACTACGTATATCAATTATACGACTCGTGTAAATATGTCTGTTAGTATTGTATCCATGACTGGTGCTAAGAAGACGGGACTTCCAGAATGCAAGAGATTAGAAATGGAGAGAAAAAATGAGTCCACGGAAGCTAAGGCCCTACCAGATGTAAGTACTTTAATAGACGGTATTTTAGTCAGTGATATCATTCATCGACAATTTCATAATATAATGTAGTTAATTATTCTAAAATGTCCCCACTCACTGCATCTGGAATCAGTCGGCACAGTAATTTTTTTCGTCATTTTTATACATCTTGGAAAATATTTCAGCCGATTTTAATAAGAAGGTACAATTGCATCCGGTTCATGTCTTCTAAAATCAGTGGCGATGTTACAGCTACAAGTTACAGGGTTTTCTCTGAGTCGGCATGTTTTAGTTCTTTTATCTCATATTGAACTATTAATATGTAGATGATTGGATTGGTAGCAATCCATTACAAAGAGAAATCAAATAAAAACACTCATAATAATAAAATCTTCTGTTATTATGAAGAGCCTCAATAAAGGCGAAAGAACTTATGGTATATATGCACAGATATTCTGGTGAGGGTTTTTCATTTGATTTCTCTTTTTGTAATGGATTGCTACCAACCTAAGATTACTTATTAGATAATAAATAAAAATAACAGATACATAAAAACATGTAGCGTATGATGGTAGCAAGAAAACGACGAAATAAACGCAATATTTTTTTTTTCAAAAGATGATTTTATTTTAATAGATACAGTTTTAATAAATTTATAAGATTACTAGCTTATTCGATTAGTATCATAGGGAAGAGCAGTCAAGAAACCCTACGAACTATATGTATATTTTATGTTTTATTATTATAATTCTTAATTTGAGGTAGAATGTTAATATTATGTAGGTGTATATTTATAGTGGGTAGGTATCTATATATACGATTTAAATAATAATCATTTTTAGTATGGACCCCGATATGACTGGGACGAGCACATCCAAGGGACGATCTTGGCTTCTTATTTTTGGGGCTATGTGATAACATCTTTGCCAGGAGGATGGATAGCAGAGTGGCTAGGTCCATTCCATACAATTTTCTGGACGCAGCTAATATCTGGTGGTATGAATGTTGCATCCGTTTACTGCGCCGAAACTCATTATATAGCACTTATATTTACTAGATTCGTGCTAGGGTTATGTGCAGTAAGTACATTATATTATTAATATTACATAACTAATAATAATATTACATCACATAATAATACATCATTGTCCGAGAGCTAGGAGGAAAATTTTTTCATTTCAATGTTTTAACTCTGAACTTATATTCAACAAAAAGTAAATTCTTATCTGGACATATATACGGAAACGACCACTTAGAAGTTGTTTAATTTGTTGAAGTTGTTGAAGTTGATTAATTGTTATTTCGAATATTCGAAAAAAATTCCAATTTTCGCTCTGGAATATATTTATTGGCTTTTAAGTTCTTTTCTATTCGTATTTGTTTTGTGAAAAGAAATCTTGGGTTTGTAGTAATTCATTACATAGAGATATAAGCAAATATGTAGATGAATAATAAGGAAGACACACTCACAATTACACAAAACGAATAAGGGGTCACATAAGAATGTGTTAAATTTAATGTAGGATATTTTCGTTTCTACGCAACCGAATCAGGTCGCCCTTGCAGGAGAGGACGAGTTACTTCAACTGTTCTGGAGGCAGTAAAACATGCTCTATATTTATTATAGAATTATAGATTATACAGGGTGTTTAATGATGACGTGTTAATAAGGATTAGTTTAGAACATCCTGTACATATTTTACATATAAATATAATATTTAAATCATATGAATCTTGTAGATTGATTTTTTGTAAATAATTTGTTTTTTGATTCATCAATGTAGTTCGCTTATTAAAAAAGATACAAGGGATTGCGATCCGATTGGGAAGGGATTTAAAATTTGAAAATTAGAAGTTTTCACTACTATCGTGTGGTCATAAGCACACACCCAATTTTTTTAACTCCCATGTTTAAAATAATTTTCGCTGGTGTCTACAATTAAGAATGACAGTAGCTGTCCATTTATTGTATGCATAACTTTTAGTTCATGTTATGCCAAATGAAAAAGTATACCAACAAGAAATATGTTTTAACAACTTAGATACTAATATTTATCAAAATTTTAAGGGCCCGATATACCCAGCTCTACAGTGTCTGATAGCTCGATGGGCACCACCTGCGGAAAAGGGAAAATTCGTAGGTGCCCTCATGGGGAACACTTTAGGAACATGTCTAACTTGGCCTTTTGTTGGTCAGATTACGCAAATGTTAGGATGGAATTGGGGATTTTATGTTGTCTCCATAGAGATAGCAGTATTCTGTGTGATATTTTGGTTTGTCACCGCCGATTCTCCAGCAGACCACCCATGGATCAGTGACGAGGAAAAAGAATTTATTGCACAAGCTCAAGCAGGCACCGTCTCGAAAACAAAGGTTAGTTTATTCATATATTTTTCACTTTTTAAGTACTTGGTGTAGCAAAAGATATTGATATATGCTATATTATAATATATTATAAAATATTGGAATATGCTATATTAAGCACTAGTCATATTGGAGGGGAAATGGGGGTTCATAGGAAAGTTTTGCTATAGTTTTGATTTTCTCACCCTCTACGTTTTTTTGGGTCACTGAACATGAATTTGAAATTTGCAGGCCAGAAAAACAAAGTTCCGGACCAAATTTTTCTATCAATTTTTTTCAATTTTTCGCCTATATCCCAGAAATGAAGCGGTTTTCTCGACAAGCTCAATCTATACATAACTAAAATAGACAAAATTTCCTACATATTTCGTATATAACGTTAAAAAGGAAAATAACATCTAAATTTTTTGAAAGACTAACCGTTACGCCCTAGAGGGCGCTAAAAAGGGCCGATATCTAGTGAAGTTCACCGTTTTCGCGGAAATCTTTCTATGATTAACTGTTACTCATAAATGAAACGTTCCTCCAGCTACATATTTTCCTATGCACGCTCTGCAAAACAAAACCATTAAAAAACACTTCCATTAAAAAACACTTCTTCACGCAATCTGTGGTTGTGATACAACTTCAGCACCTCCCAACCAAGGGAAAGGGAAAAAGAGTTTGTGAAAACTCTCACCAAAAACCCCCCACCTTGCCGATATTGTAAGTGTGTTTAAAAACCCGGAGGCAACTCCACAAAGCATTGCAGCAGCTGTGGAGAGATTCCTGGGTCTCTATTCTCAACCACTCGCGTTACTAGAAACCCTTCGCAAATCACGTCAGAGGCGATTTTTAGGATTCTTAACTCCTCGCGCCTAGGCGTATGCGCGTTGAGACAAGCAAGAACCCTTCGCGTTGCAGCGGGCGGGGTAAACGTGTTAACCACTCGTTTTCTTGGCAGTTGAGGTTACGTCGTATGTTTTGAGTTCCCAACACTTTAACATTTTTTCTTTGCATTTATGTTTCTTTTGTAAAATATGGACGACTTAGTGTGCTTCAAATTGTTGGAAAACTTAGAAAATACAATGGTAGATCATTTAGAATCAAATGTTGACGTACCAAGATATACTGCAAGGGGTCCTTTAATAGAATTGAGCAATGAGCAATTCAGAAAAATATTTAGATTGACTAGAAGACCTTTTTAGATATTTGGTTGCGTTATTACAACCATATATACAAGTGGGAATCACAACAGTTTCATATTTTAGATAGGTACCTACCTATATACCTACCTAATATGTAGGTATTTTATATATTATAAAAATGGTAAAACAAAATAATAATCATTGTAGATTCTAATTGCTTTAAAGTTTGATGCAACTGGAAGTTATCAATTAATTTCATTTCATCCATTCAATTCAATTTAATCCAATCAATTCATTTCATTCATTCAATTCATTTTCTTTGCTTTATATTTATAGCAAATCAACAAATACAACTTCAACAATCTAACGTGACTCACGAAAACGTAACTAACGTCTGAAAACTTGGGTTCTCCCAAGGATGGTATTTGTAGTTAACCATCCTTACTAGTAGTGAACTAATAAAACAATAAAATTAATGAGATAACTAACATCTATTGAAGTTTTCTGTTGTGACCATAGAAAATCTACCATCTAGCTGGTAAATTTTCTATGATTGTGACAGTAAAAACGGCATTGTCAAATTAAAGCATTCGTGTCACGCGAATACCAACACGAGGGGTGTTGAGAACACAACCTGCCACCTAACACAAGTCTTCGCAATGAAACCACTTGCGTAGGCGCGTGCACGCGTGGACGCGAACGAGGTTGAGAATAGGGACCCTGGTCAACGTGTACGGCTACACAGGAAGGACTGAACCGTCGCTAAACCACCTGTGGTAGGTACATCTGAGGTAATCAAAAATAGCGGCACAATATTTAAATAATGACTGATTTGGTGCAAATTTCGAACTAGGGATTGTTTTACCTTTGACCAATTTCTCAATTACATTTATGTATGTAGCTGTAAAGCTGTAACCTCAATATAGTAGCATTATAACCATTAATTTATTATTTCTATGTACTTATGCCCGAGTGCACCGATCGTACGTTAAGTTGGGCTTAGTTAAGTCGACTTAAAATATTAAGTCAGGATTATTTTTAATTCAAATCCACCGTTAAAAATTCATAAATATTAACTAAGTCCAGTTAAAATGTGGCAACGTTGCCTTGTAAGTCGAACGCCTAGTGACTTTTAGGTTATTTTGTTGAAAACATTTGTGAAAATTGACATCAAAATAATTTCAGTTTGTATATTCGAAGGTAGGTATTTAATTTTGCATCACTATATCTTCTCTCTGTATGGTCGAAGATCGTAATATCATTATACATTATAAATATACAACTTTAATATCTACATGTATCCAGGAAATCATGATAGATGAAAGTAAGAAGCAAACTTATTGTTCAAACTTTACTCCTGAGGAAAAATAACTTTTTTATTTTTAATTGCAGAATAAAAACAAGAAATTGAAAATATAAAGATTGATGGAATTACATCTGAGGAGAAAAATAGGGCGTGGGTATAAATGGCAACAGTTTTTAATACGAGGTCTCCAAATCTGGTAAAAAGGCCAAAGGAAAATTCACTAAAACGGTTTTAACGGTTTAAAAAGCAAAGAAATTTTGAGGCAAAAAATTGCCGATGAAAGGAAATCTAGATACATGACCAGTGGTGGCCCTGCTCGTGTAGAGAGATTTTCTGGAAATGACGATTGTCTAATTAATTTCATAATTAATACCAAAATTAATTGATGTACCTAAATATATGGTTTATCAAATCAAAATGATGTTATGTTGTCTGTCCCAAAGACCCAGAGGAGTATGCATTGTCCTGTATAAATATATAAAATATGTTTTCATTAATTAAATTCCCTCATTTTAAATCTTGCTTTAATTCTGCTATTGTTAAAGATGGTGGTATCATGAATCATGAGCGCTACCGGGCCATCTTGCTACAATATCTCTAATTTTTAAATCACTGTCCACTATGACATGGACATTTATTGTAAAAAATGTGCTACAGTAAAAGCCTAAAAGCGCATAAAATACGTAACGATGCCTAAAATGTTTTTTAAAATAATTAAATTAAACATAACCTATTTGTGACTAGACTTATCGTTAAACTCCGCCTGAAGCTCTCGAAATTGGCGACTTTAATTAAAGTCGGTCTTAGCACATTAATCCGGGGTTTAATACACGGTGCAACATAAATGTGTCAAAATAAGTCTGTCTTAAATTTAATCCAGGATTAAGACTACGGTGCACTCGGCCATTAGTATACTTTACTTATTAGTATTAGTATACTTATTGTATAATTACTTTACTTTGATTATTAATTGTATATTATAATAAGTTTGTTTGTATATTAGGGTTACCTATTTTTTGAAATAAATACTCTGTCTATTAATTTTAGTTTTTCTGGAAAACCCACCCCTTTTTAACTAAGTTTTCAGGGCAGCATCTAGGCTAAAAACTAACCTAAAATCCAGGAATATAAGCCGTCGTAGGATCGGCGTGTCCTTTCTGCCGTTACTGCCACGTTACCAACTAAATTTAAGAGCCCACTAGACATTTTTAGGAAAGTCTAAATTAGGGATAGAAAATTTTTCCTCCGCAGTCCGTTGATAATAACCGACTATAATCATATATTAGCTGGTGGCAGTGCTACCTCTCTATTAAAAACCCACCCCTTAGGCAAGGTAACGTTGCCGAAGGTTTGCGGGGGTTACAGTTGGTGAAATTCTGTATTTGGCTTCTGGCGTTAAATGGATAATTAAAATAATATCAAGTTGCAAATATATGAAAATATTAAGTATGAAATTTATACAAAATAAAGCCTCGTTGAATGAAGTTTAGTATAAAAATCTTACCTATGCATTTTTTTCTTCAGACCGTGCCCCCATACAAGGCGATATTTACTTCAGTTCCATTTTGGTCGCTGGCAGTTCTCCATTTTGGAAACTTATGGGGCCTCTATCTGCAAATTACTGGGGTTCCGAAGTTTATAGCACAAGTAATAGGTTTCAATTTAAGAGACGCTGGTGGCCTTGCGGCTATGCCACATCTCCTCAGACTCTTTCTAGGAATGGGTTTTGGATCACTTGGTGACTTTTTAAAGAGGAGGGAGATACTTAGCAACAAGGCTATAAGAAAAGGGTTTATTCTACTTTGTAAGTAAATTTAAATTTTTATATTTTAAGAAGCAATGTAGGAAAAACTATGTAGTAGATATATTTTATGAAAACATTATGTAGAAACAATAGCATTTACAATACTACCGACTTTCACGCAGTTTCATAGATTCACAGCATTGGTGTGAATCTATGAAACTGTTCACATCATGTCATGCACACCATCGTCGTCCCATTCATACCAGGGGTTTTTGTAAGCGTTAACAATTCAGGGTGGGCGTAGATCAAAAATGTAGAGTACGAGCCTCTACGTTTTTACTCAAATTTACTAGAAATGTAGGTAGTATTACTATTGTAAATAATGTACCGTTGAAATCTCCATCGATTTTCATGAACATTTAGAATTGAGCTCATCTTAACTTCAAAAGTAGTAAATACATGTACATTTTAAGAGGTGAAAACTACCTCTTCCTGAAAAAAGAAATAGAGAAATTCCCGGTTTAAGCATTTTATGGATTCACATATTATTTATTTATGTAGAATAAAGCTTCTTTCATGTTCTCGAACATGATTTACAATGTCTTCCAAATTTTCAATTCTTAAAAACCATCCCCTTACCTAAATAAAGCGGAAATATTGTAAAAATTTTACATATTTATCGAAGAATATCGACCTTCGAAAAAACTTTATAAAACTTTTTTATATAAAATTGTCCCTCTATCCGTATCCTGAGTTATTTTCAGTGAAACCATTTCCACCCCCGAGAACGGGTGGCATCCACCCTCAGCGTAAAAGCACACATCGGCGCTATGTAACTTTTGTTCATCGAGCCCAGTCTAACTATTCACCAAATTTCACGTCAATCGGTTAAGGTCAAAGAATTCGCAGCGGAAAGCCTTCAATGAATGGACAAAACGGAAGTATTGTTATTGTACAAAATGCATGGCTTATTTACCTAAAAATATGAACTTTTTTCTATTTCCGGTTTTTGATTTATAACACGTAATATCCAACGACGAAAATAATTTCGGACGCCACTGTATTCGTTGCGACAAATCTGGAATATACCATTGAACTAAGAGTCCCATGACGCTATTTTTCTTAAAATATAAACTTTTTTCTATTTGCGTTTTTTAATTTATAAACGGTATGCCTATGGACAAAAATATTTTCGTCGCCACTGTATTCGTTTGCGACAAATTTGATATCTGCCATTGAGCTAAGGATATCATGACGTTATATTCCTAAATATGATTTTTTTTCTATTTCCCGTTTTTGCTTTATCACGCGTAAAGTGAATTGAAATGATTTAATAATATTTTTGTAAATAATAGGCATAACCACAAAATTTGTCGCAAACAAATACAGTGGAGCCGGAAAATGTTTTTGTCCATAGGACTAACGTGTCATAAATCAAAACCGGAAACAGAAAAAGGTTCATATTTTAAGGAAAATAGCGTCATGTCACCCTTAGTTCACTGTTATATTCAAGATTTGTCGTCCATACAGTGGCGTCCGAAAATATGTTGGTCCATAGGCATAACCATGACGTGTTATAAATAAAAAACCGGGAATAGATAAATGTTCATGTTTCAAGGAAAATAGAGTCAAATCACCCTTAGTTCAATGGTATAATCGAGATTTGTCGCATAGGAATACAGTGGCGTCCGAAATTAATTCATTCTATAGACATTACGTGTGATTAAGCAAAAGCCGGAAATAGAAAAAAGTTCTTATTTTTACGAAAATAGCGTCATGTCACCCTCATTTCAATGGTATATATCAGATTTGTCGCATACGAATACAATGGCGTCCGAAAATATTTTTTTCCATAGGCATAACGTGTTATAAATAAAAAACCGGAAATAGGGAAAGATCTTATTTTAAGGCAAATAGCGTCATGATAAAGCAAAAATGGGAAATAGAAAATAGTTAATATTTTTAGGAAAATAACGTCATGATATCCTTAGCTCAACAGTATATTCCAAATTTGTCGCAAGCGAATACAGTGGCGTCCGAATATATTTTTATCCATAGGAATAAGCATAACTTGTTATAAATCAAAAACCGGAAATAGAAAAAGTTCATATTTAAGTCAATCGCATATATCAAATTTGTCGCAGACGAATACTGTGGCCTCATCATTATTTTGGTCGCTTCATATTACGTAAATAATACGATTTAATAATAGGAAATCTGACTTAAAGAGTCGTGCACTTTCGAGTGCTCGCCCTTGAACATCAAAAATATTTTTTCTACTTTCGTCCCGAAAAGAAATAAAATGCCACCAATGTTTTTCAATATGATTGTGATAAATGACAGAATTCTGCCTGCGCGCGCATATGTTTAACATTAATTTTATGTCTTTTTTTGCAGCTCATATTATACCAGGTATATTATTAATTGGCATTTCCTACGTTGGTTGTGACTGGATCCCAGCAGTTGCCTTACTCATTTTCAGTCAATCTCTAAACGGTGCTGCTGTCGTAACTAATCTGCAGAATCCACAAGATCTTGCACCAAACTTTGCTGGTTCAATATTTGGTATTATCAGTTTTATTGGAGGCATGACTGGATTCATCACTCCACAGATAACCGGCGCTTTAACACATGATAATGTAAGTCTGAGTTTTATGCTCCCTATAGATCTGGATGAATATGAATATATCTCATAAAAAATTTAACATGACGGAAAAGCCCTTTTTACTGCCGTTTATGTGCCACTTATCTGTGTAGTTTTAAACAGTAGTTATTGTTTAATTAAGGGCCGGTTTCATTGATCGGTTATTTAGCCAACAGCGAATTAACTAGAAGAACTAAAACTACTAGTAAATTAAAACTAGAACTACTAGTAAATTAGCTGTAGGCTTAAATTATCTTAACCGAGCAATGAGAAACCGGCCCTAAGTGGAAAAGTAACATTTTTACTGTCACGGTTGAGTCTTTATAGCAGATCGAGACTAGGCTGGGAAATACTTCAAGGCAGTAGAAGTGCTTTTGTTCAATATTACATAAACAATCTTTTCGCTGATCTCTTGAAATTACTAATAAGTAATTTTGCAATATTTTGTATGACATACTTTAACCAACAGCAAAAGTAGTGGTTGTCAAATGTTTACTTGGTTAGGTATTTAGATTTACTTGGGATTTTAAGAGATTATTTATTTCATGTGAAAACAATTGGGATGTTGCCATAGAAACCAATCACTTTCCCTGCCTAGACAGGCAGTAATGCATTAAGTACATTTAGAAATAGTGACCAATGTTTAGTAATTGTCAACAAAATCAATATATTGCTGGTAATTGGAAATAGCTATTTATGTAAGCAGTTGGGAAAAGTACTATTTTGTGTAACGAGCAGATTTCTGCGGAACGAGCGCTAGCGAGATCCGGAAAGGATGCGAGTCACACAAAATAGTGTGTCCCAACGCGTTTCGTACAAGATTTTTTTATACGTTTAAAAACAATCCAATAGGTTGTAACGGTGTGACAGCTCGTCACTTTCATAGCCTGTCACTCCTGTCAGATCTAAATAACCTACTATGAAATGAACTTTACAAAACCAGTTGCGTAATATTTTATTTTTCGTGACTGGTTGTGAAAAGTAAAACGTTTCCTAACGGCAAAGGGGTTTGAAAAGTATTAGTTTACATGTCAAAATTAGAAAAAAATATATTGAATCGTTAGGAATAAAAGTGCTACTTTTGTGACATGTGTAGGTTTGATGAGTCGCAACAAGTGGCTCTGTATAAAACATCCTATTTTTACAAGCTTTTATTTAACTTGCTTTGTACTTATGTATCTATGTATGTTTGTTCGAGTCAAATCTTGCAACTGAATTTTAAAGTAGTTATCCTCAGGCGATTCAGCTGAAATTTTGCACGCATGTATATTTTGGATGACAATGCATGGTTAGCCAAGTGACGTCATTCTAAATCCAATATGGGGGACCGCCCAAGATAACTAGTTATTTTTTATGCACTTCCATAATATGGGTATCAAATGAAAGGGTTTATAGAAGATTGTCGCCAGATTTAACTGTGTAGATAAGCAAGAATACAATATGTAACTTGATATTGACATAAGTAATTCTGAGAAAAAAATTATGTTTTCTATAAAATGGCTTGTCTCGCGACAAGCTTTTATATCATATAAATTGTGTACCTAATGTAATAAATTGATGGGTGTAATTTAATTTAAAGTTTATTTTCCTCTTTTTAGAGCATTTAAATGAAATATTGTTTTTAAAAATGTTTTTTCTTTATAATTTATTTCTTCAGACGTCGATTATCTATTAAATAAATATTAAAACAAAAAATCTCGAATTTTACCAACAAAAACGCAATATCGCATGGCCGGCGTAGGTATTACTTATTCTGTCGCTCTCAGCGTCAGAAACCTTATTTTGTAAAAAACAAATGTTGTCCAGGACGATTTGATAATAATATATTTGAAGAGTGCAGTATAATAGAGCCATTATACAATAGTATTGCATAATAACACTTGTTTTTCATTATGCAACGCTTTCTATTTGATTTACATATGTTACCAACAATATTCCGAATATTTATATTGAGAACTAAAAGCAAGGTGATGACATTGACGTTTTGAAATAGATTTTATTTACATTTCTCTCAAAAACGCATTAAGAACTGAAAAACAACGTACACAAATTGTAGTATTCAACACGCAATTAATTTGCCATTATTAACTGAGGAGTTTCACGTCTCTCGCCTTAAACGACTGCGTTAATAATAGCTGCCATTAATTGCTCATTGAATAATATTATACTATTAATGCCATTCATGAGCGACACAAAAGTAATATTTTTAAAATAGCTGTATTTATTTAGTTATAGTAGGTATTTATTTATTATTTATTATATAGGTATCATTGACCCAGGACCCAGGTATTATTAGTAAGGTTTATTTTATTCTCTTTTGTTGTGAATTTAGTTTGTAACTATTTTGTATTTCTTTTGCAGAATGGTATTAATGAATGGGGATGGAATTTCATAATTGGAGGATGTGTGTATATAGGTTGTGGCGTGTTCTTCATAATATTTGGATCAGTGGAAACACAAAAATGGAATGAAAAGAAAGAAGATGCAAACTAATTTATGTACCTATAATTTAATATCCTTCTCATACTGTATATATAATTGTGCGACTGTGTGTGTGATTCTAATATGTAATTGTATGTTAATATACCTAAATAAATTTAATATAAACTTAAAAATTATTATAGAGCAAATTTTATTCATTATTATAATCATTCGAAGATATAAAAGACGATAATCATATAAGTGATCGCATAACATGGCGAATAATTTTAATTTTCTTCCAATAAATTTGAAGATAATAAAGAAAATGTATATTTCCTAACATATATTTCCTAATGAGTTCGGGCAGTAGTCGAGTGCGGACAAGAAAGACACTTTGCCGAAGTGTTAGGAACACAATTTTTTCTACTAGCGTTATAATCTACGAACATTATAATATTATCAACTCAATTGAAATAGGTGTGCAAAGTAAGTACCTACCTACTTTGCGCACGTTCGCAGAAAAAAATAATATTTCCACCATTTTTTTAAAAATTAAAGTCGAATGAAAAATGTAACTGTAACCAACTCTCATATATTATTATTAAGGCTCAATTATTAATGGCTGTTTCTAATATCAGTTTGTTAAATAACAACCAGTATAATATGGCACTTCTAGCTGCTTCGAAACGGTTCCTATTTGTTTGCGTAGGAATGTATATGTTCCTTATTAACTTAAACAAAAAAAACCATTTAAATATAGGTTTAAGTAATTATTGATAACCTTAGATTTTTTATTAACTCATTAAAATTGAATAATATCGATTATTTATTATTATGTACTAATTATACATATTTTTCTGGGTAGAGACATTTCAACAATACGGAAAATATATTTTTTCAAGTTCAATTTTTCGTAACTAGTGCGGGAAAAATGTTCACGATATTGACCCAATAATATTAACGAAATTCTAATAAATAAACTAGTTTCTATTCAACATTCCCTCAGGATTCTTAATTCACATTTTCG
Organism: Tetropium fuscum; assembly: GCA_964058915.1. NCBI lineage: Eukaryota > Metazoa > Arthropoda > Insecta > Coleoptera > Cerambycidae > Tetropium > Tetropium fuscum. The sequence goes on from CAXKVY010000056.1 coordinate 1,347,701, forward strand.
AAATTCACAACTTTCAATAAAAAATTACGATAAATATAGCTATTCGAGCTAATTTCAAAACACTGCTTATTAAAAAAATCACGTGTGCAACTCGTAGGAAAAGTGTATTTTCCTCATATTATTCTCGGCTGGCGCCTGGATTAAAAAACGTCTGATGCGGAAAAAAGTCCCATTTCCTAACTTATTGCACAAGTTGCTTTTTTAAATGCTGACACAGTATTTGAATAAACAAAAGTCAACACAGAAAAACAGAACCAACACGGGCAACAAGCAACAAGTCTTAAAAATATAGGTTATGCGATGTGTATGAGTTCGCGTTAAAAATTAGTGGCGCTTTTGAGAAATGATGCATTTTAGTTTATTAATTTTTATGGGTTGGTGTTGATGTCAAAAATATTGCTGTCAAATAAGATTTTCTATCGTTAAATCAACTTAATGCAGCAACTCTTAATGCAGCAAAATGCGCGCGCTTAAGGACCACAACTTGATAAGTGCTTCCTGGGCTACACACTGGGGAAAACTGAGGTACCTGCCAAATGAATATTCGATGTGCTTTATGAGCATTTGAATGCTATTAAGAAGTGCTTCATTGGTATCTACTTCTATAGTTAATTTTGCTATCTGGGTATATGTTGTATATAAGTTAGTAACTACATAAGTAGGTATAATTTTGACCTTTGGCCTTTGGCCATTATTATAGAATTTATGTTTTTTTGTAAGTAAATAGAAGTATACCTACCTATTTAATCTTTTAAAACGTGTTTTGACAACAAGTACTTGTAATCACGGAATCAAACTCCAAATTGATTTAGTAAGTTACCAGCTACTCAACTGCGTGCGTCTACGTTGTTAGTTGTTACTGTCGTGTAGGTACTATTCAACCTATTATCAACAGAGTCCAATATGGAGGAAGTAGATGGGAATCATGTTTTAGCTCAGGCGCTTAAAAAGCAGGTAAGGAAATCATCATGACATTTATTTACATAATTAATTTTTACACCTAAGCAACTATCTACGAGTATACGGCTTCAGCTGAACCAATAGTTATGCGGAGATACACCATCACAATCACATATCCTGTTGTAATAAAGAAATAAAGATAACACATTTCACAGTGCATAGCGATGTTGTCACATGTAAATATCAGTTAAGCGTGAACTCGATTATCTACATTATCTAGTGTTATTCTAAAAAATCGACGTATCTACCTACTATGTAAAAGTGGAAATCGCCTTAGTAGGTCTAGGTGAAGTTCGAAGATCATCTGATAAATAACTTTGTCTGAATAATGTTTTGTTATTACAATTAGGGTGGTATTGGCTTCGTCAGAAGTAGTAGTAGATTGTCAAATTTGAGGATCTGACAACACTGTATAAATTAGAATGCTTTAATTGTGTTCAGATACTTTCCAGTTTCCCCTAATGAACGATAGATGTTGCTCTTGTCATAAAATCGTTACAATGACTATATACAAGACAGCGACAAGCAGCGATTAGCTCCACCCATCCGCCATTAAGAGGCGAAATATCATACTTTAAAATTTAAGTTTTCAGATTTCAAGTAATTTATTGGATTTAATACTTTTCGCCAATAAGCAAAGAGAATATCCTTATTATACCTAAAACTATTTATATTTTTTTTTCTAATGTACTTTGATCCTCTCAGAATAAGTACCTATCGTCATGTTGAAATATGCATCGGAAGACAATAGGCATTGTTTGCAACCATAAAGTACATTAAATGTTTAATAGTAGCCGGAAATGAGGCCAATAATATAATGTCTATGTCGTAATAATCTATGATCCTACTCATGGGTAACAATAATCCTATTAACACAAAACCCATTTTCGCATATAAAGCAATATTTATTGAATTATGACGCTATTGGTATCCATCGCATTAGTATCCATCGCATGGCATGACAATGGCCCGGTCCTGAAAATATGCTATTTCTCCAAAACAGAAAGAGGCCCGAATGTATACATCCTGGCGCTGGTTTCTTTGAGACACGTCCTCAAAGTATCAAAAAGTTCTCAATCTATAGAATCCCTCGAAAAAAAGACCTTAAAACATGCATAATAATTGGCAATCTAACATTGAAATATGTATATATATATATATATATATATATATATATATATATATATATATATATATATATATATATATATATATATATATATATATATACATATTTCAATTTTAGATTGCCAATTATTATGATTTTGATTTTAGGTAGAGATTATTTATATTTTGATATTATTGATATTATATTATAAGTGACAGTAAGTTGGTTTTTAGATACTTACTTTGGATTGCTAATACTCCTATGAAGATTCTCTTTAAAATACACTTCTCTTAAAGAAACACTTTTCTACACGACGTATTTTCTTTTTCACAATAATTGTACTTTGATATTCAAAGCATTCAAGAAGAATAAGATTAGTTTTCATTAAACGGGACATACATATATTACACACTTAAAACGTACTTATTATTACTTACTTATTAAAACACTTAAATATTTTCACTACCGCACTGATGTGATGACTTCTGACGGCACTATAATGAATCTGGGCTGAACGCTTCGCTGCTAGAATTTGCTATTATCACTATATTTGCGGAATCTGGGAACTATTCCTCTTAGCACTCTTAAAATTTCTTTGTTGATCTCACACAGTTGACGAAGCTTTAGGGTGAATTTTCTTGGATGTGGCCTAGCATAACTCACGGATGATTTGGATAACAGCCAAAATCACTTGATTTAACAAACGAACAACAAATTAATAATAAATTATTACGTCTGAAATTTTCAAAATATATACTACCCAGTACTCACGAACATTGCTGCTATCTTCACGGTGATGAAGTTAATCGATCGATATCTTACGTTATGCAGGTAGTGACCATGATACTAAATTATCATGGGTAGTGACCGTTCCCAAAAAATAGCGGTTGTTTGGCGGTGAATGGTGAAGGAGAATATTTGCACTTTGGACCTCAAAAGTAAGGTTATAGAGCGACATTCTAGATTTCATAGGTAAACACTAAATATTGATTCTACCATACTCAAATCTACACACACACACACATAGCACGCTACCATAATGTAATGGCATTACATTTAGAAATTACACATCACAATTTTAGTTTTGAGGTTAGCGCCAGGACGGGTAACAGAGAGGGATATATCAGTTTGCACCGTTGGCTTTACCTATTATAACGTAATTATCAACCAGTTTACACGGTTAAGCTCCGATTTTTTTTGGATGAAAACATGGATGTAGAAATATGTAACAAATTAGCAATACATTAGCAACAAATTACTCAATAAACTAGTGTCTTACTAGCAAGTGTCTTACTAGGTTCGGACGGACGAATAAATTTCAATATCAAAAGTCACTTATGACTTTTCAGATCACCCTAAATAATAGTAATACCTACCACGTTAAATATTATAATACCATTACTATCGAATAAATGTCTCCAAGTGAAGGAACTAGCAACCTTTCACCTGGTAGCCGTCGCATTCTTACCGGCCAACGGTTTTAGGTGCAATCTTCTATGTTCTATGTTGAACTAGCTGACTTTGTTTCGCTCATTCCTCAGCTTGACTTATATGCTTTTTTAATAATATGTTACAATCTACATTTTCTTATTGCTTGAAGGGCGTCGAATTCATTTTTGGTATCATCGGTTATCCCGTAATTGAACTAAGTTTGGCTCTCCAGATGGCTGATATTCATTATGTAGGCATGAGAAATGAACAAGCTGCATGTTACGCAGCTCAAGCTATGGGTTATCTGACTGGCAACCCAGCGGGTGTTCTGGTAGTCTCTGGACCTGGGCTCCTTCACACTTTTGGAGGTTTAGCTAACGCTCAAATTAACTGCTGGCCAGTTTTAGTCATCGGTGGATCGGCTCCGCAAGATCACGAAGGAATTGGAGGGTTCCAAGAATGTAATCAGGTAGATACCTACACCGCAACGAATCCTTTTAGAAGAACTTCTAAAAGATTCGTTTCATACATATCTAAAAATTGTTCTAAAATATATACTTATTAGTAGAACCAAGATACTTCCACAACAGAACCTCTGTGGCACCGATGAATAGGTATACGTAGATAGTAGATATTATATATGTATTTTAATAGGGCAATCGTAAAGGTGTTTTAACATAATTTAACACCTTAGCACCTCCAAGAAAATGTTTGTAGGCATCATTTTCTTTGTTCTAAAACTTAGTGTTTTGAGTCAATGCACTCAACTAATATTTTGTGAAAATAAATAGAGTAGTATAAAAGAAGGGGATAAATACACAGACACAGATGAAAGAAAACTAGAAATGTTGATAAATTTGCCAAATTGAGAAACGACGTCATTTATGTAGTAATGCGATTACCATCAATTTACTTATACAAAATATTAAACAAAAACTTAATAGAGAGTATAGTGCATCTTACATAAATCAAGTTATTAAATTGATAACGATTTATGACCATTTCATTATATATTCCACGCGACATAGATCTACCATAATTTAAAAAGCCAAAAAACTTATGCTTAAATGCCTTTTGAGGCATTATAATTTTATTTATCACTAATTAAGAATGCTACAGAATGTTAGAAAACTATCGGATTTCTCAATTTGCTTCGCCTGTAATCTACTTATATGTTATCTCTGGCTACTTTAGCAATGTCATGATTTTCCATTATATTCAGATGATTATAACTAAAAATAATAAAATGCATAATAATATATCAGTTAAATTATTGTTATTAACACAAAATTTGCATAATACACACTTTACACATCACATAGATTAAGTCGCAGTTGACGTAAGCCATATTGGTTCACTAAGGATGTAAGGTAATTTACACCATTAGGAAAAAATAATTAAATTAAGTGTTTAAAAATTCAAGAAGGATAGAATATACTCCTAACATAAGAAACTGAATACTTCCCCAGCACTGTAAAGCCATCTCAAATCCAAAGCCTGCATCAAAACGATCTTAAAAATATGCAGAAAATAATTTTTGGTCGTTTATGCAGAATAGTAAAGGCGAGTACTCACGTATTCTTGGTGTATATAAGATGATAAAGGTTCATTTTATGACAACCAATACACAAACAATAATAAAATGCATTGCAATTTACATAATAGAGCATATATACCTATAACAAGTAATACCATTGTGAGAAATTGTAGAGTCGCAACGCTTATGGCTTAATGGCTAAATGCTTGTCCGTTTTGACAAACAAATCTCGAATCCAAAAAGCCAATCCAAAAGATACAAAAGTAACTTATCGGAAGATCGAATATGAAGGACTGTAACTTGCACTATAAAGATGTTTTATTAAGGTCTTAATTTTCAAGATAAAGGGCGTTAAACTTGTAGATTGGACACGCATTTCGCCATAAGCGCTGCGCCTCTTTATAATTTCTCATTCAACGGTACTACAGAATATATTTATTAATTAATCTATAAGAGGATATTTTGTTTGTTAGATAATAACTATGTCTGGTACTCGATAACTCACGCCTGGTATCTACTCTGTTTCATATATCATAGGCAAGTAAGGCAAGGATTGTATTAGTGCTTTTACCACAGTACTAGCGTGTATTTAGCACTCCAACAAATGATCCCGAGTGCTATCGGTTATTTTCGTTTATTAGCTTCTAGGGGATCGCCCCAATGAACACAATGTTCATTGAACCCACTGTTCATCTAACATACCGATTATCGAGCACACTCGCCGAATGGCCATCGGACACCCGGCGCATTTGCGTTAGTGGTCCGAAGTGGACGTTCAAAGCAGAAACGTGCAGAAAATTTAAAAAGAACAGAGAAAAGTGTATTGTTATTGTTGGCAATCACGTAGGTAGGGACCTACCTATAGTAGGTATAGGTACCTACCTACCTACCTGCTATCAGAACATTTAGAACGCATCACGCATATTTTTATTTTTAGGACAGAATTTTCAAAATAAACATACGCAGGTACCTACCTTTAGGGAAGTCACATTCAGAATTAAATCATTCATTTCTTCTTCAATTACCTACTTATAGATATAAATAAAATGTGCGCAAACAATCATTATTAGGTAGGCATTATTATGAGCAAGTATCAATCTACATAATATTTCTATATCTTGTTTGTATATAATTCTAGACATGTTTATTAAACTGAAATGTATAGATTCAGATTCTCTATATTATAGTTATTTGTGCGTTAAGAGCGCAAAGTACTGCATTGCCGCTTGCGAAAGAAATTTATCTTCTTTCAAAAGCGGCAATGGCAGTTTGTGCTCGTAATACATACAACATTTTTTCTACAATTGCTTAATACAGTGTGTTCTGTATGTATTTGACAAATGTTTATATATGAACCGATTTTTATAAGTTTTTTTGTTAGCTACATTTCTCATGTGTCATTTTTGACTGACAAGCGCCTGCTAAGGAACTTATAATAAAGAAGTGAGCGGGATCAATTCCCGCTCGCTTTAAAGTTTTAAAGCGGCAATGGATGACAATTATGTCATCATCGGAAATGGCGTACTTTGCGTTGATAATTGAAAGCGCAAAAGCCTACTATTGAGGCGATTGTAGAAAAAATTTATTGTTCTTTACACGTCGGACGTTATGTTTACAGAGTGTGTTCGTTGCACAGTGTGATAGTTGTCGAGTGTGTCCGATGCACAGTGTGTTTCTTTAACAGTGTGTTCGTTGAACAGTGTGGCCAATGGAGCCATCTCGCTTCTAGCCGGTAGCTGAATTCGGATTTTCGATTCCAAATATTTAATTCGTCAGACGTTTGCTGTAGATTTAGCAGTCTAGTGGTAAAGTGTGTGCATTAGGTTGTGCTTTAGGCATGGTTGCGATCGAATCCTGCAAATTTTGCTACTTTTTCTATACTTCTTCTTATTCTCTTCAGATAGATGACGCAATTATATTTCCCTGCCCTAAAACACAATTATTTTTGTCATTGGGGTGGCGGCTGACCCTATGACAAGATAATATAGATATATAGATGAGATATATAGCTCTAGATATGTGTATATAGCATAGTCTGCCAAGGATCAGTTGGTGCCCGGATTTTTGTAACAGGGTCGGCTGACATCAAATAATAAAAATACGTGTACACGACATAAAGTGCCCCAAGGAGAACCAGCTGGTGCCATAAGAATATTTTTAAATATGCATTATTAGTGAGGGACCGCAATTTGAATTTTACGACACGATAGTATTTATACATCAACACGAAATATCATTTATTGCAAGCAACATAGCTTTATTGAAAATAAATCCTGCATATACACTTCTCCAAGAAATTAACGCACCACCAAGAAATAACCAAATGTTAATTCTTGTCTAGACCTCTTGTCCGATTTCGATGATTTCTGACAATTTTTCACAATGGATGTGCGATTTCTGCAGCAAATAAACCGTTTAGGATTTATTTCAATAAACTAAATAAATGATAAGATTAACATATTCGTTATTACATATCACGTAAGTTATTTCAACTTGGTTACCTGGTTTTTTCAACTTTATTTCAACTTGGTTACCTGTTTGTCTACATTACATTTGGAAACTTTAACAAACTTCTAGTTTTTTTAGATTTGTGAGTGTATTTATCCTCTTCTTTTGTACTACACTATTCATTTTCACATTTTCCTGCAATCGAGTGTAACCCGTAGGAAATAAAATGCTTTATTATTATAATTAAAATACTTTCAGGTTGATCTTGCAAGGCCATATTGTAAATATTCGGCTAGGCCGCCTAGTGTCTCACTGATTCCTATGCACGTTGAAAAAGCCGTTCGCGTGTGTAAAAATGGACGACCAGGCGCAGCATATTTAGATTTACCTGCAAATATTCTGACAGGTAATGTTCTTAGAAACTATATAAAATCATATAGTCGTACTAAATGATGATCTTAGTGATGCTTCGTAGTAATAATCTTAATAATTCCTACATTTACAAGCGTAACTAGTAGGTTGGCCTTATCTATAGTATAGTGGACTGGAGTTTTAGTTTACCGAGTGTCACAATTTGTTTTCAGTCATATTTCTCAGTATAGTTGTTTGTTTATCCTTTACTCTTTGCCGTCAGCCGCCTGAATTGTGACACTCGGTAATTTAAAACTACACTCCCCTATACCTGTCAGAAATAATTCAAATCCGTATAAAAAGTTATAGTAGTAAGTATAAAGAAAAAATCGTAAAAGTTCGTATGAAAAGCATCGGATTATTGCCTCGTCCTAAGTAAAAACCGAGGCAGGGTCGGGCTTGGTTTTTCTTAGGAGTGTAAATTAACTATTTCGTGCTTCGTATTGCCCACAGAGTTTCACTGTTAACCAGATTCATGTAATAATTTATAGTAAATAATGTTTCGGCCGTGGAAGAATAATTGTACTGTCTCAAGGCCATCGGAGAAGAATATTGTGCAAATGTGGATCCCGATATTGAAAACGAAACTGCTATGAATTTGGTAGAACCCCAAGGTTGAATCCAACGATTCAGATTTAGGCGAGGATTTAAAAGAAGGAACTCACAAAAAAGAAACATTTCTTTTTGGACTACCAAACAAAACAAATGTGTCTAAATGTGTATAACACCTTAAACAAGTCTAGTCCAGTGCACATAGGAGATAGCAAATCTACAGTGCTGACAAAAATGTGTCAAAGCTAACAGAGGTTCCTTACAGTACTTTAGGTACTTTAATTACTTACAGTAATTAAATAATTTCTTCTTAAAAATGACCTGACCTACTCGTATATTTCGAAGTCATATATCAAAAAGCAATTGTTGGAGGTCCTATAGCAAAAAACAAAGGCCGTACTGTTTTAAGGTTACTACGTATCACTGTATTTTTAATCCAATTGAACTGGTGGTTAAAAATGAGAGTTCGTAGAAAAAATTTATTTCCAAAATTCGATAGGAAAGTCGTGAAACTTATTAAATAAGAATTTCTAAATATTTCAAAAGAAGACTGGTCGAAGGCAATAATTGTAAAGGCAAGTAAATATGAAGAAGAATATAGAAAACTAGTACAAATTCTTATCCATGGTTGTGAAAGATTTATTATCAATCTGGCAGAGGAATCGGATGATGATACAGATGTTTTTTCAGATGAAAGCTTCAATTGATGATAGCATCTATATAAATTATTAAATTTTGTATATACGTATAATGATTATTACTTTATAATAAAGCTTCTATTTCATCAATTGTTATTATTTCTCAAATAACAACATAAGAATAACTCATAACTCATAAGAAAAATGAATATTTTTTATGTTAAAAAATCATTTCGTGAAAGGGAAAACAAAGGGAGTCCGACCCTGGCTGCTATTTAGAGTTAGTAGTGGCAGTATATTTTTATACGAATATGAATTATTTCTGACGGATACTATTACATCATTATTATAACACAGAGGCAATAATAATTAAGTGAACTATTAGGTAAATACTTATTTGTCGAAGGTCGTATATCGATTGATGCAATTCCTGAACAATATGGACCTACACCTACACCAATTATTTATCCGGATCCGAAAGCTATCAAAGAAGCTGTTGCTGTCTTGTCCCAAGCCAAGAGGCCATTAGTAATTGTTGGAAAAGGGGCAGCCTATTCAAGAGCCGAGAAAGAAATTAGAGAATTAATAGACTTTACTAATGTACCTTTCTTAGCTACTCCGATGGGAAAAGGAGTAGTGCCTGATAATTCTCCCAAATGTGTTGCATCTGCAAGGTAAAATTTTCATTTGTTCTGGCACTGTAATGTAGTTATAACTGTAGGATTAGTCTTAATATTATTATTTCCAATTTCGTCGTCGTTCTTCCGATCAGACCTCCTGAAGCTCCGACATACTTACAGAGTAGCGTTGGAGTAGTACCAGTAATCACTCACCACGACCGGCCGCGAAATAAGTGATTATTGAGTCCGAGAGTCGTGCGTCATGAGTAGTAGTAATGAATCCGGATAACACCGTCTTCTTCATTCCTGCCGAGATTCGGTATGCCAATAGTGTCTTTAAATCGATATTTAAATTGAATTTATTTTAATTTTTTCCTCCTCCGTGTTCGGGTTGGACCATCTCTATTGACGAGACGTGCTGTAAGTCTGTGACCTGTGACCACTCTTTACGGCCCTCAAATATACTGGGTTCTGTCATCATGTGCTCTAAGTAGACGTGAAAATACATAGCTACGGAGCTACAGTGAATATCTCCTTTGAGAGAGACGTTCAATTGTTTTTCTGTTTACATATTTAAAATCCGCAGAAAAAAGTTTAGTATTACTTTCATAACGGCAATTTGCTCCAAAATTTAAAATAAAGGGGTTCAAAATATACGCGAAGACAACGTACAAGTGCTTCATTGATTTTATTATTATTCTTATTATATTTCTTTTGGTAAAAACCATTATATGTCATCATTATATGTGTCGTAGGATTTAAAAATCTATTAATTTATATAATGCAATTAATATGTTTTCAGGTCTGCCGCGTTGCTGAAAGCAGATGTTATTCTTCTTCTGGGTGCGCGACTCAATTGGATTCTTCATTTCGGTCGTCCTCAACGATTTGCACCCGATGTCAAAGTTATTCAAATCGACATAGCTGGTGAAGAGCTTCATAATAGTGTTAAGTCTACAGTTGCCATTCAGAGTGATATTAAAACGGCCATGGAGCAAATTGTCGTTGAAGTTAAAAGAATCAAATTCTTGTATAGTAATAAGAATGAGTGGTGGTCGACTTTGGATAAAAAATGCCAAGATAATAAAAAGGCTGTTCAGGTATGTAGCATTAAAATGCAATATTTCTTTTCACATAAGTTCGAGAATGTTAACTTCTTATATTTTTAGGCTATTTCGGCAGACGAATCTGTTCCTCTAAATTATTATGCAGTGTTCCATAATTTATACGAATCATTGCCAAAGGATGTCCTGATCGTCAGTGAAGGTGCAAATACGATGGATATAGGAAGAGCAATGTTACTAAATGAGCTACCGCGACATAGGTTAGATGCTGGAACGTTTGGAACTATGGGGGTATGTACTTTTGTCGAACTTAAAAACAAATGAAAACTATTATTTTCTGATAGGTAGGTCCAGGTTTTGCTATAGCTGCAGCTTTGTATTGCAAACATTACGAGCCAGGTACACGAGTAGTTTGTGTGGAAGGTGATTCGGCATTCGGTTTTTCTGGTATGGAAATTGAAACTATGGTACGCTACAAATTACCCATCACAGTAGTCGTAGTGAATAATTCGGGAATATACACAGGACTTGATGCTGAGACGTTCAAGGAAATGCAAGAAAGTGGAGATATTACCAAAGTGTGAGTACCTACATTAACTGAATATCATCAATATGATAAGTACAATGAAAAATATCGATACCTTTTGGAAAATAATTCCGGTATGCCAGGAGAATAGGAGAAGTGGAAAGGAAAGGTTCAGTTTGCTTTAGTGAAGGTTTGTCAAATAGCTTTCTTTGTCGATTTTTGCAAATTTCATGAAGAAATAAACATTGAACTTTGCGTCTGTGTTTTGCAAAACATGATAATTTCTGAAAAATTATCGATACTTTGCAGTTCAAATGTATCCCCAGTTTCCTCTTAGATTTAAACCAATAAAAAGGTGGCCGAGATGTCCAATTTGAGATGATTAAATATTCAGTATAAATTAAAACTTCATCAAATACCATCTTCTGTGTAGCGAGTCCCCTACAGTATTGTAGCATTAGTGGGTGTATTTAATACATATGCGTTTGTTTCAGGACGCCACCTGCATCTTTATCAACTGCAACACGATACGATAACATGATGAAGCTGTTTGGCAGGAGTGGGTATTTTGTGCAGACAGTTCCTGAATTAAAAGAAGCAGTTAAACAAGCTTTAAGCATACAAGATGGACCAACCATTATAAATGTCATTATTGACACCAGCGCTGATAGGAAACCGCAAACTTTTAATTGGTTGACAGAGTCAAAGCTGTAATAATAATAATAATTACATAATTACATATATGTATCTAATACTTTTTATAATTCTGGTTGTAAGAGAGAACGGCTAAAGGAAGTTATAAAATTTTGTTAGCAATGGCTGGTAACTTTTTTATTTATAGAGTACCCACTTATCTACTCTTTCATTTTTGTTCGACCATATTATATAGACGCAATAAAATCAACGTATAATTTCTGTCTTCCAGGTTGCGTCTTATTTGTAATAAATACCAAGGTAGGTTATACCAGGTAGGAAACATAGTTACCTATGTTTCATCGCTCATAAAATATGTATATGATCACTACCTCTAAAATGAGACATACTCAACAATATTATCATGCTATGTAGGACTCTCGCTCTTATAGTATCAATGGGCGAGATATTGGGGTAAAAACTCATATAACTACAGAGGGAGCGAAGCGCCTTTTTAATTCTCTAAATCAAATTAACTTGCTGTAATGAGTAATAAATCTTAGAACTTTACGCGCCAATATCCTTGGCTATAGATGTGACCTCGATAAGAGGGGGCCGAGCGGTACCGTCGCTCTTTACCCCTATCGAACTTTAAAAAATTATCTGTAAATGACCTTTTCTTCATTTCAGAATTTTTCCTAATTAGTGGCATATTATTTCATTCTTATTACAACCTTAACATTTAATAATTTTACTTTGTCGGGTGACGGTCACGAAGGAAAGATTTTCAATTTTGTCATATACCAGTCTCAAAGGTCTTCTCTCACGTGTTTTCTATCTCTCTAGAACGACGTTTCGGCAGAGTCACATCTGCCATCTTCAGGTTCCTCTCCATAACGGCTTGTTTCTGTTTCTGGTTGCTCGTGTGTTCGAGTGAATCGTGTGTTTATCCTACTTATGACATGAAAGTGTAGGGGCTGTGTGAAAGTGTAAGAAATTGAAAGTGTAGGGACTTTTAGATATGGCGAAAAAAATATGGTAGCTCAGGAGGCGTTTGGTGGAGGAGGTATTACTGTTTGGGCTAGAGTGAAGGGGAATGGTAAAACAGAATTGGTAACTACCCGCGACACTGTCACAGCTCAACGCTATAGGGACAATGTTTCGGTTCCACTAGTTATTCCCTATGCTAATGATTATGGAGAAGAATTTGTGTTAATCGACGACAATGCCCGACCTCATCGGGCCTATATAGTTAACCAGATTTTTGAAGAAAACCACGTGCATGGGATGGATTGGCCTGCAAAATCACCGTACCTAAATCTGATAGGGAATGTTTGGTCTTACTTAAAATTATTAGTAGTTTCAAGGACCAATTCACCTGAAACTCTAGAGGATCTGAAGCCATTGAGGACGAATGGGAACACGTGCAACAAAATTACATCAATAACTTAGTCTTAAGTATGCCAAGCAGATGCCGGGAAGTTTATAATAACAGAGGAGGGCCTAGTCTATATTAAACTACCTTCCAGCTTGCTAAGATTTATATTAATTATTCTAATAAAATTAATGTAAGAAATTGCAAAACATTTTTCTCTATCTGAAACGTTTTCGAGAATTTTTACCGTGTACTTTTTTTTTGTATTTTTACGTGTATTTTTTCGTGTATTTTTACCGGGTAAATTACATTTACCGTGTAATTACAACGAAATTCTAATTATGATAATACTCATCCAACCAAGAAAAAATAAAAACCGTTTCGAGATGAGATATTTGTCAAAGGTTTCCCTTCACAGATTTAAATTCTTAAAATTATAGTTCATTTTAATTATACAGGGTCTTGCACACAGTTTATTTAAATTTACAGACTTTTTGTGACACATGCTTATCAAATATTTTCCCAGGCAGCCTGTATAAGGAAAAAAAATCAGTACTTACTTTGTTTTGAAACAGTATGAGGTGCATTTTCAAAAAACTGTCCTAATTACAATAATAACCCCGTATATTCGAAAATAAGCGAGATATCAAAAAACGGCCAAATTTATTTTCGAATTGGACCATAGATTTTTGTTTTCCTAAATTCTCGGTAATAATGAAATTTTAATTTGTTGTAATTTACACCCCGTATATTCCATTTTTGAGCAGAGATAGAAAAATTATATTGAGGCCATGTATTACCAATGAAATTTCCAAAAACGTCCTGAAAGCCGTATTTTGATAATCCATATTATTCAGAAGATATATGCATCCAATATTACATTAAAATTTTGAATTAATCCCACCTAATGGCCAGCAGTATGGCAAGTGCAAATCTTGGGTTGATGATTACATGCTATACAGAAAAGGACGATATGGCAACATAATGCACTGGAAAGAAACCAATATATTAGCATTGATGCCAAGCTGAGTATGTGTTAGAATGGTACCAGTAGGCCAAGCTACAAAGGTTTTTTAGGGCACTAAAAAATAATATAAGTATACCATATAAATGAAACCGTATATAAATTAAACAGCCAATTGATGTTTATAACAAAATGGCGCCCGAAAAACTAAAAAAAAATTAAAAAAACATGTTTTTTAAGTTTGAAGTAATAACTACAAGTGCAATCGATTTGACACAAAAGCTGTAGAGAAATGAAGAGCATACAAAATGAGCTATACCGGAACCCTCTAGCTGCATTTTCAGGCGAGAAAAACGGGAAACCCCCTGAAAAAGGAATTTTCAATAAAATATTCGTAACTAACGTACGTCCGAACGTAACTTACGTTCGGACCGTAAGTTAAGTTGCGATCGCATGAGCAAGGTTGATTATCTGCATAGAGAGCCAAAAAGAATTTAATTGGCAATTGTAGCAAAACTATCCGTCAGACAGATCCAGGGTTTTTGGACAAATAATTTACATTAAAGTTACTCTTACGCGCTACGTGGACGCCGTAGCTTAAAAATTGTAAAAGAATTTTCAATGAAACATTCCTTTTTCGCGGGTTTCTCCGTTTTTCTCGGCTGAAAATACAATTAGAGAGTTCCGTTAGGGCTCATTTTGTAGGTCATTAAATTGTTAAAACGATTGCACTTTTTTCCGACGCCATTTTGTTATAAGCATCATTTGGCTGTTTTTTATATACGGTTTCATCTATATATTATACTTTAAAACCCTGCACAATTCGTTAACTATTATTTTTTTAACGCCCTAAAAAATCTCTGTAGCTTGGCCTACAGAGGCTTCCGTAATTGGATACCTTCATCTATTCTTATTTCTATATTTCTATTAGTTTAGTCATAATAAAATAATTGCATCATGTGACTGAAATACGCCCCATAAGTCTGTCATAAAGCGAATGATTTTTTTTATTGGCATTTGACTTGTATCGTTCAGTAGATAAAAAAAAGTTCAAATATAAGGGTCTCAATTTAAAATCTATTATTCAGGACATTTCCGTCATAGCAGGAACTCGTCTGGATTATAGGGCGAAGTAAAACAAATATATATCATCCCTACATTTATTTTAATTATCCAATGATAACCTGTCAAATCACCTGACAAATATCACTCACAACATACCTAAATTTATAAAAACGAATATTTCGTTAGTAAATGTGAAAAACGAATGTTACTTTATCGTACAATATCACTCTGCTGCAAATTTAATTTGACAAATATGTTTTACAAAAATAGTTATTATAAGTAAAAATTAACATCAATTTCTCGTAACAAATTTAAGCAAAAATTAAAACAATGTGGCATTTATAACAAAACACTGTCACTATAATGTAACACTCTTTCTATTTTTGTAAGAAAAGTTTTGTAAATTACGATTTACTCTCTATATTACCGGTTAATGTTACGATAAAAATTACTTAAACTTTTTATGAATTTCTGGTGAAATCTCAATACCAACTGTTTTATTGGTATGACACACCTTTCCTTATAATTCATGGAAGGGCTTCATCTGTAGCGTCCAAATTTATACAGTCGCGTCGCTATCAAAATGAAAAACTAGTTGTATATTAAGCAATAAATGAAGTTCTGATCAACGTACTAAAATGTCACATGAATGTCTGGTGTTCCAGATAACTCACCCCTGATTTGTCCAAATCTACCATATTACCAAATACCAAATGTGATCCCAATTTACCAAATATTTTGTACTAGAGATGCAAATATAGGTACCGTTAAAGTTGAAATAACCTAGAGTTGTAGTATATTTTCTGTTACAAAGTTTGAGCAAAATATCAAAATTAATGGTAATTAATTTTATATAAAAATGTCTATGAATAATGCCTACATCCTACTATATACAAATTATGTAAATGCTTATAAGCCTAATAAATAACGATAGATCCTACAACATATCTAGTAGACAAATAAAGAGTCAAGATGGGAATATCACCAAGCGCATTTGAGAGCCTATCAGATGAATAACATCTTCCTATGTTGAGTCAAAGGACACTCACACTGCAACGGCAATAAATAAGCTGACAAAATGGCCAAGAAGACAGCCAGCCAAAAAATTCGTAGGCGTAGTCCTTCGAGCACATTATAAATTGCAGCGAAACTACAAATGATCAAGGAAAACACCCATTAGAAATTTTAGAAGCTATGGGATGAAACAAGTAGTTGTCAGCTGGCTAGAAATCTGACTAGAGATTTCCCAGCAAAGAGACAGCAAGGAATTATCTGGCAATGTCTAGGGGAAACCTATGATTTGCAATATGAATCCTAACTGGAACAGCCGGGTAAAGAGCCACCTCCATAATATGAGGCAAGCGACACACCGATTTGTAGATGATGTGAACAAGACGATGAGACGGTCGGGCATGTACTTTGTGAATGTCCTGCCATATCATAAACCAGAGAATTCATTTTGGGGGAACGTTGACCATACATGGCCGATTTAAGGCAAATGCCCCTAGACAACATCTTCACACCTTTATTAATAATTATTATTTTAGAAAATATACTAATTCTGGTTAATAAACATAATTTGTCTGATATTATTTCACAAAGACAATCGAAAATTGATATACATATTATCATTAACTTTCTTCCACTAATATGTAAGTAACATTAGCGATTTATTTCGTTAACCTCCTTTATATTATTAGGGGTATTTTCAATTATTAAGTAGGTACTGTAAGATAATCTGAAAATTAAATTCCTTCTCTGTATAACGCCACCAAAAAAGTCTGATTTACCACAATAAAATCCAGATAAAATTTTCAAACAACCAAAATCCATTAAAATTCGGGTGGCTCCAACTGTACCTGTACCTAGGTACATACCTGGTTACCTAATCACTAATCACTCTTTAAAACAGTCATAGTAATTTGTTAACAATTAACCATTGTATATGCGTGCCTACATTACATTACATTCGCTCCTGACAATGGTAGATACGAGTGGTTTGTAAAAGAAATATACATACAAGCATCAAAATGTAAATTTCTATCTTAGATACTGTGGCGTAAAAATGCACTTTTATAATGCATATAAATAGCATATATAGTATAATTTAAAAGAGTACCTACGTTAGGAACACTCGACAGATCTCGCGCTACAGTATCCAATAAAGGTATTTTCATTTGGACCCTTGTGCGTTACTTTACGTATGTTATATTTGGTACGTTGATATCAAACTTCTTCTAATGCATTTAATAATATTCAACCCATATTTGTTTCGTATTTGCTGACTACAGATTGGCCCAGTAAGTTTTATGTTAATTTTTATATATATGTCTACAATAGAATGATTCTATATCTGATGTGTTCACAAATGGCCTTTGTTGTAGTTTTGCATGTATCGTTACGTTACAACTAGTTTCTTAGTTGCAATTAAGGACCTTACGTATTGTGGTCACATCTTATAGAATTAATAATTATTACCTTTTACCTTGTAACAAAAATTAAGGAGTCAATCTACAAGTAGCGTCCTTTGGCTCCTTAAGTTATAAAGAGTCGCGCCTTTTTCGCTTTATTTTTTTTTTACTTATTTGCTAGTGGTACAATTACCGTTATTTTATGGTATTTTCCATAATGGATTGCACGGACCCCGACCGAGAGAAAATTTATTCTACTTACTTTTTAATATCTACAGTTATAATTAAAATTATAATTTTATCCTAGCAAAATGTGTTCGATTTATAAACTCTATGAATGTAGTATATTATTTAACAGTGTATCGGAGATAAGTGACGCTACTATTTTATAGTAAAAACGAACACGTATTATGGGATCAGTTGATCAGTACATATGTCGAAGGCATATTGCAAAATTAGGCTTCTTATAAAACGGCTAGGCTTTTCCAAAGTGACTGGGCACATTGTAAAATGTAGGAATGAAGGGCAAATTTTACATTGTCACTGATATATTTAAGCGTTTTCTAATACCCCCTAGGTGTTTAAACCGCATTTGTGGGCTTAGGCTTACTGCAAAATGATGCTACCCTCAAGCACGGTTTTTCAATAAGCCCAATATAATCAGGCGTATTATAAAATAATTGCTGTTGGCACACTCACGTCTATAAGATAACCCGTCTCCCACGGTTTGCGCATACGTTATGACAGCGAAATAAACAAGACTACATATTTTTCAATCTATATGAAAATAATACTAATCAGGTGAAATTTTTGCTTAGCAAACCTTATGCCATGTACACATGTTCGAATAAAAAATAATAGAAACAGAAGTAGATACCTTTAAAACTTCCGAACCTCCAAATGTAAACCATAATGAAAGTGTTAGCTTACGAAAAGTTATGAACAAATTTCCAAATTTGGTTGCCAAGGATTTAAAAAGTGCACATGGCAACCCAGCAAGAGTCAGTGCCGTACTAATAAATAATGTTTCTGTTTTAAGAACCATGTTAAGTGCGGTACTAAGTGTCCCTCTAGTGGGCCCTGTGAAAATAAATAAATAACTTTTTGTTGAAACTATGTAAGTTCATGTTTTATATTTTTTGCTGAGGTAACATATAATTTTTAATTTTCCTGTTTGGTATGTATTTTTATGTTTTATTTAAATAAAGCACCGTTATTCTTCACGTTTTATTTGCCAAAAGGGAAAATTTCCACAACATGGTTATTTTTTAAAACGCCTGATTATGTTACTCTTGTTGAAAACCCGGGCTTCAGGGTAGCATCATTTTGCCATAAACCTAAGCGCACAAACGCATTTTATAATATACCTAGGCGCATTATATCAGTCACAATGTAAAATTTTGCTCATCCTTCCTACATTTTACAATTTGCCCAGTCACTTTGGAATAGTAGGCGTTTTATAAAAAGCCTAATTTTGCAATATACCTACGACGTATGTCCTAAATCAAAGATTTGTTGCATGGCAATTTTCTCAGAATTACATATTTTCATATCATATGAATATAATTTTAATAGATACATATGACGACCAGCGTATTATGAATATGTACCTAATTATAAAATGTTGCATACTGATTAAATCATGAACCGTTTACAAAAATAATAATGCTGCTATCTTCACTTGGTACGGGGAAGATATTTCAAAGTTTATGCTCTCTGGTATACAGCAGACGTTTAGTTATTTTGTTTATACATTTTTAGAATTTTGTAAAAATGATCAAAGTATCAGTAGTTCCATTATGACGCACTGGTACCACAAACGCCACTTGGAAATGACTTTGGAAATTTTATTTTTCTCTGATCTGGAGTATATGTGGAATTTTAAAATAAATTTTAAAAAAAGAAAAACATCGAATACTAATATTATGAAATTAAAAAGGTACCTACGTACTACAATAGGTAAATATAGTCATATTCTTTTCAGGCCCATAAAAGAAAAAACCTAGATTATGCTGCTTATTTTGAAATTGTTTTAAATAATTCCTATTTGTTATATGAAACTGGATATGTGTTAATTTGTTTAGATTTAGAAACTTTAATAGAAGATGTTTAGATTTAGTTTTAGATTTTGTCTTTTAGTCTGATTTACGGAAATGTCTCCACCGCAATCACATATTTTATTCGTAAGCAATTAATATTTTATATTAATAAGAAAAATATTTTTTCTTGACAATAGTGAAGAGGTTTGGATTTGGACTTTGGACGGACCCCGCTGAAATAGGGCTCGAATGAAAGACCTTAATGTATATAGCAAGTTATTAAAAAAGTTACAATGAGCGAGATACGCGTCATGGTTTTTCTTGCAAAATAATTTTGAAAACGGTACTTTTCCACTTTTCTCTCAATACCGGAAAAAGTAATGATTTTAGAGAAAACAATTTCGATCAAAAGTTATTTAGCGGATACTTTTACGTAAGAATTAGGCATTCAAAAAATTTTTTAGCTTTCCATCTCGCAATTAATTCTATTTCTTGTTTTTCAAATTTTCTATGAGAGATATGTAGTAGTCGTTATTGTTAATCGGTTACCCATTTTTGAAATTATCTATGACAGATGTAATTTTCTCAAAACAGTGGAGAATTATTATCTTTTTATATATTTTGGAAGGTTATTTTTACGTATTTTGCAAATTAAAATCAAAATTAGATTTTATATAATATATTTATATCCTTAGAATAAGTAATTGAATATTTATTTTATATTTCTTAAGCAATACTTTCTCTTGAAATATTTTTCCCAAGAAGCCAAATCAATTAAAGTTCAATTAAATAATAATGCTAATAAATAAGAAAATATTGCAAGTAATTTTTCAGCATTGTATTCCAAGTAGCGTTCACGTATATGATAGATAGGTGCCAGCATGAACTTGCACAATTTTTTTTTCGTGATGTAAAATATCTAGTAGTGGCTCTTCAAATATCACCTTGACTTAGGTATAACAAAGGATTAATATGGATAGTAATGAATTAGTATTAGTTTCAAAATTCCAAAAGAATTCAGTCACAGATGGTGGCGTGGGTAAACGACGCGACGCGTATCTGAGGCGGACTAAGTGATATAGGGTTTATATATTGACTATCCTTTCGGGTGAAATGGGTCATTTGGCTTTAATCAGTAAAAGCCCACGAATGTACACAAGCCACCCCGCCAAAACGCCCATAAGCTTCAGAATTACGGTGAATCAATGCTTAAAAAGATGATTCGTTATTTCACAATCTAAAGAATCCGTTCAAGTTTTATTAATACCACATATCCTATTAATACCACATTGGAGTCCTATGGACAGCGGAAAATCAAAGCTGATTTTTGGCATAGAAGTTGCTGGGTAGGTAGGTAAGTAAGTAAAGGTAAGGTAGGTAAGTTTTGAATCAGTTTTTGATAGATCAGTAAGACATTTAAATATTACTATGATAGGTACCATAATATGCAGGTAAATTATTTTTCTTTTATGACTGAAAGTTAAGTTCCTTGTCTGATATCTGAGAATATTGCCATGTTTTATTTCACTCAACTGAAAATTATTTGATAATAGTATAATAAACCTACATTACTAAAATGTACATGCTATTTCGCTTTTAGTTCATTTACATTTTCATAGTCACGCAAATTTATACAAGTTGTAAATATAATTAAATACAGAGTGACCAAAAAACAGCACAAAGGAACAAATTAACATTACTTATATTATAAAGTTCTTCCTTCAAATATCCGTTATACGTGATTGTACAAAATTTTCCACAATGTTTTTTGGATACTCTGCATGATTTTTCCTACTAAAGTTATTAACTTTCATTATCATAGCCCACACGAGAGCTGAAAGTCCTAACAAAAATATTAACATGAACACATTTACAATCTGACTGAGTATTCTACGAATTAGTCACCTTACTTATAATAAAATATCCTATAATGTTCGGAAGAACAAAATATAACCAACAAATAATTTGAAGTTTTAGATTATAGAAGTCATTTATAACTAAAAAAAAATTCCAAATCTGTTATTACTAACAAAAAGAAAGATTGCAATTTATAAAATTTTGTCGAATCGCCGTTGTCTATAGGGTTTATACTTAGTAGCATGCACTTCTACCCTACTAAAACCTCAATATGTAAAATCTAAAAATTACATACTGATTCATTGTCGAAGTTAATATTTTGTGGTACCAATTACCATGCAGTAACTATAGAGAATATTGAATCTTCGTTCTCTTGTTTTTAAAAAATGGTATTTTCAGCAGCAATTTGCCCAAAACCAAGAGTATTATCAAATACTTTAAATTGACTAATTTGGTGGCTAAACTTCACATGGTATCGTAGGCATCTCAGCCAGGCTTAACTTTACTACAGTAACTTCTTTACGTCAGGCAGCCGTCGTGCCGGTATTACAGGGAACTACAGGTACGGTTTGGCAAGCCATCGTTGCCATATTGTTTGCCACAATATGGCCGATGCCGCAGGCTTTTAATTCAGTGAATATTTCGGTAAAATACCCTGGCTCGGCATTGATCCTTAACATGTTCGAGGAAAGTCTATTAACTATATCTAAACATCGGTCCCAAAATTTTTCTTTGGAGTCTTCGACTAAGAAGGGTTTCAAAGGGTATGATATCTCGTTTCCCATGTAAGAGTACGATAAATAAAGGCATGTTAAGACGACTGCTTGTAGGTCCTGCTCGCATTCTAAATCACTTTCCACTAGGTCTCTCACGAGCATGTAGACAAAAACTACGTTGGCGGGATTGATGAAGGCCACGTCCTGAAAATTAAGAAATTGTTAATTGATATGTATAATTCAGTTGTAAACGTCACGTTGCGTTCTGTGTTGTTTTAACATTGGAATTGGATTGTTAATGTTCACGTATAGGACCAGAGTCCTGGGTTTTCTCCTAAATAGTGTCGAGGTCATATGACCTAATATTAGGATACGCATCATTCGAGTGGTAGGGTTATCTACTCAACTGTGTTATGCAGCTGCAGCATTGAAGCGTGGTGGGGTGTGGTGCTGGTAGGGAGTGTTAAGTCGTGGTTTATCTGGTGTTCAGTCTGAGTCATATGCATAGAAAAAGGATGTGTAATACCGTACTGGCGTTGATTGAAGGACTTACATCTTTCAATCGACGGTACTGGAGATACATAATACAGAGAGTTGCTCCATATTAGTATTTATACTTATTTCATATTTATAAATGTTTCATTGACTTTGATCCTTGTTTAATTCAACTGGACTGTTAGACTTCCCATTTTTAAATAAATTTTGCTGGAATTTAATAAAAGGTGAAAAACTATATTCGATACTCCGTTTTTATGAATCGAGGATAGAAATGCAGATTAATAGGCAACCGCCAAATTAATTTATTATACTAGGTGTGCTTTATCATACTGGCTGTTGCCAGTATGATTACAAAAATTATCGCGATATTATAAATAATTGTATTATTTATAATATCGAGTATAAGTATTATAAATTATTATAAATTCCAGATTATATTATAAATTCCAGAGGTCAGATGACCTAAACCTAAGATACCGCAGCGTTCGAGTGGTAAAAGCATGAAGTTGATTCTTATTCCAGAAACCAAAGAACAAAGAAGGAAATAGAAAAGACCAAGATTGCAACCCTCCTCTATAAATCCTATGTCTGCCCATCCTAAACTATGCATCCCCGATATGGTATTGGGTACCATATCGGGGTACCACATTCATCACAAACCAAAAAAAAATGCAAGTGCAGTAGCATACAGAACATCCTTATCCCACAACGCACACCTCACGCATGCCCAAATTTCTATATATTTGGAACAGAATATTCAGAACAGGCAAATGTAAAAATGGACAACTGCAAAGAGATTGATTTAATTTGATTTTCCGACTGTTTCGAGCGATTAATGTTAAAAATTTGTGCCTATATCTTCCGTTATCTAATAATACATATACGTCATAAATTACAAATAAGCAAACCAAAGCATAACCGAATTATAATTTATGTATATTTTTTAAATATAAAAAATATGATAATGTTAGATGTGTTTTACGCAAAATGGGTGCCAACAAACAGGGATATCATTAAGGAGTGGAAGGAGAACCTTGAGTAGGCATTTGCGTGTTTCGAGCATTTGATATACCTACATAATATTCTGAACACATTTTATTCGTTCGTTAAAATTATGTACCTTACCTACCATGAATAATAAATTAAGATCACATTGTTTTTTACATTAAATATCTACCCGAATCTGTGAAGCCTAGGGAATGTTTCACATTTAATAATTTATCATAAGTTTGTTATTGTAACTACGTAAGTATTTGTATTAATTAAAACGTGGGAAATGTAGAAAAATATATAGAATTAATGAAATGTAAAGTGTTAGAATGTTGGTACAAATATTTTTTGGACTGAAAAACTGTATTTTAATTACATACCTAATGTAGTTGTTGCTCTTTATGAATAGGGTTCATACACAAGCGCAACTTGCCGTTTGATGTGACCCAGTCAGTTGAAAACTCCTGCCATAGGGGGCGAAATTTTAGGTGCTGCATATCAAATCACTTAAGATAGCCCACATAACAAATGTGCGAAATTTTGGATTTTAACCCAATTGGTTTTAGTTTTACCCTATTTCCAGGGTGTCTTTATAAGCGAAAAACCGAAAAAGTACTATCTACGTGCCCCGCTCTACACCGCTTTAAATTTTTCGCAAAACGAAGAGCCGATGAGTTACTTAATAAATACGTACCCCGTTCTCCTCCTAGAACAACCTCCTAGGGAACTTTTAGTATGTTTACCCCTAAATAGTCCACACAAATTCTCAACGTCAAAAATTGTGTTCCTTCCAGTTCCCTCTATACCCCCATTTGGAACATTCATTGATTAGGCTATATCATCGCTCATAGATGTGACAAAAAGTTTTAAATAACTTACAGTTTAAAAAACTAAAATACACGCTTCAAAGCTATAATTTTTTTCACTAAAAAATATGTTGATTATTTTTTACTTTCTGCTATGAAAAAGATTAATTTTTGTGCTGTGTGGCCCACTGATTTTACTCAATGTATAATTTTCAATAAATTCTATAATGTGGCGAATGCGCCAATGTTATATACAGTTTTTGTATCCTGGTTTTTGACGATCCTGGTAAGGACATTAGGACAAAGTTGTCAAATTATTGTATTGTTATCGGTCCTTAATACGTGTGCAATGTTTCAGATTAATATGACGTTTTACAGTGAGCGAAAATATCGTTCAAAGATTCCGTTACGTATAGGCTTTGATTATAGGCTACATACAAGTGAAGCTAATATGCGCCTGATAAAAACAAAATGTTTTAAAAGAATGAGACTAAATTTTGATCTTAGGTTGATCTTTTGATCTTTGAAATCGTGGGTTTGTAGCAATTCATTACATAGAGAAATAATTGCTATGAATGAATAAATATAAATAAACAAACTACTAATGAATTGCTACAATATATACTGATAAGTACTGATGAATTTTCAAAATGGATTATTTCGGGTTTCGGGGGTGTGGCACATCAAGATTGTGTTCTCAAAATGAATATTCAAAATGGCGGACATTTTTATTGCGGATATTTATCAAAAGACTTAAAAACAATGTCGCGGAAATTTTGGGGTCAAACATCACGTATATTCTCTCAAAATAAATCAAGATGGCGGCTCCAAGATGGCAGACATTTTGCCCAGAATCAACAGAAAATTACTGCTTTGGGAATTATGTGGTCTCAAAACATGAATTCTTTATCAAAACAAATATTTAATATGGCGGCCCAAAGATGGCAACCATTTCCGCCATGCATGGTCTGATTCGATGTAAAATCGATATTTAGAGAACTTTGGGCACTCGGATCACGATTTTTTTTTATCAAAATCAAAATTCAAGATGGCGAATATTCAAGATAGCGCATGTCAGCTCAAAGGTGGCTGTCATGTTTGCGATTTATGATCCGATTCGATTTAAAATTGGTACCGATCTCTGGAATTTTGTGATTTCTGATCGCTGATCACCACGAACAAAGTTAATATTGAAGATGGCGGCTTGAAGGTGGCCAATATGTTTGTCATTTGTGGTATGAATGGACTCAAAATCGATAGGTGTCTCGGAAATTTTGGCGTGGCAGGACGCGAATTTTTTGTCATAGTAAATATATAAGAAGGCGGACATTTTTGCCATATATGGTTTCATTAAACTTAAAATCGGGATATCGGATAGAAATCTTTCAATATAAATATTAAATCTGGTGGCTTCAGGATGGCTCTCGAAATTTGCATTTACCAAATCATAATTTTTTGTCATAACAACTACTCAAGATGACTCATGAATTTTGCGATTTAAAATTCCAGTTGACTCAAAATCTAATCTGTATCTCAAAGTTTTAGTAGAAGCAGATTTTTTGGCAAAATATATAATCCAGATGGCGACTACAAGATGGTGGGCGTTTTGATCATCCCATTCGACTCAAACTCGGTGTCGGTGTCGGTGTTCTCAGAAAGACCAATGTTTTTGTCAGATCAAATTAATATTTCAGATGGCGGCTCCAAGATTGCTGTTTTTTTGGGGAAATAGATCACGAATTTTTTGAAAATACAACACCATTAAATTTTCGTCTATGTGTCTACAATCGGTTCATAAACCCTAACCCGAACCTAACTGACGTTAATAACATGATTCTTATCCCAATATAATCCTAATTCATAAATTCGTAAAACAGCTTACAGTGGCATATTCCATTAAAATAAGGGTAGATATATAGATAATAGGGTAAATAGAGTACCTACATATAACTAGATCACGTAAAAAAGATCGAATAGGGAACGTGAGACCTCGATACCATATACTATATACCTCGATACTATGGATAATCTCATTACTCCAATTATAATAGATTAGGTGAAAATTGCATTCCAAAGTTATGTTTTTCCTCGAGGGTCAATGTTCACAATATTGTTCTTACTAAATGCAAGTATTACCTATAATTCTAGGTTTACGTATAGTGTTTTTTGTTAATTTACGATTATTAAAAAAATATTTAGCAACATATTTCTCATACACATTTTTAACAAACACTATCAGGAAAACTTAAATACTTGAAAATGTTAAATCTCGTTTGTGGCCATATTGATGTTTAAATGTGGATATTTTACAATTTAATATATGGTCAATACACCCTATTCGTTCAAGGTATAAAAATCAACCGGGCTATGTCTCTCTTAAATTATATCATAAGACTAATTATGGTCTATGGAGCTGTTGTCTGGTGGCCCAAGAGTCAAATAACAGCAACAATTCAAGCTATGCCGAAGCTATGAGAACAATACCAACGGGAGCAATGGAGGTGATGTCTTGACCTATGGACGAAGTGACCTATGGAAGAAGTGACCTATGGCTTGCCTGAAATCTGTTAATATAACGTCAATAAGTCAAGCTGTAACCAAAATAAATGTCTCCTGTAGACCGAGGCTGTCAAAACGATACCCCTTTTATGGGCATGTGCAGATAGTATTCTGCCACGGCTTTCCTTTGATAATCCTTACCCTATATGGAGCTAATGATGGAGATGAGATAGCCGTTAAAGATGTATACTATGTCTTCACAGACGGATCAAAGAGGAAAGAGTGGGCAGGCGGTGGCATATACGCTAGAAGTGTGCGATATCAATGTACGTATCAGTTATCAGTATAGTATAAACAGAGCTAACTGACAGAGGTAAATAGGTATAATCGCGGGATAGATTGCCCGTAGTAAAATAACAGGCAAAATAATCAGAATCTACACAGATAGGAGAAAATCACTTCTGGCCTAAAAAAATATTATAAAATAACTAAAGGATCAATATGGGAATGTTAGCAAGTGCTTGTAGTCCAGTCAACAAGTGACATTTTGATGAATTCCCCTTAGCCTTTACCGAATTTTATGATTTATATGGCTTATTCGATTCGGAATGGCATCTAGAAACTCTTAAACGCATCTAGAAATTTAGAGTAAAAATTACAAAAGTTATAAATAATTTAATAAAAAAAGGGTGGATTCGGACACTTACAACAATCACAAGGATCATCGTTTACTCAAGTATTCAATAGGTATGTGAATTTTTTTATTTTTTAATATTAGATTTGCTTATATTGTAGATATGCTTATAGATATGCTTTTATAGATATGCTTTTGTTAATTAAAGTTTTGAATTAATATAAAAACACTGATAATTGTCAAACTAAAAATATTAGATTTTTTCACTTCTTCAAGCTATTCTTGAAAGGCTTTAGAAAATGTCCCCGTTAGAAAAATTCAAAAATTTTGATTCTCCACTTTGTTATTAACAATCAAAAAAATTGAAGCAAAATCATACATAGAAATACTTAAAATTATATAAAAATAGAGAAAAATTTGTTCACGTAACATACGACACATGGTTGTTTTTACTATAGTTTCTAGTATTGAAAAAAATATATAACACGATTTTTCTCTATTTTCTATATAATTCTAAGTATTTTTGTATTTCTATGTGTCACTTTCTTTCAATTTTTTTGATTGTTAATAACAAAGGGGAAAACCAAAATTTTTGAATTTTTCCAACGGGCATCTTTTCTAAAGCCTTTCAGGAATAGCTCCAAGAAGTGAAAAAATCTAATGTTTTCAGTTTGACAATTATCAGGGGTTTTATATTACATAATTTAAAACTTCAGAAACTAAGTTAATTGACAAAAGCATATCTAATAAAAAAATTAAGGGAAAATACTTTTTTCCAATAGATTATCATTTATTCAAGTATCCAAAAGGTATGTGATTTTTTTTATTTCTTAATATTAATATTTAATGGGATTGAATCATTTTTATTGGTTAAGTGTTTGTATCGGTCGGCGCGCGCAGAAGTCACATCACCCGTTTTTAGCCTTATTTTCACCTCTAAAACAAAAATTAAAAATATTGATACATATAGAGTTCCTGGATGTAGGACTCTTTTTAGGGGATTTCCCGCTACCCACAGTGCAACGGCAATAAAGAAGCTGATAAACCGGCCAAGAAGATAGGCAGCCTAAAAAATCTTGGGCCTGGTCCCTCGAGTACATTATCAATTACAGCTAAATTACAAATGATCAAGGAGAAACCGATAAGAAATTTAAGAAGTTATGGGACGAAACAAGTAGCCGGTGGACATCTGGTCAACCGGCAATCTCTTGAGATATCCCAGCGAAGACATTACAGGGATATATCTAGCAATGTCTAGAGGAAATCTATGATTCCCTAACTGGACACTGCCAGGTAAGGAAACACCTTCATAATATGAGCCAAAGTGACACATATATTTGTACGGGAATAAAAATATGAAACCGTCGAGCATGTACTTTGTGTATATCCTACCATATCAACCAGATAATTCATTTTGGGGGGCGTTTAAGGTAAATGACCCTAGGCATCATCTCTACATTAGGTTGGTTGATGACCTAGGCGAAATATTTTTTTTCTAATTAATTTTGAATTGCCGTGCGGGGATTACATGTATTTAATTGTTGGCATCTGCAAAATTTCTATTATAGTTTTAAAACGCTGAAAGGAAAATCTGCACTGAAGAGACATATGTCGAAACGCGTCTGCAGATGTTTTCTAAATAATAGGTGCATATTTGGTGTGTTTTTAAATTTATTTATTTGTGATTTTTACACATGATAAATTAAATTTTAGATTGTAATTTCAACGGTGTTGAATATGCGTTACAATTTCAGTTGTACTGAATATAACGCACATACACCATTTCCTGTAATTCAATATTATTTGTACAGACATGTAGCCATATAAGTAGTTGTTTGGTATTATGTATGATATAGTACTTTATTAAATAAGTCAATTCTTAAAAGTTATATTTTTTATCATATTATTTGATGTATTTTTCGACTATTTTCGTCGAACATCTAATTATTTATATAATATGTAATTCTAAAACGTTATGAGTATATTCATTGCATTACTATATTGCAGCTTGTATATATAATATAAGTTTTAAAGAAGGTTTTCTAAATTACATACGGTAAAATAAGTAATCCAATTGGACGTACAACATGATTTTTTGAAATAGAGGAACCACAAAAGGTATGGAATGGCCTAATGGAAATCAGCCATTGCCTAATTTCAAATTTGAAAAATGATACAAAAGAATCACTAATTGGGTGAAAATTGTACGGTACCATCTCACGCTCATATTGGTATGTGGTTATAATCTCAACTTATAAGGATATCGATCAGAAACTAAAATCCTGATCTTATAAGTCCTGTAAGTAAGATCTTATAAGTAAGTAATTATTTTGAAGTTCGTCTCCAAAAGTGAATAAAGAATATTTCCTCAAAACAACGTCGTTTGCGGTTTTCATTCCGCTATGCTTAAAATGCAGCAACGTAGATAAAGATACGTAGATTCGCAGTTTTAATTTTAATAGGTAGTAGATAAAAACGATAACACAGAATCCAATAAATCGACTTACAACGCGAGTTTATTACTTTTATTTCTGCAAATAATTGGTATTTTCTAACAAATAAATTTCCACCATATAACTTATTTTCTATTAATACGCAAATATTACTAATGTATTTCTGAAGATTGTGGAGATTTTTAGATATTGTTATTTCCGTACTCACTTCCGTGCCTCATATCAATAGGTATATTCACATAAAATATGATACACATTAGGTATTATTCACATAAAATGTTCTACATGTGCTACATAATATTCAAATCAAATATGCGTAAGTACTTATTATACAAATAATATAATAATCAATAGTTAAACACACAGAAGATTTATATTTACCAAAAATTTTTAAAATATTTAATAATAATATTTAATAATAACTGTTGTGAACAAACATCATTAATAAATCGGTACTAACCTGCCAACCTTGTAAAAGTAGACTTCTATCGACAGTTCTGAGCCACATGACAGCATCCCCAACTTGAAAGTCTCTGAGTTTATAACACTTGGCGTGAAGGAACATTCCTAAACATTTGAGTAATTCAGAGGTGGAAGCTTGGATTACAGTCTTCTTAGGTGCTGCTACTGGCACAACCTGATTTTGTGAATTTATGGAATTTTGGCTTAAGAGGACCTGCTTATTACATACTTTATCGCAATTTATATGATGGTTGGTATTGTTGTTGGCATTGTTCACCCTGACAATATCTAAGGCTAATGCTGAGGTGCTTTTCGAATTTGCATAATATGATGCTTTTTGGTTTTGATGGATGTTCTTGTTTTTGTCCACCGCAGGATGTATATTGTCAACTATGGGCTGCCGAAACACTGTTATATTCTTGTTTTTATTGTTCTCCAATTTTTTCTTGTTGTTGTTCGTCGTAGAGAATCTCTTCCATGATAAGGCATTTATGAATAGAGAATGTTTCTTCAGGTTCTTCTCCAAAGCGTTTTTCTCCGATATTATCCTAGCGTTATCATTATTGTTAATATTGTTACAGTTATTCAGGTTGTGGTTATTGGAGTTTGTTATGCTGCTGTTTGTTTTGGTTTCACGATTTTTAGCATTGTTTAACTGTTCGTAAGAAAAATTGTTTAAAGTGAAATCACCAGTCGAACTAGTAGTGTACACAGGTCTGCGTTCCCGAGGCGAAAAACTCAGCACCGTGCCCATTTTAGTTGTTGTTTGTCTTTTTAACACATTTTATCACTAAAACTTGGTTGCACCGAGCTCCACGGCTGCAATGCTGGCCCAGGGGTCGATCTTTTAACCCGCTAGAAGCGCCGGCGCTACGTTTCTTAGCAACCCCATGATGTCATAAGAAATCAATATACCACCCTCTGATAGACGGGAATGTTTTTACGCGATCTACTCCCATGCAAAGGAATTTACATTTACACTTGTCGTGTACCGATGTACAGGGTGATTCAGGGGTGGTGACACGCTTGTATATTTCTTTTAGTAGATATACGTTATACGATGAAGGTTTCTATCTCAATTATCTATCAGGTAAAATGTATCATATCAGTGAGTCAAATCTGTAATAATTATTGTTCAAACGAACAGTAATAAGTATATTTCCAAAAAGTCGTACTGTAGTTATATTAGGCTCTGGAAGGAGAGGAAACTAGATCGCTTTAGAAATTCCTCAAAACGTCTAGGTACGGATATTATGTCGTGGAAATAGTTGCGACTGATGATTTAGGTCATTCGTCAAATTTACTTATTTAAGCAGTCGTATCCTTTATTACTAAATTGTTGTACCAACGATCCACACTTGTGATAAATATATTACAATGTAATAGCCAACTATATATTCATGTACCAGCCTTAAAAAATGAACAATTTGGTAGCAATTTGGGAGGGACAGAATAATATTTGGAGGGTTTATCAATTATTGAGTCTTGGTAATCATTATATGCCTGAGTATCTGTCCTCATAGTGGAGAATGTCTAAACCATTTGTTCGATTTGAATTATATTTTTTATCAGTGCAGTAAGTTGTTTTAGACTATATTCTAGCACAGGTGCCAGCAGGTAATGAAAAATTCGAAATCGTATGCATGGTGAACCCTTTCAAGGATAAAGTAAATACAGTTATTGAAATCTGAACTTGTAACCTGCGACTTGTAATTAGTAACTTGCTGTTACTGTTACAAGTTATTGTAACAACACACAACGACAAAGGTACGTATTTTTTACATAAATTTTACTCCGATGCTCAGAATAATTACCACGATGCTTTTAAATTATTACTCAATGTACGCCGACGTAATATTAATGCTTAGCGGACATTGATTTTAATCAGGAACATCTCAAATACAAATACTAATATTAATGACCATTGACATGGATTAATGTCCTAGTACATTGATTGTATGCCTAGTAAACATCAAACAATTAACAAATTTTGAATCAATTGATAATTAAAAAACATTATCCCAACCACCTAATATACATTAACTATTAATCTGTGAGCATTATCATAATGCAAAAAAGCATTAAAAACTATCGCATTTTAGTTGTTTTTGTATTTTTTTTTGAGGAAATCAAACTAAAGATCGACTGCTAAAAAAAAATAAAACCTTTTGGACATTTAGAACCCTTATATTTATTTAAACATGTTTAGGAAACTTAAAGGAAAATAACCCTAATTTTTACAATCTCGCTTTACTTACATTCTAAAAAGTTGCATAAAACATAGATTTTGGAAAATATGGTAGAATGCTTCATTTCGATAAATAATGACCAGAACATGATACATTCTTCCGAGAAATTAAAGTTAAACACAGTAAAAGTAAAACACTAACTTCTCCACAGGATACTCCTAAAAAAATCACTCGATCGATCTACACTGCACTTTTATTTATTATAAACGCACAACACTCGGGATGGGCGGAATATATAGGATGATAGGCTGTCGCAAGGGTTAACCGATGTCGCAATAGGAATACTAAAGTAACTGTTTATTTACTTGATTTTTTTCGATTTCTTTCTAGCGTAAATTTAACGGGACTAAAACCAAGTGATGGTGGGAGACAACAAGGGTAATATTAATGTATTTAGACATTGGCTTAACATATTTAGTCATAAAGGTGGTATGTTATTATTTAATAAGTTTGGGTATTATATTAATGCTAGGGGTACATTAATTGATGTCTATAGGCATTATTGCAATGGGTTTAGATTTAGTGACATAACTTTTAGAGTATTAATCTATAAGCCTTCAGTCATTAATATTAATCTATAAGCTTTCAGTCATTATTTTTCTTATTGAGCAATGCCCTCTAGGTGATTGGTTTAATGTAAATAATCCTCGTATTAATGTAAAATATCATTCTCTTAATGTATTTTGGCATAAAATAATTAAATTCTTGCATTAAGATAATGGCAAATCAGGCAAACATTTTGACAATCCAAAAAAACATTCAGTTTTTTAATGTTTTATTTATAATTAATGTTTTTTAAAGATCATCATAATCACTTCATTACAGTAATACCATGAAAATGACATTGTCGTAATAATTTTGCAGTTAATGATCGTAGAACATTAATACCAGGCACGATATTTTTTTCTGTGAAAATATTGCCACATATATCAAAAACTAGAAACAAGTCTAGAAACCATTTTCAGGTTATTAATCATTAATTATCATTATATTACGTGACAAAACAAAAACTATCCTTAATTTACTGCAAGCAATGCAAATCCTATATTTTCTCTACAACTTATACTTATATTAGGGGTGCATTAAAACAAAGTGAACAGGTGCAGTGGAAAAGCGTGATTTGTCGTCACTTATTTTGGCAAAATCGGAAGTTGAGGCACATCAATCTCAGGCTAAATAATGGTTAATATTCTGGTAATTAATTTCCAGTAGTCATCATTTCAATGCCTGCAGTACTCTTTGAGAAATCATTGATACAGTATCGAGGGGTAGGTCTCGTATTTGTTCAGAATCAGTTGAACTACAACATATGAAAAATTCATCAAATTTGACCGGCCACCAATTTACCTATAAAACGTGCGGTGTCCATCAATCAATCTATTTATTTATCAAATTAAGGGTGCACCTAATGCACGTACTGAAAATATATATAGATAAATATATAACTCTTAGATTATATAATTTAACGTCATATAAATATATAACGTTTTCAAAATATTTTTTTTATTAATGTTACACAATCATCAAAAGCGATTGTGCACGATATATTGAAAATTCCCTAGATCTAGTGGAAAACTGCACAATCTGGCAATACCGCACCCGACGATATGGCAACATTGCATCTGGGGGTGCCAAATACAACCCCCCAACGGCGAAGTCTAAGACTTCAACCCCCCAACCCTCTAAGACTTCAAATCACCGAGATACGCCCCTGGCCTTATTTAGAATAGTTGCGGTGCAAGAACATGTGGACTACCCCTGTTTGTATACGCCTTGTATACAAACTAGAATGGGATGGAATAAATGAGAATAATCTAGAATGAGATGGAACAAGTGAGAACAATCTAGAATAAGATGGAATAATCGAGAAGCTTATAGAACATTCCAGAACATTGAAAATAGTATATAAGGGCCAGCCGATCCCGATATGAGTCAGTCTAGTTTCAACGCTCTTAGAGACAAGACCAAGTAATAAGTAATTAAAAGTGTTCAAGTTAGTAATTTATCATTGTAAACAGTTGTGACTTATTGTGTTTGGAAGTTTATAAAGTGTATTTGGATTCTGGAGAGTACTCACTTATTTTACGAACTCAGTGGCGTGACATTACGTAAGACACCTTTAAGTATCGTTTACATCTACTTAAATTAACGTAACGCACGAACCGTTTTAATTAACGTACGACAAATTCAAGTTTCGTGTTGACAATCAATTAGTGCAAGCTGCTCAGACGCCTGTGCGATTGGCGATGACAGCTGATTTTTGTGTTTACAGAGGCGTCTGCGACAGGCGGTCATCAGGTAAGAATTTTAACTTCATACGACAGAGAATTCGACATTACTGGCGTGACAGTAGGCGATATTTCAGAATCATGTAAACGGCGTTTATTTGACTTACTGCGGTGTAAGTCTAGGTGTTTTTCTACAGGCGATGGTGACCTAGGTCTGACGATACTGGGTCAAATGCAGATAAAGCTGAAAACGGAAGTGCCGATCTATTACAGACCTTATAGATTATCGTACCGAGAAAGAGAATAGGTGAGAGAAAAGGTACAGACGCTCCTGGCGGAGGGAGTGATAAGGGAAAGTGAAGCGGCGTATGCTATAGTCACATCGTGCCAATCCGGCGAGATGATGATGTGCGTGGACTATCGGGCGTTAAATGCTATCACGGTGAAGTATATATCCTCTCCCTTTGATATCCGACCAGTTTGATAAATTGACTAACAATAATTTATTCAGCACTTTAGATCTAGTGCAAGGTTTTCATCAGGTGTCCATGCACCCGGACTCAATAGATATAACAAGGCATTTATAACTCCAGATGGGCACTACGAATATCTAAGGGTGTCATTTGGCCTTTCTAATTCGCCGGCGGTGTTTCAAAGGGCCGTCAATAAAGTTTTGGTGAAATTTTGGCATAAATTGACGAACTACTAATACCTTCTTCCGGTGAAGACGAGGGTTTGCAATTACTTGAACTGGTCTTGAATCTGATGGAGGAGGCGGGGTTAAGCTCAAATTAGAAAAATGTTCCTTTCTGCAGAGTAATGTTCTGCAGAGGGGATTCGGCCCGTGGGGTCTTATTTCAGGATATTAATTCGCAACTTTAACCAATAACCGACCTTATTAAAAAGGACGATTCCTGGCGATGAGACAATAAGGAGAAACGGGCGTTCGACGCAAGAACAAATCGTGAGTAGACCAAGACCACTCTTGGCGATATATGATAGTTAGGCGAACATCGAACTTCATACCGATGCAAGTAAATTAGGCGTGTCCAGTATATTGCTCCAAAGGGGCTCCGGCGAAAAATGGCGATCTGTTTAATATTACAGTAGGGCGACTACCGTACAAGAACAGGTATACCATAGCTATGAACTCGAAACCCTGGCAGTGGTCGAATCTATTAAACGCTTTCGGGTGTACCTGGCGCGGGTAATTTCAAGGTGGTCACCGATTGCGTGGCGTTAATAGATGCGTTACTCAAGCAGAGAGACCTGATTTCTCGAATCGCTCGATGGTGGTTGACGATCCAGGAGTATGGAGATATAAAGAGAATAACGACCTGGTAGGCGCATGCAGCATGTCGACGCTCTAAGTCGCAATACCGTTGGCGTATACGTGGTGTCTTTTGAGACCGGCAATTGCTTCCTGACGGTGCAGCTGCAGGACCCTAAGGCGCAGGAATTGGTGACTGTTAAGTTCCGAAAACCCGGGAAAGGAGATTAAGGCGAAGTATAAAGCTCAAGAAGCAGCGCCTTCTTCTATTGCATTACTAACGATGGCGATAGGTTATACGTACCGTCATTGGCGAAATTTAACCTCTTGCGAAAACATCACGACGACATTGGACACCTGGCGAGTTCTCAAGGTGTTTAGTACTACTAGCGGCGACTTATTGGTATCCTAAAATGAGGCGTTTCGTGTCTAAATAAGTAAATGTCTTAGACGCGGATTCGCAAAAGGCCAATACGGGCGAGGCGATGGCTTTTTTCACCCATTCGAACGGCGACCGATTCCTTTCGACACGGTGCATGTCGATCATCTAGGACTCTTTGACAAAAGTGCAAGTGGACATTCATATCTGTTGATGGTTGTCGACTGATTCACAAAATTTATTCTAGCGAAACCATATAGCCTTTTTCTTTGGCAAACTCGTCAATCCGGTGCTGTTTTGAGAATTCTTTTGTTTTCAAAATTGGGAATCACTTTTATCAATTGCACCAAGAAAATAAAGCATCACAACCGTATGGCACAACGTCCAATGACTAACTACGGCCATAATCCGAAATATCCTTTTAAATAGGTAGGCAATTTTCTCCATATCAACCTCAAATTTGAATGACTTCCAGAAAAGACCTAACTGATGCACCTAGTACAGATGGACGGAAAAAGTATGTAATATGGCCCAAGCTTTATTGCAGTAGATCCCAGATCATGCTAATGTTGTAAACGGCTTAAGAAACCAAAGCCATAAACGCACTAAACCGATTGGAGTACCATATATACTACTGTTTATTTGGAAGTTGTAACGTAAATAAATTCCGTTCCGTTTTATGACTAATGTTTGAATTCCTATTTCAAATATTTGAAATAAAACCGCGCGACCTTGTAGAAATTTACCGCGATTCACCATCTACCGTTATTCCTACCTTTCCGTCCCGCAAAATGCCGCGTGGTCCCAGCAAGCACATTTATACGCGGGATCCGCAAAAATCATTCATTTTTCTGCCGACCTACGCTCTCGAAGATATATCTTCGTTGCAGTGATTCAAAGTTACCAGGTACAGTCAACAATATTTTATTATTATTAAGAGATGTGTGTAAATGTTCTACAGCTGGGCCAAGTAATTAAGGCTTTGTGAGAACCTTAAAATAGGTTAATGCCATATTAAATTTTACGGTTTAAACAATAGCAACTATTTGGAGTGAGCTGTGGGCACAAAAGCCACGTATATTTTTTTTTCTATTTTGGTATATGATTACCACTTTATTTTTTTATTGAATTAAATATATATTTAATTTAAATCGTTCGATTTTGGACTACCTACCTGGTGATTTTGAATCACTGCTACTGTTTTACCGAATGGTAGCATACTTTAAGTTTTTTTAAAAAGATATTACTTCGACGGCGTAAGCCATAGGTATTTGCATCGGCATAAAGCAGCATTTATTTAAATTTTTTATTTTTTCATTTAATCATATCGTGA
This sequence comes from Tetropium fuscum, assembly GCA_964058915.1. Taxonomy (NCBI): domain Eukaryota; kingdom Metazoa; phylum Arthropoda; class Insecta; order Coleoptera; family Cerambycidae; genus Tetropium; species Tetropium fuscum. Next base: position 1,385,857 of record CAXKVY010000056.1, read on the forward strand.
AAATTTGCATACCACATTCCTGTCTTGATAATATTATTTTTTTCTTTGATAAAGTCTAATCTCATGTTTTGGGATTTTAATCAAAATTTACTTGCAACATTTAACTTTACAATATTTTTATTATAATTATAACTCATATTTTTGAACTATTAATCTAGTTATTTTATTTAAATTCATTTTAGTATAAATTTCACTCTTGATGTCCGGTTCAAGCGGGAATTTATACATATATTTGTCCAAATTTGTAAAACCTGATACTGGTAAATATTTCTTCCACACCTTCATGACCGAGAATCAATTCCTGTAGTGAGCAGAGATCATTATTACCTATTCCTGAACGTTAGACTGGAAGATACCTCCTCCTGCAGCCGGCATATTCCACCCATTGCGGTATACATCACCCTTAGAGGCTACGTCTCAGCTCAGCTGCACCACCAAGCCGAAGCTTCAGAGTAGGATCCTAGGAAACCCAGCACATTCACGAGGGGATCTCCAAAGAAGAGAAAAGGTATTTTTGAATAATTAATTGCCCCTAGGAATTACCAGGTCTTAAGGAATATTTCCACCTTACTTTTACCAAGGTATACTTTTGTTGTAAATGATAAATTTCTCGACTTCGCCTTGTGTCAAGAGTGAACATATTTTTATTGTTTTAACCTAAATCCCCTCAGGCAATCCAATTGTAAATTTTAATTTAAGAATCACTGTGAACCATCACCTGCTAATATAAATATTTTTGTAAGATATTGTTTTTAAAAAATCATTATCTTTTATTTCTCTGCGAGTCACAAGAGGTCACAGCTGATAATTATTGGCTGATCATTTCTGCAGTCTTCTGTACTATTGAAGTACACTTGAACTGGCGTCCAAGTATTTTTATACAAAATTTTAAGTAGAAGTAGATCAAGCCAGGGGCGGCTGGTGTATAGGTGCTGCAGAACTGCCAAAAAAATTAGATATTTGTATATTTTCGCGGCGTAATAATTACTAAAATTTCGCATCCGACTCCCGCCGACGCTGGCCGCTGTGTCGAGCCATCGTGCTTGCGTTAAAATCGCATTCATCGCGGTACATTGAACTGGGCCACACGAGGTAGGTCTGTGCCCGGCTCGGCACACCCGTCCTCCCCCTCACCTACCGCGACAATCCACACTTGACGCTCGCAATGCTCGAATTTACACGGTCAGTGAGCTGCATTTTTTCCAGCAAAGGCAGCATGAGTTAACATGATGTTTACTCGTAGAATTGGCGGGCGGAAATCGTACCGTACCTACTTGGTATTTCGTGTTAATTTGAGATTTTAAATACTGTTTTGTGAATTTGTGTAGTGATTTATTGTACTAATTATTAATATTTATATACTGTGATAGTGAAAATGGATTTAGTTCATCTGAAGGGATTTTTTAAGTACTTTTATGAAGAAAAAATTGATTTAAAAAACAATGGTAGGTCATTGCCCGATATTGTTATTGTGACTGCAGGTGTTAGCCGCGGAAAAGCATATAAACGTCAATTTAATAGAGACATTTATTCGAAGAACAATTGGATTTGTGGGTGCAACAAAAAACATGCGTTATTTTGTTTTCCTTGTTTACTTTCTGGCGGTGATAAAGCATGGACGGAGTCGGAGGTAGGGGTGACAGATTTGTTGCACTTAACTGAAAAAATTAAAAAGCACGACAACTCCAAAAGCCATCTACATAATACAATGGAATTAGCTTTATTAGGGACAACTAATATTAAAGCGCAGCTAGATTCAGCTTATTGGATCAATGTGCAAAAGCATAATGATAAATAATGTGTGACAAAAAATAGATACGTTTTGTCAAGAATTATAAACTGCATAAAGTTTAGTGGGGCCTTTGAACTGACGCTGCGAGGACATGACGAAGCTGTCAAAATCCAACCTCTCAAAACCCAAATTATTATTATTATATTTATAAATTATAAAAAATAAAGTAGAATTGAATTGACTTTCAAAAAATAGGTGAGTAAATATTTGCAGAACACCCGTTTCATTTCATCACGAGCCGCCACTTGTTCTTTGAAGTAACCACATAAAAATAAATTTAAGGAGTTTAAGTCTGGTGAACGGGGTGGCCACTTTATGGTCCCTCTTCGGCATATCCATCTTTCAGGGAAGGTGTTATTAAGAAATTGACGAAGGGGGAGTGCAATGTGAGGCGGAGCTCCATCGTGCTGGAACCACATTCTTCTACGGACTGCTAAGGGAACATCCTCTAGCAATTCGTTTAGATCATTTTGTAGAAATCTTAAGTACCGTGCGGCACTCAATCTCTCAGGTAATTCAAAGGGCCAATCTATCATTAAGAATTCCGGGTCATAAATTGACACTGAAGCGATGCTGAAATCGATCCTGTCTTCGCATTCATGGATTTTCTACTGCCCAATGATGTAGATTATGAATATTAAATATTCCCGTGCGGTGGAAACTGGACTCGTCCGTCCATAAAATATTATTGAAATAATCATGATCCTCCCTTAATTATTGCAACATTTCTCTGAAAACACGTTGCACCGTCGCCCTTGCAACACCAATCCTGCGTGATATGTGATGTACACTAGTTGTAGGGTCTTCCTCAATATTATCGCGTACCACGTCATCTACATTAAGCCGTGGTCTTCCTGCTCTATGTGACCTACCTGGGTAGCTACCCAGCTATTCTTGCATTCTTGAAATCCGGGGAGTAGATTATCTCATGAGAAGTGGGCGGAGTTCTCTCGTAGCCAAACATTTGCTATTCTTGAAAACCACGAAGCATTCACTTCACTGATTTGTAAGAGAACCTGAATTCGCATGGTATTTTATATGAGAAGTAGAAAGTTCTCCTGAGAAAATTGAGTTTCTAACCCAACTTATAGAACGTAGTGATTAAAAATTAATGTCATCTTGAGAGAAATTATAGTTAATTGTAAGAATTATATAAATAAGTATTTCAATTTACAGGTATATAATAATATTTATAATATATTTCTTAATATTTGACATTATTATAATTGATAGGCAATATCAAACCAGTTTTATGGTCATGGATCTTGATGAAATGTTGGAAGCGGTTGTGGTATTGGGTGACTTGCACGATGCTGAAGAGCAAGCAGATGGAGAACGTCAATTGCTTCAAATGACAGACCCATTTACATTATCCGATGTAAAATTTGTCAAATACTTCCGAGTTTCAAAAGAACTAGCAAGACCATTTACTTATAAATATTTTCTTGTATAATTTTTGATATGTTGGTTATGATGTATAATAATAATAATAATATATATACGTATTGCAAAATTATCTAATATCTTTTTTATTAATATATTTTAGGATGCATATGGTTTCCATTATGTCGTTTTATTATGTAATGCAGTATTTCTGTTTTATAATATTCTAATACAAAAAATTAAGTTTTATTGTAAAATTGTCAAAATTAATCTATTAAAAATTAGCTTTTCTGATTAAGAAATTTATAAGTACTTACTTGAAATGAAACAATTACCATTGAGTATAGATTTAATATTTAGAAAAAATAATACAAGATAAAATATTACTTATAATATACTTGAATATTATATACCTATTATAAATTAAAATTCATTAGACCCATTACTGCACAAGAAAAATATATTTGGCACCTTAAATTTGTATACAACAATAAAGACTTGAAACAATTTTCAGAAAATATGCAATAAAACTCTTGACCGAGCTCTTATGCGAGCAGTTGTCTAGCCAAAGAGTTATGATTCAGGCATCCCTGTTAATTAAAAAGAAAGAATAAAAGAAGATTATTATTTCTTCCTTTTTCCTGTCAGATACCCTCGTGCCAAAGAGGTGTGATTGGTTTGACAGGCGTTTTCGGTCCCACCGGAACAAAGCTTTCATTGAATACTACGATTCTAGGAGTAAACAAGACAACCTTGATTTCTTCCATTCTAGGCAACGTTATAACTTTTTGAAGATCCGCTGAATAGCATACATCATCCTCTTCTCTTTTAGAATCAGCGTCGATCTGATACACTTCTCTTGCAGTTATATATTGTTTTTATGTTTTACATATTGTTGGCAGAATTCACACTCAGCAAATACTATCCTCTGTCTGATCATGAGTTTTTAACTTGGTAAATTCTTCGCACTCTTCATGACCCAAGTGCGTAAAAGATATACTCATTTTTGTAAGTACTTTACTAGCTTACACTTTTATGATGTCGATATTATATTATTTAATTAAAAAGTAGTCGTGAAGCTTGCCACGCTTTAACCTCAAAAGTAGTAATGGTAATAATGTACAGCGATTCACAGAATAATATACACACTTTTCATGATACTAAGATTAGTACCATGCGCATTTTTAGCATAGATTAGAGAGATTTTTAGGTTATAACCTCATGGACCATGGACATAAATAATAATAAACAGCTGATAAATTCTCGATTTTGATTGGCTAGAGCTCAAAAGTATCACCGGCAACGTTGCAACAATTGTGACGAAAAGTTCACATCACGTTCCTATCCAGCTACGTTCAAGAATAGCGATTTAGCAACGAGGAGAAAGGGAAGTGATCTCATATTTTCTCATGAGAACTTCCAAGTTCTCTCGAACTCAAGAATAGCCACCCTCGTATCTTACTTGCCACATATGCATTATGCACTCGTATAAAAACACGATTATCTGGATATCTGTTGCGATATTCCCGTGCAGATTGTCGAGCGCTACCATTACAGAATCCATAAATGAAATGCATTTCTACATATTCTTATGACGTGGATGATATTTTATTCACAACAATCACAAACTTCTCACAAAAGTACAAGACCAGATCGTAATCACACGTGCGTACTTGTCAATGGCGAGCCTTACCTCTTCCCACTCTACCCTTCCATACTATGCCTTTTAATAGCTAATTTTCAGGAATAACCATGTTTTCGTTTATGGTAATTCTCGGATTTTATTCTAATAGAGTTACGTTCTAAAAACAAAACAGGCAATCTTGAAAACGGCAAACAATTAGATAACAACATTTAACATATGGTTTTTTATGTCGGAAATAAGTTCTCCTATCACCTTCTTTCGTTTGATCCATGACTTATGAGACACCCTGTATATTCAACTGGACTGGATAACAAAAAAAACTGAAAATTGTTTAAAGTTTACTTATATTATTTATTATAATCGTACATCGAGTAACTTAAAATAAACCTGGACTTTCACAGCAAAACTTAGAAATACAATAAAACATCCTACTTATCATTAGTTGTCCAGGCCTCTACGAATTGCATTCTCATAGTTCTAGAAGATGGTGGCCAATTGACCATATCTGGCAAAATCTACCACCGAATAATAGGTTAAGTCAAATTAAAATGCAAAGAAGATATGTAAATTATACACAATGAATAAAAAATAACTGGCATCACATATTAATCTAACGCATGTAATAAAAAAATAAGTTTTTGATGGTTAAAATTGCGCAAATAAATAAATAATTTTAAAACGACAAATCTGATTTTCTTTTCACTGTGTATGTTTCTGCTGCCAAACAAAGATATGGAACAACAAAATTTTACACATTTTATCTAATGAACACTTGGTATGCAAAAATGTTGAATTTTCATAGAAACAATGCTAAAACTAACACAATACCACATTTACATACAATCCTCAACATTCTCTATACTCACAAAAATGGCCATTAAATGACCAATAATGTAAATTTATTATACAACGAAAAATTACTACAAAACCTTAAAAAATATTAATAATAATCTCAACGAACGGAGCAGTCAAATAGCCTTAGTTCATAGACATAAATTATGATGGAACTGGCACTAACTAAATATTTACAAAAATAAGTCTAGTTATGTCTTACATACAATAATATTACCTTGGTGTAACTGCCTGAGCACACTCTTTAAATTTAAATTAGAAATTAAACAATTTCTTTAGAATCAATGTACAATACAAGATCGACTTTATTTTTCAGTTAACAGTATTAGATATTAATGCAACAAAATTGGTGATCTAATACATACTAAATCTAAACATTTCAATAATAAAAACAATATGCAAATAAATTACACTCCTGCTGATTTTCTAAATTATCATACCTAGTAAGCGTACAGTTCTCAAAATATTTGTTTACATGAAACTTTCACATACAGCTGTGAATGCAGATTAGTGTTTATAGAAAAATCAGTCAAAACCTCAACAAACGAAATGTGACACCACAAAAGAGGTACTAAATTATTTACAGCATTTGCAGGGGGCATAAGTCCCCTCAATTGCTCATTTTTCTAATAACAGGCAAAATAATGTTTTAGCAATACATACAGGACTAATAAATACTATATTATATTTAGTTACCAGGCACTGCATGTTTCTCATTTTCCATATGGTGTAATGAAAAGTATGATACCCATAATAAGTGTAATTATTGAGAAACAATTATTTATGAAATGTCAAGCGGAGGATTCCTAAATCATTATTTTTCGACATCGATATTTCAATTAGATTAAACAAATATACAAACACCTTTCTTTCAAAGTGTAACTATTTCCAGCTGATATACTGAGAAAACTTGCATCACTGCATTCATACAAAACTGCATAATAAAATTAATTGTATGCGCAAGTGGAACACTTGGGACTTGTTACAATAATTATTGGTCTAAATGTGCCTTGCACTATTCTGGAAATTGACACATAAAGAAATAGCATACAACAAAACAAAACTTTGATAACACATTATGTACAAACTATAATACAAAAATGGCGGCGATCTTGTGGGTACACTTGTCCAAGAGTTAAAACTATCTGTAAAGCTATAGTTCAGAGGAAGCCGTGCTTGAGAATATATTTTTTTTAGAAGACTGAGTTACATTACAACTATATACACCGTATGGCATTGTTCTGCAACAATGACAAGACCGAGACTTTTCCCGAGATCATGTAACAAGTTTTGTCTTGTGCTATGACGGGCACGGACGAGCACTGACCTTGAGATTCGCGTACCATCACAGCACAGAGTGAAAACTTAAAGAAGACAATTCTTTGAATGTCCTTACACTATTTAAAGTTTTCTTTTTAATAATGCGTTATTATATTTCAATTATTTGGTTATTTTTACTCTCTACACGGTAGCAGGCATTGGAAAACAAGTTCACTGCACTACACAGTTTGATGTATTATCTTCGATCTCTATAAAGGAGGTAAGTCTGTAAGGCTTGGGGAAGTTGCAGACTCATTACTTTTTCTTCCAAGTGCTGCTTACCAAGGCGCTGCCGTATCACACGACGACATAAATCCATAAGAGGTAGAGGTTCAGCTGAAATAGAACAACATATTCAGTTATAGTTGTAATACAAAATACGTAAGAAATTGCTTTTAAAAACCATTGCAAATGGTGCTAAATACTGCTCTGTGCAAATCTTGGAACGAAAGTACATGTACAGTTCATTCAATATGTATGTATAGTTAACTGACCCCATATAAGATACCGCGCATTTGCCACATGTAATTCTCAATTTTCTCAGTATTCAATTAAAATATCAAATTCCACAATACTATATTAAAGTTGTATATATTATTTATGTTATTAAATAATAATTGTGCACACAATAATATATTATAGGCCAAGATGTTACGTTTTTACATTTATTTTCGTCTACTTTAAATATGACAATTACGTAAACATCTATTTTTATAGTTAAAAGCGGCCACGCCCATCCACGACCGCCCTGCAAAAGGTGGGGTAGGAATAATTTTTAAATGTTTTGAAAATGGAAGTTTTTGACCTTTGGGAAGGTATAAAAAATAACAAGATTTTTTAAAATAACTGCACTGGTTGTTCCAATGATGAAAATGTCTGTAAGAAAGTTAAAGTAGATAAAATTCCTTACATATTTTGTATACAATTTTGTGTATAAGTGATATGTAATGAGTTGCACGGGCGGAAAGATGATCATTTTTCCCAAAAAAAAGTAGCCTCGAGAGCCCCACTTTTGTAATTTTTGCGATTGTTTCATGCTATTTCTTACATAATTACAATAGTTATGTAAATTCAAATTACCTATACTCATTTCTACACCACTTTGAGGTAAAGTAAATGGCACATTTTTTTAAATTCTGGTTTCTACTGGCCAAATCCACGGCTTCTGATCTTAGATTGAAATGACGGTTTAGATGTTAGCCACGCAATTGTATTATTAGTGTTTTCTTTTTTTTAATGGTCCTTGTGGGTTGATGTTGATGTCTTCAATATAACCTGTCCTCAATATCATCATCATCGGTGCTTCCAAGAATAATTTATGCTTCTATTGAAAGATCTTCGTCAGTTACTGTCAGCATCGAAACTTGAGGAGCTTCATTGTGTTCGTTGACTTCTGCAGTGGTCAGTCATGCGCAAATGTACCGGAAATGATTTGAGGATGCAGATTATACTGAAGACGTCAACATCCTACCTGCCATGATGGTCCTGGTAATGGTCCTACCAGGCTCATCAAAAGAGAGAAAAGCGAACAATATAATTGCGTCGCTCAAGTGTCATTTTCAGCTAAGATTGCGAAGCCGTGGATAAGGCCTATCAGCTACTCAAGATGGTATGGAAATGAGTATAATTTGAATTTACAAAAATTATAACTGTAATAAATAGCAAGAAACAATCGAAAGTCACAAAAATGAGGCTCTACTGCTTTTTGAGAAAAATGTTGATATTTTTCCGCCTCTGTAACTCTTTACATAATATTTACAAAAAAATGTTTATACAAAAAATACATTTTATCTAATTTAACTGTTAAAAAAGGCATTTTCGTTGTTGGACCTGTTGCAGTTAAGTTATTGATATTATATTTTATTGATATTTATTGATATTAAAATACTCTGCTATGTGGTTTATCAAAGATGGAGTATCAAACAGCTACATATCATTCAACTTTTGCAATCATTTTTTTATCAATCAATCTTTCATGATTTATTAATCAACTTTACAAATAGTCGAATTCCTATAGAAAGTTTTTGATCGAAAATACCTGTCGCAATATATTTCAAAATTTATGATACTGCAGTTTGCAATTGTTGCAAATAAATTAATTGGCAGATACTTGGAATCATTTATTTAATTATTCGTAGTGTTTGTTGAAAGGTGACTTTTTTCCACCCGAGTCTAAAGTTTTTTAGAAACAATTATTGTAATCAACTAAAAATTATTTGGCTAGTTTAAAAACAATATTTTTGTTAAAACTATTTATGATATTTGTCCTATCGTGCCTAATAATCTAGCTGAACATATTTAAAAATTTTGAAATCATCGTGATTTTTGTGGAAAGAGCTTTATGAAGTGAACATATGTAACTGGTTCAATTTGTTTTAAATAATAACTGCATTCAACTGTACGTTTATACTAGAGATGAAACGGATATCCGGGAACTATCCGGTATCCGGCCTAAATTTAATGTCCGGCCGGATGCCGGGTAGTAGCTGAATATCCGGCGGATACCGGATATTCAAAAACTGTGACACAATTCCCTAAAATCAACTTTAATACATAAATCTTTGTGTGGTAAATAATGCCTGTGTTGGACGAATATCCGGCCACCGGATATAAACCATTAACACAATCTCAGGTTAGAAATGTGTCTTTCAAAGATATATCAAAAGAAAATTAGTTCAAAATGACAACAAACTGCAATACTGCTGACGTAATAGTATAATAGTAAGGAAAAAGAAGTACTCACAAATGCCACTAGATGTCTAAGGCTTAGCTTAACTCGCCAATAGTGGCGAAACAAATGATATTTATTTAGTGTTCGCTGTAATGTAGGCAGATATATAGCTAAAATATTTCGGAGAAAAGAACTGTTAGGTGAGCGGCAGGGCAGCTCCCAGAAATATCCGAGTATAATGAGGGATGAATATGACAACATAAGTGCATTTAGTAGCGAGGAGTGTTCTGATAAGGACAGTGACAATGAACAGCTTGAACAATATGATATTAACGATCTTGTTCAGGGCAAAAATATTTCGCAGGAGATTGATCTTCCCCCGCAACCAGAATGTTCGATATTGGAATTTTTCACCAAATTGGACACCACTCGTGATTATGTTGATGCACAAGCTGGTCCAGCTGTTCAGAATATCAATAAAGAATCTTCGCCTTTGGGTAATTTTGACATTTTTCACCAGAGATTGGATTTAAAAAAATTATGGTAGAAAGTACCCGTTGGATAGTAAATTTGGGAGAAGAAATTGAAATATTTCATAATACACACAGAAATTATAAAGTAGTAAATTATTAATCTGAACATTTAGTTTATGTATTTTATGTATGAAGGACCTCGGTCGATGGCCTAGTGAGAATTGATTTGTATGTAATTAACACTTAAGAAAGTTTATTATTATTATTAAGTTAAGTAGTAAAGTAGTAGATACATGAGTTTATTGACTAGATGAAAATAGCCCACTCGCCTGACGACTCATGGCCTAAACTTTCTTGTGAATAAATAATCATTTAATTCACTTGGTATATAAATGGTATATAATCACTTGGTATATAAATAACTCATTTGGTATATAAATATCTATTATTTCACTAAGGGTCAGTTCACCTCATGATATATTTATCTTCCAAAGAATTACCTTGGATACAATTGAAGACATAAGTCAATAAAGGTGTCATGTCACATTCTTTGAAAATAATACTTTTTGCAATTTTTGACCTTTCCTGGTATAGATCTAACCTGCCCAATGATAGTAAATCCTAGATTCGTAATGTTTCGAAGACATTTTTTGATGAGAAATGTGCTATGTCACACATAAAATGAAAATTTTTAGTGGATAAAGGTGTCATGTTACATTTTTGATAATTTTTTCCCATATTTATATATTTTTTACATATTTACATTGGCTTTTCATTCCCAAAAAGTGAATACCTACTTTTAGACAGATAGACTAGATAGACAAATATCCTCCGTTGACAGGAAAACATGTTTTGGGACAATGGATATCTACAACAGTCCATGCCATTGTCCAAGTTATCCACATCTAAGGGCTGTTATTTAAGGCAAATGTGGTTATATAACATTTGTACCCACTGTGTCAAATATTCAGGCCACAAGTCATATTTTTTTACTGGATTTGTTATATTCAATAGAGGCAATAATCAGTGGCGTAGCCAGAATTTTGATTTAGGGTGGGGGGGGGCAAGAGGGTTGGAGAACTAAAATACCAAGGAAAGCTTTGAAAATCATATTAACATCTTTAAATAGGTACCTAATTCAAATTCTGACAGTTCATAAAAATAGTTCCTAATTGTAAACTAAATGAAAGTGCCTTTTATTTAATAAAAAATATTGAGACGAAACAAAAAGAAATAAAAATCCGAATTATGGGTATAGTATTTATGATTTCAGGGTGGGCTCCCCCCTGGCTACGCCACTGGTAGTAATTAAATAGCTACCTGTCTGTTATGATTTTGCGAATTACTCGAAGAAGAGGATCCTGAAATTGACCATTTATTAATTTGATCCGACTAATGTGGAGGATCAAATAAAAACTTTTATATGCATTGCCTTTAACAATACTTAATACTAAGTTTTTTAAAGTACTGGAGCATAAGTTTCCCGTGGTTGGACACAGCTTTCCTGATTCCGATAGAGACTTTGGACGCATCACAGAGAATTATTAATCCGCGAAAGAAAAAAGAGAAAAACGGATATTTCTCACAAAAAAAAACAAAAACGCATTTTTAGTTAAGTTTAAACAAAACACAACAATTTTCTTCATTGTATGAGTTTGTATTGCTTTTACATAAAATTTAATTTCAGCTAAAAACTACATGACTCTCTTATACATCACGAAACTTATCACAGATTATCACAGTTTAAAGTTTGTTGACAAGGTGTTGTGTACACAAAAATCTAATTTCACAAAATCTTGTGGTTTTTAAAAATATTATGATAAACAAATGAAAATAGCCTAAAATGATCTATTTTTTGAGTTATTACTCATTTAAATTAAAAGCAAAATAAAAAAGTTCCAATACTAAACGCGTTTTGTTAATTTACTCAAAACTTTAAAATTACGACATGAGACCTCCACTTATGTCTTCAATTGTATGAATAATAGTTTCCATGGTATTTATCATTAAAACAACTATCAGTATGTGATCCTGCTGAAAAGATCAGCCCGAAATATTTCAAACTTACCAAACCAGTTTATTTTAATTTAAATGTGAAATAAAATCAGTGAATTTTGAAGGGAAAGTTAGGGTGTCCGATATATCTATCAATTACGAAACTGCTCACTTAACCAGTACCCACCATAAGAATAATGGAAGTAATTTGATATACTTACGATCAAGTCCGCCAATGTATCTCATTGTAATTTCACAGTGTCCCCAAACAGCACTGACTATAGGATACAACTTCCTACCCTTAAGTCCCCGAAATGCAACCCCCAAGTACTGGCCATCAACTACAAAACTAAGGGTACCCTCATCCATGTCTAAAACTACCAGGAACTTGTCGGGCACTATAAAAGTCTCATCAGGTTTCAATAACGCTGGATATGTTATACCAGGACAATTCTTCGAATCATGGTATAATTTATTACGACCTAAAACAGAAATTAACTTATTTAAATAAAACCAAAATGAAGAACAATGATAATTAAATTGTAATAGCCTGTGCCAAAAGTTATTGCCACAAGATGATGGAATTTAGTATTAAATTATACACGAATAATTAGCGCTAAGGTGTGATTAATTATTTGGTACTAACAGATGGTGGTATTTCACCACAGTTTGTACACAGTGATTGTAGCCTTGACAGATGTATCTCTTATTTCAATATCATTACGAATTATTACAAAATCGTCTCGTATTAAATACACAATTTTAAAAAATAGCATAACATGGCCAATGTAATTACCAATATGCGTGTAAATATTATTACAATAGATATTTCATATCGTAAACTGATTTACATGTCTAGAACTAGAAGCGTTTAAAAGATTGGAATATTGTTGTATTATTTTAACTAACACAAATCCACAATGTTTCTGCAGAGCTATACAAAATTAATTATTATAGGTAATAACACGAAGCTGTGTTTAAAGAATCTAAAAATAAATCAAAATCAACTATACATACCTAAATCCCATCCCCAGGATGTATCTGTACTACCAACTAAACTTTGATACCCAACGGAATGCAATGGCGCCTCTGCAGTGGCAACACCTACTACTGCATGCGTACCCCGCTGCCTCGTCGACCAGCATACTTCCCAACAGTGCATGCCTTTCGTGAAACCAACTTTTCCTCTTATACAGTCTGTGCTCTGAGCTACTGGATGCCTGAAAAGTGTTTTTATTGGAATTAATTGGCATACTAAAATTCTGGATTAAGTATGGTTGATTTTCTAGCAAAATCCTTATTGAATTTTATAATTTCACAAAACAGAAGTCAAGGATAATATTAATTACAAAAGTACTAAATACTTGTTGCAAATCGGAATTTGTAAAAATCTGGTACTTTGTTGGAAACTATCTAACCCAGGGTTTTTGCAATATGAAAGGTAAGTATGAAATTAACCCAACAAAAAATGTTAAATGATATCCATTTAAATGTTACAACATTTAGGTAAAAACTGTATTTAGCAAAATTATTAAAAAGTTAGTTAACCTTCAAATAAGGATAAATAACGAAATGTAGTGAACACTTTTGTTAAATTAATGAACAATAAGTGCACCTACTTAAATATTATCTAGGGTAATTGTGTAGCTCTATTAGGTATCACATTATCACAGCATTATGATCACAAGTTAAGTCAGGATACAGTAATTGTATTAAATTCTCAAATAAAAAATAATTAACCTCCGAATTTATTAAAAAGAGTATATTATGGATTTTTTTCTCCTGAAGCTAAAAAAATTATGGGGCCCTTTTTGTGTTGCCAATTTCACACCAAAGAACATTCCTATTATGACATACTAAAAGATATCTTAGGTATATTTGAATCAATGTTTTTAATCAAGATAAACAAAAGAGAAAAACTCATGAGCTACAAAACTACCAACTTATGCTAAAAAACAACTGTTAGGAATGTTATTTTTGGTTATGTTAGTGGCCATCATTATTGGCCATTTTTACTGAAATAAAAATTTACAAAAAATCATACATCCATCTGATGACTTCAAAGAATACTTTTCTTACATGACAAAACGAATTTTTAGACAAAAGTGTAATGAGAAATTATTATTTTAAATTTAATTTTGCTAGTAATTATACTCTATTTCTATATTATGCATTACCTTCTGGGCTTCTGACGCGACGGAAAGCTTTACCAAGGGGATAACCTACTATTTTTGAAGCGTTTTCGTCGATTTTTGTTTGAACCAAGAAGCCATATCTCGGTATTCTTATCGTAGAGACATGTAGTCCCCCCTCATATTATGCATTCTTGAATAGATAAAGTTGATTTAACGATAGAAAATCTATTTCGATATTTGACATTCTATTTTTAGTAACCTGTTTTTTTAGTAACCGAAGGCTTGATCCCCAAACGAGCGTTTTAGCGGACTTACAGACTAGGATAAATGTTCCCAACCAATCACAGGGCGCGATTTCGGTTCAAGGTCAATATGACGATTCCGCCGAAAAGTTAGTTTTATTTTAACTTTTCGGCGTATTTTAAGTAAGACATAACCTATTAGTTATTGATTTTATTTTGTATCATCACCAACATCATTAAACGTTTTCTTCCTGGCGACTCCGTAATATTTAAATTATTTATATGTACAGTGCCGTTCAATTGAAAGTAAACGATTTTTTTAAATTAATGTGAAACAGGCTTTCAGGTAGGCAATCAAAACTTGATTGTCAATTTTATTTGTCAGTTTACTAATAATTATTCTATATTTCGAAGTTTTCCTCATAATTATAATTATTATTATTATGCCGCGCTTAACTGAACCGCAAAAAATGAGAGCTGTGATGTTACTGCAGAACGGATGGTCAATGCAAGCAGTTGCAGATATTTTGAATGTGAGTAAAGGTTGCATTTACAAAATTAAGCGAAAATTGAATGCAGAAGGAACTGTTGGGTACGTCCATAGAGGGGGCCCCAGAAATTCAGTACTATGGAGGAAGATGAACTCGCCCTTGACCACCTCCGACAGAATCCTTTTGATACAGCAGTGACTGCCTGCTTCTTAACAAATTTTCCTGCTTCGGTGGAAACCGCAAGAAGACGTATCAGAGCATCTGAGCTGAAGAATGTTTCTGCTGCAAATAAAGTTGCTCTGTTGCCACGGCATAAGGAGCAGAGGTTAAACTTTGCCAACCAATTTGTCGGTGTGCCACAGGACTTTTGGAACAACACAATTTTTTCAGACGAAAAAGTTTTTCAATCCTGCTATGATGGCTCTGTGCGTGTATACCGCCCAAGAAATTGCCGATATGAAGAGCGCTATATAAATCCTACAGCTCGTAGTGGTCGCTTCTCTATCAACGTGTGGGCATGGATATGTTGCCAAGGAGCAGGTGTTACTTGGAGAATCAGAGAGCGTCTTACTGGTCAAAGCTACGCTCGCATTTTGGAATATGTTATGTTACCTTCCGTTTCCATTTCATATCCCGAGAACTTCACTTTCCAGCAGGAAAATATTTTTATTTCCTCTTTCCTTTTTCCATATTTCAATTAAATTTATATTTCAGGATAATTCCTCTATTCACAAATCACGAGTTGTTACTGAATGGCTGAATACAAACCATATTAACACTCTGCATTGGCCCTCTAAGTCGCCGGATTTAAATCCGATAGAAAATGTATGGGCACAAATGGAAAAAGACATGTATAGCAGAAATTTCCGACCAGCGAGCGTAGAAGAGCTGTGGTTGGCGATTGAAAATGCCTGGGAAAATATTGGCGAGGATTACACCAGGACACTAATATTGTCTATGAGAAATAGGCTTCAAAAAGTTATAAACGCGAATGGTGCTTGGACCAAATATTAATTCATAGTAATTTTCTTAAGTTCTCAGTTAGTTTGTTAATTTAATGGATTTTTTTATAAGAGACGTCCTTACCATATAGATTTTCCTTAATAAATACTGTATATAAAATGCTGTCACCCTATAACTGACAGATACTTCAACCTAAAATAATTTTGAATGTGATCTGTTTACAAAAGCCTGCTTCACAATGGGAAAATTTCCAAAATTTCTCATAAGAGTCGTTTACTTTCAATTGAACGGCACTGTACCTACTTTACTTTAGATTTTTCTAATTTCATGACAGTTACTACAAACTACAACAGTTTAGGTTATGTTCACTCATTTACAGAGTAGTACATGGGGAAGAGGGTATCCGTGGAATTCGGCGGATCTATAAAACGTCGTCCGCGTAAACGCTCGTTTGGGGATCAGGCCTAACACTGTTCTCTGGTTATGTTGTGTATGAGTTCGCGATATGGCTGTTAAAAATTGGTGGCGCTCTAGAGAAATTATGCATTTTAGTTTATTAATTTTTATGGGTTGGTGTTGATGTCAAAAATATTGCTGTCAAATCAGATTTTCTATCGTTAAATCAACTATAGATAACCTTTCTAGGTACAACGTACAACATAATTATGTACACAAAAAA
Organism: Tetropium fuscum; assembly: GCA_964058915.1. Taxonomy (NCBI): domain Eukaryota; kingdom Metazoa; phylum Arthropoda; class Insecta; order Coleoptera; family Cerambycidae; genus Tetropium; species Tetropium fuscum. Next base: position 1,402,498 of record CAXKVY010000056.1, read on the forward strand.
ACATGAAATTACTATCATAAGTGAAAAGGCCCATTTGTCATATGTCGTTCTGCCATACAACCAATATCAATAGAAATAGAATATTAATAGGTATACATTTATACAATTTAACATTAGGAAAAAAAACTATAATTCAACACGTAGATAATAAATGTGATTTCAGAACAAAGCATATTGAATATTGGGTTGCCTTGTTTAGGCAAGGTAAGGTCCCGGTCGTGGAAATCACTACACCTTATTACTTTGTCAAATAGATAAGGTGGTGTATGAGCATTTGTTATTTTAAAAATTAAGCATGAAGAACGACTACGTACTAGTTCCTACATTCAACGGTAACGGTTATTCAGTTTTGTATTACAGTTCAATATTATATTTATTCATGTAGTAGTATTCATGTAAGTCTTAAGTTTGCAAAATGATGTTTTCAGATTAGAAACGTGGCGACGAAATCTGAGATCAGTGGCGTTTTTGATCATTTTGATCGTTTTATTGTGAACTCAGGGCCTTCTTGAGTTTTCGTGTTTTTTTTCAATAAAACAGAGCTGTATTTGAATTATTAAAAAGGCCAAGTATCATGTTTTTTTACGGTTGAAGAAAAATAATACATATTATTATTAGCAAATGAAACTTTGTTGGTACCTTATAGGTTGATAGACATTGGTGATGTTGATTTGCTGCCCCAGTTGGAGATTCAACTTTTCTAAACAATTAATTATGAAGACATCGTATGACGGTTGTTCAAAAAGTAATACGAATTAAAAGCCAGATCCCACACTGAAATGCCCTCTGTACTCTCGGAAAAATTACTTTTAGGTCGATAAACCTACAGTGACTAAGTATTATAACACAGTGGCGACAATACCGTTAAGCCACGTCTCCGTTTAGCACCATATTCAGCTAAACTGATTAACGACACTTGATATTTAGGCAAATTTTCTTTGTTTACGTTTAATCTCTGTCAGATTCTTAATGGATTTTCTGTTAACGTCTGTGTCGATTGTTATTTTATTAGTATTATTTAATGGGCCTCTATATAGGTAGGGGAAATAAAATGGTAGCCTAAAAGCAAATCGTAATCTTGAAGCCGACAACGTAAACCCAAAACGTAAACAAAGAAAATTTTTCTAAGTATCAAGGGTTGCTAATCAGTTTAGTGACACTTGCCTGGATATGGCCGCGACAATCCCTTAATCTAAATAACTAATTAAAAATAGGACCATAGATACATGTAAAGCAATGGACAATGAAAATATCGCTCGCTTACTTTTTCCTAACACTGATAATACAAGGTAATGATCATTTTCATGGGTAATCCGATCTAAAGCATTCCAGAACTGTTCTCAACAGCATAGGATCAAAATAGTTACCATAACCACTTTGATCATTGCGTAGCTTTTACCATCAATATGCCAGTATTTATTACTGATCAGTGATCGTATTTGATTCTGTAAATCGGGAATATGTGGAATTCTTACCTGTGAAATGTTAGCTTGTCATCTTCTTTAACGAAAATATTTAGAGAGCGATCATCTTGATTCCAGCTGTATTTCAGCTGCGTTTCTCTGAGTGCTGGCGGCATGTCAAGTAACATGTCGAGTCTGGGTGGCCGTGCGAAGTCCTGAAGAAAAACATGATATACCTTTCTTTGAACGTTCATTATTATAAGGTATAGGGATAGGTAAAACTTATTTGAATTTGTCCACTTTAGGCTATGCAAATGAACTTACCTGGGCCAATTCCCTAGGAATGACTGGTTTATATGGTGCGGCTGCATCCCTATTGACGGCCTTTACTCCTCCTGAGACCTTCTGGCCCATGCTCATTCCCCGGGCCCTGCGACGGGCCGTTTTGCACGGCACCACGGCCGCCTTATAAGCTCGTCTCACCTCGCACAGCCTACCCCCACTGCCCCCACCGCCTCCGCCGCCGCTGCCGACCACACCACTTCTCACTGTGCTGCCGCGGATACCGCTTTTGTATCTGCAAAGAAAAAATAAATTATTCTCAATTCCCAAGATATTAAATTTGGCAACTTTTATAAAGGGTCCGCCAATAAGCGCGCTCGATCTTTAAAATGAAATAAAGTAAGTTGTGTGAGAGGTATAAATGAAATTTATTTTTTGTTTGAAAGAGTATTCGAAGGCATTATGTATGGAAAATAATATCGGTCAAATGTCCACCTCGGCTTCGCTGGGTGGCGCGCATACGAGAAGTCCAATTTTCAATGACTCTGGCGCACAAATCGGGCTGTATTTCATCGATGGCGTGGCGTATGTTGACTTTGAGGGCATCAGTGTTTTGTGGTTGGTTTGCGTAGACCTGTGATTTAAGAAAACCCCACAAGAAATAGTCTAGTGGGGTTAAATCGCACGATCTCGGTGGCCAGTTGATGTCGCCTCCGCGCGAGATAACCATTCCTCCGAAGCGCTCGTGCAGAAGATCCATTGTGGCGCGCGCTGTGTGGCTCGTAGCGCCGTCCTGCTGAAACCACATATCCTCGACATCCATATTGTCGATTTCATGCCAGAAAAAGTTCGTTATCATGGATCTGTATCGTTCGCCGTTTACCGTGATGGACACACCATCGTCGTTCTCGAAGAAATACGGCCCGATGATGCCTCCGGCCCAAAATCCACACCAAACAGTTACCTTTGCTGGGTGCATTGCGACCTGGTGGACCTCCTGTGGATTGTTCTCGGCCCAATAACGGCAATTCTGCTTGTTGACATTCCCATTTAACCAAAAATGTGCCTCATCGCTGAAGATGATTTTGCGACCAAAATCGGGGTCGACTTCCAACTGCTCTAAAGCCCAATCAGCGAAGATACGGCGCTGTCTATGGTCGTTTATTTTGAGCTCTTGTGTCAGCTGGATCTTGTACGGATGCATGCCCAAATCCAGATGCAAGATTCGGCGAAGTGATGTTTCCGAAAGGCGGAGTTCCTGTGCGCGACGTGAAATTGACTGTCGCGGATTTTCACGCACACTATCGCGCACAGCGGCGACATTCTGGGCAGATCGGACGTTTCGACGACGCGTCGGTGTTGGCTGATTGTTCACCGAACCGGTTGCCTCGAATTTGTTAATCAAACGACGGATAGTCGACTCAGCAGGACGATCAATTGCACTGTAAAATTGGCGGAGCGCGCGGAACGTTGCTCGAACCGATGAATGATTTTCGTAATAAGTTTTAACGATTTGCACATGTTGCTCGCGGCTGAATTGGTTCATGGTGATTTGTGAAGATACACTGAATAATAACAACTACGTTTGCCAACTCTACCACAAACAACATGGCCGCCATGAGCTGTCAAAGATCGAGCGTCCCTATTGGCGGACCCTTTAGTTAGGTAAATATTGACATTTATAATAATTACAGTAGAATTTCGATATAGTGAACATACTGTATAGTGAACTACTCTAAATAGTGAACACATAAATTTTTCTTACATCTGTAGAGTGAACAAATTCACTCTCGAAATAGTGAACCCAATAGCTTGTTTACATTTTTTAGTAAACAAGCATGTTAGAACAGGAAAAACTGATTTCAGGTGTAGTTTTCTGCAGTACATATTAGTTGTTAGTTGCATTAGGTCACGCGACCCACAAGAGGTATGGCGAAAAATAGGAAACGTTTAACCCTAAATGATAAAATTAAAATATTGAAAGACTTAAGGAAAGGAAATCGCTTTATCTAAGCAATATGGTGTTAACTAAATCCACTATATGCGCAATTCGAAGCAGAAGGGTAAGGATTTTGAAAAGGGTCAACACTTTCACAGGAGCAGGAAAAATGAAAATTTTGAGACATTCAGAGTGCTCTAGAATGGAAAAATCTTTATATAAGTGGTTTTTAAATAAAAGAGAGAAAAATCTTCCTGTGACTGGTTTAATGATCCAAGAGATGCCAAAGTTGCTTCACAGTGAATACAAAGAATCTTCTTCATTTAATGCAAGAAGCGATTGGCTGCAGAAGTATAAAAAGCGTTTTGGTATACGCCGCCTAAAAATTACAGGCGAAAAATTGTCATGACAGCCCGAGCTTGTTGATCCTTTTAAAAGAACTCTGCAATTAAAAATAAATGAGCTTCAGCTAACAAAAGAGCAGGTTTACAATGCCGATGAACCTGGATTGTATTGGAAGCTTCTTCCTGGAAAACCATACGTAGCTCACGAGGAGAAAACAGACCCAGGAAGAAAAACCGCAGAGCAAAGAGTGACTCTCCTGGCATGCACGAACGCGACAGGTACCCACAAATAAAAACCATTAGTCATTGGAAAAGCTAAAAATCCACGATCATTTCGAAATTTTAGCTGTCCTGTTCTTTATAGAAACTCCAAAACTGCTTGGATGACAGCAGCAATTTTTAAGGAATGGTTTCACAAGATGTTTATTCCAGAGGTAAGGTTTGCAATAGGAAGACGTTTTAAATAAATTATTAAAACAGCAATTAAATTTAAATTTAAAACAATTTATGTACATTGTACATATGTATTTTGTATGTCGAGAAGTAAAATCTGTTTATTTTTTGTTTTTGAACTAGTTTTTACACAAATTTATTTTCCTTCATTTCTATTCCTGTTTACGATATAATCTGTATGAAACTAGCACTTGTTTAAACTTTTTTCAGGTAACAGAGTTTCTAAGTAGCCAAAACCTTTAAAAACCAAAAAAAGGAAGCTAACCAAAAAAAAGAAATTGATACAGTGACATCAGAAATTGTTACTTTACTGCAAACTTTTAATCGCGAAATCGTCATTCAGCCTATTGATGTAGATGGCTGGAATAAAGATAATTTACCGGATACAACAGATACTGAAGACCAAAGTGAAAGCGATGTAAATGATAGAGACAATTTCATACGAGAAGTTGAAGTAAATAAGGAACGAGTGACAACACATTCTGCAATAAAATATGTTAATAACATACTTTAATGGGCTGAAGAAAATGAAGATAAGATAAGATAAGTGCAGTATTCAAATCTACTCGTTCTATACGACTTAAGAAATACGATGTTACAAACAGCACAGATGAAACAAAAAACGTAAACGAAAATTACCTAAATTAAAAAAAAAGATCAGGAGTACATATTTTATTGTATTATAATTATTTATGTAGGTAATGTTTTGTCTGTATGCAGGCCCGGATTTATGAATTCGACGCCCCTAAGTAAACTTATATTTGCCGCCCCGTTTCCCTCTCCTCCACCCTGATGATTTATTACAAATTAAATTGTTTAAAAAATATACGATCATTAGCGAACAAATTGTTTATTGAGACTAAAATCAAATATTGTAAGGTCAAAAATTACGTTTTTGAATAAATTTGTGAAGCAGGTTTTTTGAAATCTATTGGTTTATTGTTTTGTATACTGAGGCCGGCCCTTACGTACGCGGCGCCAGTGTGATGCAGCTCATCGGCCACGAAGGTAACAAAACTAAAGGTATTAGAAAACAAATAGCTACGCCTCATCACGGACTCGGAATAGATACATCTCCATCAGAAACTTACACAACCTTTGCCCCGACATAGTACCAATAGCGGACTACATCGTAAACATTTCACAGAAATTCTACGAATTTAAACTGAATGATAGTCCCCTAAGAAACAACACCTTCTTGAAGAAAACATAAATTAATATATCAAAATCTACCCATATTCAATCAACCAATGTAATAATTTTTCCATTTTTAACCATAATTTTAAACTCTTTAAGGTCTTTTAAACTATTTTAACTTGTACAATTTACCCATTATGTTTGTTTATTTGTTTTTTAGTCAGTATTCTCTCCAAATTCTACAAAATTCAACTATCAAATTCACCGTAAAGAGCTGTCAATTTACTTCGCTTTCAATTTCCCTTTAACTTATTGCGCGTGGCTGCCTGGCTGGTCCCGGGCATGGCATTATCCTCGGACGTACTTTCACTTGTATTATTTAATTTAAAATAAAGTAAAATTTTCTTTTTTCTGTTTCTTAGTGTGTCGTGCATTATAGAAATATAATTTTGCCGCCCCTTAAAATCTGCCGCCCTAGGCTGCAGCCTTCTCAGCCTATTGGGAAATATGGGCCTGTCTGTATGACATTCCTCTGTATTAATAAAGTTAGTTTATTAAAGAAAAACGTTCGATCAATAAATTTAAAAAAATATTTGATATAGTGAACAAATCGATATAGTGAACTAGGTGTGCATTAATTAGTAGTAACATTTATTTGTAGACTTGTAAACTTGTAGAGTAACATTTATTTTGAAACATTACTGATTAAAACATTTGTTCAACACATTTCATTATCTCTTTACCGAAAATTTTTCTAGGCGAAAACTGTGCAAATACTTTCCCGACACGAATGGTATAAACACTGATTAGGTTGTTTTTATCATTCTACTAGCAATGTTTAAAGTTCAATAAAAAGCCATAAAATAACTGTAATCACATACCTAGGTAGTTTCCTTTACATAGAAAACCGATATACGTTATTGACGACAAGTATGTGCAAAACAATTTGGTAATTATTGGTAGGTACCTAATTGTTTAAATTATATTTACCCAATACTATCCAGAAACATTGACATTAATAATAAACAGAGCAACGATTACCAATGCCAATGAACAATTTATGCGGCACAAATATAATACACACCCAATTTTATAAACTGCGTAAGTATCGTATAAATATAATTAATAAATTAAGTAGAATATGTATAGTGAAATATTAATATTACATAATTATGTTCAAAACTTCAAATGGTGGTTTTATATAATTTTTATACATGAAACTTTTATAAATAAATTTTATAATTTGTTTATTTTCATTTTATTTTTATAAGTTTATTTTCATACGAAAATATGTCAAATCAATTCTAGTAATATGTTAATTAAATTAATGCGTGATGTATGTATGTTATTTTGTGGTACAATATTACATCCGATTTTGTAAATACACAGCATTGGTAATCCTTGCCAATATAGATAGCATCTACAACTAGTCCTAGCATCTAAACAAATTCGAATATCACCACTTTTCTTTATAACGATTACTATTGGATTAATATATGATGTACCAGAGCTGAGACGAACTCGAGTACAAGTACTTAAAATTGGTACTTAAGTACTATATCTGGTACTCTGTACCCGAGTACATCCACGCGAAGGTACTCGTTACTGGTACGTGAACCATCTAAACCTACTTGTAGTGAAAAATATGTACTCGAGTACATCGCAAAGTACTCAAGTACATTGAGAAGTACTTGAGTACACTGAAAAGAACTCCAGTACCTTGAGAAGTACTCGAGTACCTTGAAAGTATACAATTGTATAATTAATATTTTTAATTGCGTGCTGAAAATAACTTTCCATGATCGCGAATATTACCGATAGCCCTTCAGCGCGTCTCCATTTGGAGTATGATGCTTTGTGATTCTTGTTTGAGATAAATCTCGCTCAGGTGAATTCTATCAGTTCTCTATGCTATTTTGATGTGTATTGCCTTATTATATGCTGCTATCATCATAAAGTCCTTGGCGCCATGCCCTTACAGACGAAAATTTAGAAAAATTGGTGGTGATGAAATAGGCACATTTTAAACCAGAACATACCAGAAATGGTAATATTGGCTGGTAAATGGTAATTTTTAAGAATAGAATAGAAATTAATTTAAATACTAATATTTTTTTTAGTTTACTTTTTAAGTATATATTTTAGTTTTTTATTGTTCCAAATATAAATAATGTTAATAAATGACTAAATAAGCAGTACATCACACTTATTTATTTATTTCTAACATCGTTAATCAGATTGTTGTATTTACATATTAACATATTTTAGTTCTCTGTGCAATTCCTGCTTGTATTTTTTTACTGTAACCTTTTAAAGGTAACATTTGTTCCTGCTTAACCGCTTGCGCCATATTATTGTACTCAGGACTCAGTACTCGAAGAATTGTAATTGAGTTCATGTACTAGAGTAATTTTTCAAATACTTTAGCACTTGTACGCGGTACTCAGAAGCTAAAAATCAATTCTACTCTGTACTTTAGTACATTTTAGCTGTACTCGTCCCAGCTCTGTGATGTACTACTTTTATCTATTATTTCATCATTCAGCTTATTGATTTCTTCTCTAACATTTTGTATGTGCATGTACGGTATAGGATAGTTATTTGCCTTAAAATAATTAATATTTTCAACATCTAATTTGTGAACACAACTTATAGCTACTCCCATCTTATTTGAAACCAAACATTCATATTTTCTTGATATCTGTCTCAATTCCCTTTCACAATTATTATCTGCGTTTATTTATCATTTATATTGAATATTTTATAATCATCAATATCATCGTAATAATTACTTCCTTCAATAAAATTCATTTCTTTCACCTTCCCATCATTCACTATATCTGCTTGCTTGCTTTCAATTATGTTCATTAATTCATTCTTTTCTACTTCAAAATCTACTCATACATCGTTTATACACAATTTTCTTTTCTCATAATCAATAATGGCTTTATATTTATTTAAATGGTGACCCAATGACGATATCCATAGTCATATCTGGAACTATTAAAAGTTCAAATACTATACTTGTGGTGTTGAATTCTAAAGTTAAATTTAATAATTTGTTTACCTCGTATAATTTTTTATTATTTGGACCTACCAATGTTATTCCATTTATTTTCATGATGTGTTCATTTAAATTTGGGAATTTATCTACTATGTTTTGATTAAGTAATGTAGCTTCAGATCCGGAGGCAACTATAGCACTTGTAATTTAGATTTTATATAAATTAAGTTTTTGTTTCAATTTAAAATAATATTTTCACCAAGTTCTATGAATTCTCGGGGATGTGTGTAATCACTAGAGTATTGTTCTGTTTGTTGTATATTTAACTTGCAAGTATTTAAAAATTTTGATGTTCCCTATTCTGGCTCATTTATTTTAGGAGTCAGGTATTGAGCGAAGTATAGTTTAAGCGAGCATAATTAGTAAGGCTATTTGACAATCTAGGATAAAATTACCAAAATACAATCTTTCTCTCACCCTCGACTGTGCATTATTTCCCCAAAAATGTTGTAAATTTTTTGTTCAAATTCAGCTACGTCATTATATCGTTTTCGATGTCATTGAATCATATTAATGCATCTGCTTCTATATTTTCTCTATTTCTTTTATTCTATCCATATTACCTTCTCTGTTCATTCTTCAGCCATCAACCTCTTCTTGTTACAGCTTCTAAAAATACTATGGGATGCAAATTGTTGACGTTTCCTGTAAATTTATGTAATTTATTGTCGCTATGACATGCGACTCTTGTGACAGTTTCGACTTCGCTGCTTCGTAGTTCTCTGATTCTTTGTACTTCCTTCTGGAGCTCTTCTGTTTGTTCCTTGGTTCTTATTCTTTCTATTTCCAATTCATTTTTATTCCCATGTAATCAAGTCTTTAATTGTTCTATTTCTTCGTTATTTTTAGACACTTTCTTCTCTATCTTGTTTATCTCTATCAGTTGTTATCTCGTCTTCTGTCTTGGCTATATACTTTCATCATTACTTTCATATCTTCCTTCCTTCCAGTTTCCATTTTTCTGCAATCCCTTGCCAATTTCTTACAATTCTTCGTTTCTACTTTGTTCTAGTTTTTGCAAATCTTCTTTTATCCCATCTTCTCATACTTTTATACGGTCTCTTTCCTCTCTCTTGCGGTTCTCTTCCATTCTCTTGCGGTCTTCTTCCTGTCTCATCATCATTTCTTCTAGCATACGTTGCCATGCTGGTATTTGACTACTTACTTCACTGGTTCCCTCCATTGTACTTTCTTCTTCTGACCGAGATTCTTCACTTGCTTGTTTTCCGCTTCTTAGATCCATTTTATAATTTCTTTGTGACAATTTTTATTAAAATTTTCCCCACTTTACAATGCTATAGCATTTCACAATTTACCTCCTTTCACGCTTTACCTCTTTTCACGTTGGGCGCCATTTGCAAATGTACTTCATGTTTGTTATGTTGTTTTTATATTTAATTAACAAAAGGATTTTTATATTTTATACATGATACTTAGAAGTTTACGAAATAGTAAATCGTAAATAAAGTTTTTTTCATATATATATATATATATATATATATACATATATATATATATATATATATATATATATATATATATATATATATATATATATATATATATATATATATATATATATATATATATATATATATATATATATATATATATATATATATATATATATATATATATATATATATATATATATATATATATATATATATATATATTTTTTTTTTTAAATTCCACTATGTACATTTACGTAAGTTTCATAATAATTACTATATTAAGTAAAAGTCACAAAATAAGTAAAAGTTTTTATTTCGCTTACGTTTGCTTTCATTTTATTTCGAAACAGCAATTCAGGTGACTGTAAAAACGAACTCTGCATGTTATCGCAATATAATTCAAGGTGATTTTCGGAAAATAGGTAAGTATACTATACATTATCCAGTAATTCCCTTAGATTATATATACTGCGACATATCCGCTATATACCCAAGTAATGCCCCAAATACCGAGTACGAGTACTTGTATAAACTTATGAGTACAATGTATAAACTATATCAATATCAACAAAGAAGTTTTATAGCGATTTTCTAAACCAGCAATTTGTTAATCAACAATTTCTAAATATAACTGAAAAAAGAACCAGCAGAAAGTAAATTCTGTATAAATTAGAAAAAACGGAAAAAAGTTGACGTTGTCGGTTTATATGGGGCACACCTTTAAATGAACAAATACTTTTTCCCTATTCTAATTTTTTTCCCTTATGTAATTAGTTTCTACGGACACACATTATGTTCTATTCAAATTTCAGAGATACCTAATTATTACCATTTTACTGAAATCTTTTAAGTTCAAAACACGTGACTACGAATACGCAATCCCTTTGCAGGAGACCAGCTGAACATGTGTAATGTATGTATACAATGAATGGCTCCCACCGCGAGAGCACACGCAGCAAACGCGCCGTGTGAGCCCTTCAATCAGCTGTTTCAACATCGAACACCGCAGGGGATGTGACAAACAGATACGCCCAATTACCAGGGAAAATGCAGGGTTGAGTCACCGGAAGATAGTTTGCACGCTTTATTTTAAATTCATAGTCCAATAAATGATATTACTAATATTACTATTACAGTTTTACTTGCTATGGTTTTAATAAAAATGATAAATGTCAATTTTAGTTTATTTTTGTCTTCACGAGGTTATAATTTCTACCGAATTTATATTATTTATTTCTATTTTCGAATGTGAATTATACATGACTAGGATCAGCATAATTATTCAGTTTTTCCTCAACTAAAATACATAAATTAAAAAAAATAATCCGATCTAAAATACGAGAATGCAACGAAAATAGAAAATATAATATATGACCATCACTTTACTATTTAAAAAATTGAATTAAAATAATCCAATTTGTTGTCATATAATTCAGTTATTTGTGCATTAAGTTAGGAATCTGGGATTTTCCTGGATCAGTTTTTTTCTCTTCCAGAAGAAAATACTTTTTTGACTGTTGATGTAACCTGTTTTCAATAATATAACATAAAAAATATGTAGTACGATATAAGACAGTGGCCACTATCACAAAAAGTATTTCTTGTTTAGATGGAAATAATATGAACAAAAACCAGTGTCGGGCCAATAAGTGTTTTCTGGTGTCATCAGATTATGTGTAATCTTGTTAAAAATAACGTACAAAAATCGGCCAAGAAACAACTAAAATCATGTGCAAGCTGAACGATTGACTTGACGATAGCAAGTGTTGTAAAAATATTTTTAGAGATCAATATTATGCTCTGCAAAATATACCGGTGATACTATGATTTTGTATACCGCATAATCGTATTTTTTTACATATATTATGTTAACAGAAGGCATTATATCAGGTAATAAAGAAAAGTTGCAAAATACCTAACGATAAACGACCTGAAGAATATTATGCCACATAATAACATATATATAAAAAACACCTGATTTATATTTGTAATGAAATGATATCAAATTCTAGTTTAAATCGAACGTTCTCTGCGTGTGAGCTTCTAAACGTACAAATGCCCCAGAATTGCAGACAACAATGTCGAAAGTAAATTGCCACAAGTAAATTATATAATTTACTTATAATAATATAACCCCGACTACTCCTTTGCTCGCAAAAACTAGTCACTTGAAAAACTCACCTTTCATTGAACTCACAGGCCGCACTTTCAAAAAGTTGTAATGCCATAATACACCATTAAATTTCAAATTAAGTGTTGTTAATAAACGCTCACCATTATTTATTTCTGTACCTACTTACTAGGTATATTCGTTTCGCTCACTCCGCGCCGCCTACCGAATCAAAACTATAGAGTCAAACTTTATTCGATACAAAGGAAATCATATTAGAATGTTAATGTTCAAGGATAAGGTAAGATGTCAATGGCATCGTTATAAATAAGACAAAAATTTACAGTAAAAGCACTGCGGCGAACGAGAAACGAGTATTACCAGTACTGGCTTAAATATATACAATAATAAAATAAACGCTCTAGACAAGCTGGAAACTTATCTGTGTGATTTGTAGTTTGATTATGAGTTTTTAATAACGCAGCGGACGGCATTATGGATTTCTCATTAACACCATATATATGTTCCTTGACATTTACCTTTGCAATAAAAACAGTGACTCACAGTCGGAATTGACGGAATTTTTGCGTTGGGTTATAAATGGTCACGATATTACTACAGGCATTTTAATTGGAGAAGAATTTGCACAACACATATTTATTCCACCACTACCTCTACTACTTCCGCACGATAAATTTATCTTCGGAAAATGTGTATTATCAAGAAACCTACTTTTAATAACAATGACGTAGTTAAAAAATGTGACAAATATGCTCTACAGTCGAAATCATGATATTGTCAATCCAGACATATCATAAAATCACTATCTTCCGTCGAATGAAACGTCGATGCCAATGTGTATATCTAAAGGGTCCGCCAATAAGCGCGCTCGATCTTTAAAATGAAATAAAGCAAGTTGTGTGAGAGGTATAAATGAAATTTATTTTTTGTTTGAAAGAGTATTCGAAGGCATTATGTATGGAAAATAATATCGGTCAAATGTCCACCTCGGCTTCGCTGGGTGGCGCGCATACGAGAAGTCCAATTTTCAATGACTCTGGCGCACAAATCGGGCTGTATTTCATCGATGGCGTGGCGTATGTTGACTTTGAGGGCATCAGTGTTTTGTGGTTGGTTTGCGTAGACCTGTGATTTAAGAAAACCCCACAAGAAATAGTCTAGTGGGGTTAAATCGCACGATCTCGGTGGCCAGTTGATGTCGCCTCCACGCGAGATAACCATTCCTCCGAAGCGCTCGTGCAGAAGATCCATTGTGGCGCGCGCTGTGTGGCTCGTAGCGCCGTCCTGCTGAAACCACATATCCTCGACATCCATATTGTCGATTTCATGCCAGAAAAAGTTCGTTATCATGGATCTGTATTGTTCGCCGTTTACCGTGATGGACACACCATCGTCGTTCTCGAAGAAATACGGCCCGATGATGCCTCCGGCCCAAAATCCACACCAAACAGTTACCTTTGCTGGGTGCATTGCGACCTGGTGGACCTCCTGTGGATTGTTCTCTGCCCAATAACGGCAATTCTGCTTGTTGACATTCCCATTTAACCAAAAATGTGCCTCATCGCTAAAGATGATTTTGCGACCAAAATCGGGGTCGACTTCCAACTGCTCTAAAGCCCAATCAGCGAAGATACGGCGCTGTCTATGGTCGTTTATTTTGAGCTCTTGTGTCAGCTGGATCTTGTACGGATGCATGCCCAAATCCAGATGCAAGATTCGGCGAAGTGATGTTTCCGAAAGGCGGAATTCCTGTGCGCGACGTGAAATTGACTGTCTCGGATTTTCATGCACACTATCGCGCACAGCGGCGACATTCTGGGCAGATCGGACGTTTCGACGACGCGTCGGTGTTGGCTGATTGTTCACCGAACCGGTTGCCTCGAATTTGTTAATCAAACGACGGATAGTCGACTCAGCAGGACGATCAATTGCACCGTAAAATTGGCGGAGCGCGCGGAACGTTGCTCGAACCGATGAATGATTTTCGTAATAAGTTTTAACGATTTGCACATGTTGCTCGCGGCTGAATTGGTTCATGGTGATTTGTGGAGATACACTGAATAATAACAACTACGTTTGCCAACTCTACCACAAACAACATGGCCGCCATGAGCTGTCAAAGATCGAGCGTCCCTATTGGCGGACCCTTTATAACAATCCTGACATCATCAAAATGTGTGAGGTTTTCACTGTAGTTGATGTTTTATTTATTAGCTTTATTACATTACACTACGACTTATAAATTTAGCTTACTGTTTACCACGGTATATACTAGATACTCTGAACTAACTAGCTTGTCCTTCTGGAGAGGTAGGTATTTCGCGAGTTTGCCCTTAATACCGATGACCCAGAAGAGTATTACCTAAGTAGTTACCAAAGTTACCAATGTTACCATAAACATAAGTATTTGAAAGTGAAAGTGACAGTTTCACTACTTTGAATATTAGTCTTTTGATCACGTCAAATGCCTGTAATGCAATTTATTCTGTTTATATTATAACTCTCTTGGCGAATTGGTTATTCAGCTTTTGTTTTTTTCCCATTTTCAGATGTGTATTGCGTATGTGTCATCTCGACCAACCAGCTGACAATTAATTGCCTGCTAACATATATTAATTATGTGTAAGTGTTTAACTACTTGTTTAATGTTCTGGAGATGTTTTGTTATTAAAAAAAGTATTGTTGAATATTGACACTCCAGTCATTACTCCAGCCTCAAAGCTATTTCTGGCATAGTAGAAAATACCGCAATGATTTCCCATTGCGACTCTAACTAATATAATGGACAGTATTTGAAGGGAACAATTCTCGTTTTATGGGTCTTCTGGTAAAATTAAATTTCACGAAATGTTTGGGACATTGGAACCAATGAAATGTAAAAATAACAAGCATTTTATTGATTAAGATTAAAAGTATAATCCACTATCCAGCAATTAACTTACTTCGAGGAGGAATTTAAGAATTTAAAAAGATAGCAAACTACTTTTAGTCATATTAAACAAAATTAAACGCTAATACTAATCCGTAAAGGCCACATTCCCATCCAAGACAATGTTTAACAAAGGAATACCAAGATGTAAACTACAGACAACCTAATAATCGTTGCAGATGGCCATGGTATTCATTTTTCACCGACTGCTGACTGAATTTACTAAATGTCTCTATTAAACAATGTACTCACTATTAAAAACGTACTGTATTATGCAATATATATACCTATGCTGTTATGCATATATAGGTACTCAAATAAGTGAAATTGATAGGTAAATACAATTTACGAGGCATCGGTATTAATCGACATAATCGCTCTATAGTATGTACGACTTGATTGGACATCAATTATAATGGGTAAGAAAACATGAAAAGCTGTATCATAAATCTAGAGGGGTTCTATAGGGGAGATAAATCTAGAGGGGAGTAGCGCTATAATCGCCAGTTTAGAATTTGTTGTTGCGGAATAATAATACCTAGCTCAAATAAAGTAAAAGCTCTCTGTGATCTTGACCTTGGTATGATATGGTGAACGTGGGGAATCCAAGGACCTCTCGCTTCTAACAGCTCTAGCATTAGCTGAATGGGCACATCCTAACTGCGTCAGCTGATGCAGAACTGATTCCGAAGATCATGGCATCGTGGCCCGTGGTCTATCAAGAAGGCGCTATTCGGTAATGTGAAGTACATTAATTTAGTGTACTAGGGAGTAACGTATTGCGAAGTTTTTGTGAAAGAATGCATATTTTACGATTTTTATTAACACGAAATACGGCAATCTGTACCTTAAGTTTGTACTTATATAAATCTAATGAACCAGTATAATAGTACATAGTTGCATCCCATATACGCCATAAAATAAAGATCAAAGCCTGGCAAATCAAAGTCGGTTTAAGACTGTAATGATGGTCAGCCAATGGAAAACAAAATAATTTGAGAAACAAGTCGACAGGTAAAAAGTGTATTATAGTCTTCCCAAATTCCTAAAATTGATAGGATGGTCAGAGTTGCTATAGGTAAAGTAAAGAAAGTACTGACGTTAGTTGGTAGGTATTAGGTATACGGTTAATATGCAGTTCTGACAGCTGGTACTTCTAGAGCCGAATCTCCCTGACAATAAACGTCTAACGCCCATATCTATCTTCTTTTATAATGTCGCTTAGTTGAAAGGTCATGTAACGATCTGATAATGTGCGTGTTTTGTCCATTTTACTCTATTAAACACATATCCAGAGAGCTTATAAATTAAAGAGGTTAGAAATGAATATATATATATATATATATATATATATATATATATATACGTAAATAGGGACGCTAGATATCGTGGGAAAACATGTTTCCAATAGATATTGACAATAATTCCAAGAGAGTTAACTAAATTTATTGTTACGTTTGTTTTGTCTGTAGTATCTACCTAGATACATTTCAAGAATTTGATAGTCCTGAGTCCAGTTGGTTTCAACTTCGAAGGGTTTCTTTCCGTTTTGCCAAATTAAGCAATAAAATCGTAGGTTAACAGAATAATTGTTTATTGGGTTCGCTGTCGGCGGAGCTCTGATACACATTTTTGTCTTAAATACAACTGACGGTTGCTTCAGATTTGTTTTGATTCCAGAATACCTATGTATTTTGTTGGGTTTATCTCGAAATCATGTTGCACTTTTGTCAGTTTGATTAGAAGCAACTTGTACTGTAATATTACTTAATTAGTGAATAATGGCAGCTATTACTAATGAGTAAGAAGTAAGGAAGTTTGTCTTCATGATTCGATTATAGTATAATAGTCATTATTTACGAAAGTAAAGTACGATACTTTATCCACAAATATTGAAAAATATGAACCTTTATATACTTGCATATATTTATTATAATAATTTATTGTAATATTACAATTAGAGAAAAGGTTTATTGGAGGAATTAATTGAGGCGTTCTTTATAAAAACCCCATATCGGAATTGGAGATACGCCACCTATCGGTTTATAAACTCATTATCTACGTCCCTTGAGTGGAAAAAATCCGCTAAAGCCCCAGTAGTCTATAAGCGCTTAAAATATCGGCGATTTTGCATAAACCCCATAGAAAGGCAGTTTTCAGCAAAACTTATTTATACGTTAAAGTTTAGTTGTACATGGTTCAGTTGTGTGTGTGATTTTGCACGTTAATATTCCAAATAGTGTCAATTCAAAATCAAAAATAGCCTCTTTACACTATGCAATAATTTAAAAATTTCTGCAAAAAATCCCATACCTATGTCAAATAAAAAATGGTCCATAGAGCAAAAGCAAAAGACAAAATAATATCATTTATATTGCAATATAGATCTAGTTATCAGTGATCACCAAAATAAAAATATTCGAAAGTATTTGTACTATTATACAATTAAATAAATTCTTTTTTTTACCCCCAAGTGTAATGAGCATCATTACACTTCAGTTTTTGAAGAAATAATGGGCATATATTTCAATCATAGTGGATACGATATGTACAAATATATGAGTAACTAAAGTTCAGAAACTCTGGTGCTTATAATGATTTATATAATGGTACAGGGTCACACCGTCTTATGCAAAAGCTTTTCTACACATGCAATAGGTATCCTTTCAGAGCCAGAGAACAATATACAATCAGTATTCAATTCAATATCGCTCCGGATTGTGTAGCAACGGAGGTACGTTGGTTAATAACAAAGTTTCTACATTTCGAACGTCGCGTCGTGATGTAAGCAAGCTTTCTATACAAAAATTCAACGAAATTGTCCGGGTAGGCGTAAGCCACTTATTTAATAGACATATAATTTCAATACGAAATAAAACGGAAAATATGGGAACTGCCATTGTAAAATTATAAAAAATATTGTAGGAAGTTAAAACACAGAGAATATTCAATTTTAATAAGTGACGTACGGTATCCGCTAGAGGTCATTTCCATTATTATAAACTCCGACTAAATTACAATATAATATGTAGAGATTGAAAATATTCTTATAATATGTATAAATTAATAACTACTTAAATAATGCAAGAATGAAAAGCGCCATGTGCTTAAGATAAAAAGTAACTATAAAAGGCACGAGAAAAGATCAAGAAAACAATATGTATAGGCAGTAAATTGTCCTTCCTTGTTATCTTCAATAAACTTCAATATTCACCGTACCTCACCGCATATACAAAATTCGGTATCGACCGAACTAGTCATCACATCTCTGTTAAAAAATAAATCTTTTCGGTTGATTCCCCCGCTTCACTCTACCTACTATCTGATGGGGTACCTCGTGGGGTAGGTACTTATACTGTATACTCCATACAGTTATACCAGGCTAATTTGACATGATTTTCTCAATACTACAATAGAAAACTGTGGACAATTCGGCTACATCATGTCCAATTTACACTATAAATCTAGTAGCAATGTACTGATTGATTAATTAAAACATTCAAATGGAATTTGAATTAAACGATTATAATGTAGCGTAATATATTTAAAAAAATGTTTATTTTTTTATGCAAGCTTTTATTTAGTAGATACTAAATTTACTAGATACTCTAGATACTAAATATACCTATGTACAAGAGACAGTTTTTGTGTAGAACATCCGAAACACAAAATTATTTTTAATCCACGTAAAGCATAGGTAGGTACCACTTTCTTTTTCTTCAAACTTCAAACGCCGATTACATAATATGAATTAAATAAATATTTTGATAACGTTACTTTTAGGACAGCTCACGAGTAGTCACAGCAAATTAGCAATTAAAATGGCAAATAGGAGAAATAGGTAATTTATAAAATTTGGGTACAGACTCTTATAGACATCCAAATACAGATCAAAAGAGTTCCCACCTCTCCGGAGGGTGCTTCACTTTCTTTTGCTTCAGAAACCACCCTTTAATGCGACATCGCGCTACTTTTTTTTTAATTTTTCTCAGAAACTGTTACTCTGACGAGGAAAATTAAATATGATATAAAATACTCAGTAGATATTCTACGTCATCGATGTTCCATAATTTCTTTTTTATCTTTAACTCAACTCACAAACATGGCTTGAAAAATTAGGATATGTTACTAGTTACTAGGCAAAAACAAGTAAAGTGACAAATATCTGGAAATACCGAGGGAAATACATTGGCCATAGAAAAATGTTATATTCAAAACAGATTTTCCAACATAAACCTGGCTTAAAGGACAAAAAATGTGATTACAGAAAATGTTGTTATTACTACTATGTCTTTTATATTCGAGCCCACACCACCGCTGAGGAAGAGCTCCTGGCGGGATTTTTTTATTCATCGACTGATTTGGCAGAAACAAGGAACATATGCAGACGTATACACCGCATACATTAATTTCATTACGTAAACGGTACGCCCATAGAGTAATCGTAGTATTTCACGGTTATTCTGAAAATAAGGGAGAGTACAAAAGGCATTGAATGACAACAAAAACTTTTAAAACGAATATCTGCTGAATAATTTTCAATGAAAAGATGCTTACTCTCGAGTCACAGACAAATTTTCTGAGCAACTTGGCGAATAAAGAACGTTTGATTAACCAACTGATGGAAAAATTGGAACATGTCGGTATCCAAGCTCATTTTGAAACATATGTTGCTGCTGTTCTAATTGTCCATACTGCTATTAAGGAAGCCTATAATAATCCCATTATAGTTGTCGTAGGGCAAGATGTTGACCGTCTCATTCTCATAATTGCTCTTTGTCCTCTTGGTAAAGACATTCGATTTTTAAGAGATATTCAAGGACACATCAAGGAAACATATCAAGGATACTTGTCAACACATTGTCAAAATGATGGCAAAACTAACTCCAGATGACGTTTGAAAATTAAATTTCTTACATTTATTTAAAATATATTTTTTGTATGAGATTTTAAAATGTACAAATTTTCCCTTACTCCGTCACACGAGCTAGGTATATAAGATTGTTTATATTTGGGTATGATAGCTCATGATTCGGGAATGCTCTTATGAAAGCCCAAACATTAGGCTGTTTATAAATACGGTCGCTAGGCCGTATTGGGGAACCGTTCACGTTAGTAAAACATGCACCTTTAAATTGAAAAGACGATTGTTGCAGGGAGAAGATTTAGCCTATTATCATGGTGGAGGAGCAGCTGGGAGAAGTCACCGTCCTTATATAGTATAAGAACCGTGGGGAGAAGGAACGTGGCTCATGATGAAGAGATGGTGAACTGACTAAGAATAAATCCTTTTGATTCGGCTATAAAAGCTTGTAATGAGACGCATCACCACTGGCTAGGCGGCGAATTAAAGAGTGATATAAGTAATGATTCAGCTCCAAAAAAGCATGGGCTCTCTCTCTGACCTCCAGAAGGAGGAAAGACTGCTCTTTGCCAACAATTTTATTGATATGGATAACGACTTCTGGTAGAATGTTATTTTTTGTGGCGAGAAGGTATTCCAATTATACCATGATGGATCTCTTCGACCACCAAATTTTGTTTTTTTTTCTGCCAAGATATTTAGATAAATACTAATTTAACTTTGTTTTCTTTGTTTACTTTACCATTCATTTCGTTCATTTAAGATATGTACATTTATTAAAATAAATGTCATTAAGTATTTGGAGAACATTATTAATAAAAATAATTTAATTACTTAATTGCATTTTCATTGCAATTGCATATAATTGCATTAAAATATAAACTAAATATTTGACGTAAAAAAAGCACACTTAAACGATGCCAAAATGGCAAAAAATGATATAACAAAGATGTTAACTTTAAACTGCTCGTGACTGTACCTACAAAAGTGCACCAAAACCTCTTTTGTAAGATACCTACAAGATACATATACTCATTCGTAACATTTATTCGTTAAAAGCTATCTCCAATAAATTGATATTGGCATATTTTCGGTTTATTGGGTCAAAAGTATGCTATATTTTGGATCGGTACGTTTGGACATACCTGCGCTATGCATTGAAATACTTGTTGTCGTATGTTAGTGATATTTAACAATAATATTCTTTGTTATAGCATATTCATGAGCAGAATAATAATAATATATAATTAAAGTGCGAAGGAAGTAAGTACCTAGGTATGTGTTTTATGTATGGTGAACACAGTTAGGACATATCAAAATAGGTTAAAGTTAAACATACCCATAAAGAAGAAACAATATTAAAATTACTGGTGGACCTGACTATTATAATTTATAGATAATGAAAAAATTTGCACACATTACATACGAAACTCGGTTTTATGGATTTATAACTCGGAAATATGGCAAGCTCGTTCTAGTTTTTATGGTGATGAGTAAACACTAGAATCTCTCTACGCATAGTATCTCATATGCGCTCAACGGGAATAAAGTCAAGATCGCTTCGAGGCCAATTCATTGTTTTAATACCCACGTCTTAAAGATGATTTTGAACAACCATTCATAGTGATGTGAGGCTGAGCGTTGCCATACATGAGCACCCAGCACGGCGCTTCTTGTTCCCAAAGAAACCGTATGATAACCATACATTGCTACTGGCAGAGAACACATAGTGCGAAGAGGTTCGAAAAAATTAGAACATACGAGGTGTGACAATAGTTTCGTTTCGAAATGTTAAAAAAATCGTGGAAACCAGAAACAGGGTTGTCCTGGATTTTTGATGGTAACCATACATTGCTACTATCATAGAGAACATATAGTGCGAAGAGCTTTGAAAAATTTAGAACAGTTTGGCTTCGAAAAGTTGAATAAATCGTGGGAACCAGAAAATCCATGATCCAAAGATGGTTACCATCAAAAATCCGGTGTCCCGGATTCTTTATGGTAACCAAACATTGCTACTGTCATATAGAACATATAATGCGAAGAGCTTCGAACAATTTAGAACATACGAGGTGTGACAATAATAGTTTCGCTTCGAAAAGTTAAAAAAATCGTGGAAACCAGAAACAGGGATGTCCCGCATTTTTATGGTAACCATACATTGCTACTATCATAGAGAACATATATAGTGCGAAGAGCTCCCATAATATTTCCGAGCTATGGTTTTAATTTGTACATCGAGGTGGCCATTAATTGGACGCTAGGTACCTGGCTTATTCTAATCCCACCCATAAATTGGACACCGCGTCGAAGAAAGTATTAAGGGCGGAATTTTGTGAAGTGAAATAGCGAAATATGGCAAATTAGTGTGGTGCTCCGTGAGTCAGCCCTTGGCCGTGTTGTTTTTCTCAGACTAAATGGAGATCGCGACGCATATATTGTGATTTACTTCCGGGCTAGTGAGTGAAATAGTTTTATTGTTCGTGATTTAGTTCCGTCGCAAATGCGACATATTGACATGCCAAAAGTATTGATAAAATTGAGGCATACCTAAGTACCTACTTTAGCATTTATTTAAATTTTATCGCGCTCATACCATAACTAATTGGTTTCAAGATAACAACATTAATGTTCTTAACTGGCCCAGCCATAGTCCAGATCTTAACCCTATGGAAGACGTATGGGGATTACTCGTAAGAAGTATCCAAAAACGAAATATGAGACCACGTAATGACCAAGAATTACTGAAAATAGTCAGGGTTGGGAAAAAAAATGTTTTTTTTGAAAAAAACAAAAAAACAGTTTTTTTTAATTTAAAACAGTTTTTATTGTTTTAAAACAGTTTTTTTTTCTTGAAAAAAAAATAGTGTTAAAACAAATAAAACGTTTTAAACATTGTTTTAAAACTGACTAGTAAAAATTCAGCAGTAAGAATTATTATTGTTATTACGGCTCTTTACTATGGATGTTAATATTCTTCAACCTCATAATTCATAATATGCGATGTGATAAATTTTACCTAAGTAGGTAATAAAAAAAGACTGGTTATTTGTGAGCATTTGCGAGCCGAGCGGCGGCCGTCAAAAGAACTTTTTGTAAGAATACAAACACCCCCTTAGGATAAGCTGCACGCGTAGACCTTTGTTCTTTTTTATTAGCAACAAGCAGGTAGCTGAAGTGCGCACATGTAGATAACTTCGTAAATTTTGCGTTATAAATATATCAGTGAATAATCAGCCTTCTTCCAGCACGGTTTACTTTTTGACTGTTATTTGTATTCAAAATTTGGGATTATGAGTAGTCAGGGGCGAAAAAAAGATCCTATTTGGATAAATTACAATCAAATAAAAGTGAATACTGATCGTACAGATTCGGCGGGCCGGCCTAAAGCTGTAGCTAAGGCCGAATGTAAAAAGTGTAAAAAACAATTACCTATATTAGTAGCAAGGATGAAAAAACACCATGAAAAGTGCGTGTGTGCAGATAATTCGCTGCGAGAAAACAACGATCAGGAGCAGATAGAAATAACTATAACTAATTCCGGAAGTTCTGATTCCGATGGAGAGGATCATAGCATGCAGGAATTGCCTGATTGTGGAGGTGCAAGTAAGTAAAATGTATAAAAACACGAAATTAAAATAGCTATCAAATTGTTTTAATTAGGTACATCACAAAGTGGTAGTGTCACACATCCGAGCACACATTCTTATCCTAAAACTAAATCAACCAAATCTAAATCGTCTTCACTAAAATCGAATGTTGAAAATAGTCATCGCAGCCTTGATAGCTTTCTTGTAAGAACAACCCCCCAGGAAGTAAAAAAAATTGATCTTCAAGTAGCGACGTACTTTTTTGCCACAAACACGCCATTTAATCACGTTGAACACCCGCAATTCAAAAAACTCTGCGCACAACTGCGTCCAGGCTTATACTCCACCCACGAGAAAAAGGTTAAGTACGCAACTTCTTGAAGAAGTATTTGAACTTACTTTATCGGAAGCCAAAGCGGAATTGAACGGAAATGACGTATGCATGTCTTTAGACGGCTGGTCAAATGTGCACAGGGAGCCAGTCGTTTGCACGGTAGTAACAAATGTGCAAAGTGGTAAAGTTTATCTAATCGACACCATAAATACAGAAGATAACAGCCATGACTTTGAATATCTAAAAAAACTGTCGATTGAATCAATTAAAAAATGTAAGGATTTCAAATGCAACGTGAGAAGTTTTGTGACCGATAACGCAGCAAATATGGAAAAAATTCGAAGAAACCTGGCAGAGTCAGACGAATTACTTAATAATGATATTCTTACATACGGATGTTCCTCACATATCTTCAATTTACTTGCCCACCATATCGAAATACCTGGGATTGCAGACCACATCAAAAAAATTGTCAAATATTTCAGAAATACACATATTCCAGCCGCGAAATATAGGCAAGCTGGTGGTACAATGTTGGTACTTCCATCAGATGTGCGCTGGAATACTTTGGCACATTGTCTGGAGTCCTACTTATCAAATTGGCACATTTTAAGCAAAATATGCACTGAAAATAGATTAACATTTGATAAGGCAATCATCGCAAAAGTTGAAGACCTTAATATGAAAATGAATGCTCAAGACTATTTAGCAAAATTAAAAGTTATTGCAGTAGCTCTAGACAAATGTCAAAGTAATACTTGTACCATTTCCGATGCAACTGATATCTGGAAAGATGTGCTTGAATATTTTGAGAACGAAGCAACACCTGCGGGTGCAAGCAGTCAAAAAGAACTGAATTCTGTTAAAGCTCGCTACAATATGGCAATGACGGACTCTCATTTTTTAGCCTACTTATTAGACCCCGAATATAGAGGTACAAAATTGAGCGATGAAGTGGTCCATAAAGCTCTGCAATTTGTTTCTGACTATCACCCGCAAGTTATGCCAAAAATTTTATCTTTTCGGGCAAAAGCCCCACCGTTCAAAGAATATCTATTTGATGAGAACACGGTGAAAAATATCAGTTCCTTAACATGGTGGAAATCACAGAAGCAATTTATATCAGCAGAATTATCAAGTTTGACGAATCAGCTGTTTTCTACTGTGGCTTCATCAGCAGGAGTGGAAAGATTATTTTCTACGTTTGGAATAGTTCATTCCAAATTAAGGAACAGATTGGGATCGGAAAAAAGTTCTAAACTGGTGGCAGTATTTCAGCACTTTAATAGAAATGAATAATAGAAAATTTATGTTACCAACCTACTTTTACTTTTAGTTTTTGTCTTATATAAACTTTATATCGTTTTTCGTTGAGAAATATAAATTCTGAGTAAAAATTCTCTGCTGGGTTTACTTATTAAAATATTTTTTTGTTTTAAAACTGCACTGAAAAAAACAGTGTTTTAAACAAATGTTTTAAAACAGTGTTTTAAAACGCATGTGTTTTTTTTTAAATGTTTTAAACATGTTTTAAAATACTGTTTTAAAATGTTTGTTTTAAAACAACCCAACCCTGAAAATAGTAAATAATGCATGGGAAAATATTATTATCAATGATTATTGTATAAGGTTATTTAATTCTATGCAAACAGACTTATAGACGCCATAAATAGAAATGGGGTAATAGCGAAATATTATTACCTGGTTAGTTTCTTGTTAAGTGGGTTATATCCTTTGTCCTCTGATCCAGGATTTCTACTAATTGTGATGTTTATTCTCCACTTTTTTAAATTGTTAAACACCGAATTTTTGTCAATCATACTTTATTATCACGCAGTGCAATTTGTCTCATTGACCATCCATCATTTGCAATAGCAATAACAACAGCATTAGGTACAATAAAAAATAAAATAAAAGCCGTTTGATTTCGGCTACTCATTAAATATTCAAATAGACATATTTACATTAGAAAAAAATAGTTATCCAATTTTTTTGCCGACGACAGTAGTACTTAATCTGCTACGTTTCTATTGTTAGTAGACGTAATGCTTAAATTACATAATTGCTTAATTTCTAATTGATTTATATTACTTAAATCAGCAGAGAAAGTTTTCAAAGCTTTTTTACCGATTTCCTTCCTTATTAAGAGAACATGACAGTGAGACTAGCGGTAGGTACGTATCTATAGAGAAGGTAATTTCTTTTATTTTGTTGTATCTAGGTATATTTATAAATTCTTGCATTTTGATATAGACAAGTCTTTAATATAGTGTCAAATATTACAGATAGGCAAATACCAACCTATTATCAAAGTTTACGAAATATATATTCTCTAAACCTTACTATTATGTAGGTAAAATAGGTACCGCGTAGGGTTGGTACGGAAAGAACTGAACCGGTTCTTGAGAACGCGTATTGACTAACCGTTCAGTGAACCGGTTCTCGAATACGAACTATACCTGTTACCTGTTATTGCAATTCTAATGTTCAGAACCAGAACTTCAGACCAGACAGTTCAGACGCAGTTGACTGTTCAGACTTCAGACGTTCAGCACGGTTCGGACTAGTTCCAGTAATTTCATGTACTTCTTACTTCTTGTATTAAGTTTTGCGATGCGAGTTGAATATATTTTACATAAAATAAAAATTAAACATATAAACTAACTAGTATGTTAACTATAGGGTGTCTGCCAAGTATATGTCTTGAGATTTGTTATCGATTACTTATACGAGAGGACCTGTTTACATAAATTACATTTAGCTAATTGCTTATTTGGGTCCGCAATCGTAAAAAAAATCCACATGGCGCTAGTTCTTTTATTCATTATGATTAATTTACCGCCGATTCGTATTTTCAATAAAAAAAGTCCGTTATATACATGATACATGCGTAGTTGTCACAGTAGAATGAACAACTGAACTGGAACTTTGTAGTCGTTGTTTCGACATCGACACGTTAGTATCGTGGTCTGAACGTTCTGAGCGGTAACAGGTATTGAGAACGGTTCTGAAAAAAGAACGGAACCGTTCTCACCGGTTCAGCAATTTCACCTGTTCAGTACCATCTCTAGTACCGCGTAAAGTCCGCCTCACCAGAGTTGAAAAACGACGTATGAGGGGGGGCAGGGCGATAAACTGTTCATAGAGGCTTCTGTCGATCCCAGACTATAATTGAAATTTGGCTTCTTTGTGTAAGTAACTATAGTACAAAATAAGATAGGAACCTTTGTAATTAATTTGTTAATAGAGAATATGTGGAGACATTTGAATTTTTATCCCGCATTCTTTCCGTTGCTTAACTCTCGTGTGGCAGACTGTAAGTAGGTATATGTAACTCTGTAATGTAAATATAGCAGATGTAACCTCGCATAATTAAATGAAATAATTTTTAATAATCAAAATAATAAGAATTGAAGTTTGGGGAACTGGATACTGTAGTCTACCCATGTCCAAATTTCAAATAAAAGTGCTCATACCTACCTACCTACATATACAATGTAGCGTAGTTATTTCCGTATTGCAGAAATTAGGTTACTAACAAAGTAGAGTAAACATCTACAACAGTGTAGGTATATGTATATTTCAATAGCCTGGCCAAGGTTTCCGAATCTTTACAATTATTGAGCAATTTGTTAAGAAAGCAATTAAATCTTCTGAGCAATAGTGGGATTTCGTATAGAAAATGATGTCAAGCGTTTTGCCAAATACCTATAACACGAAAATAACATATTTTATATTTAATATTGAAATTATAATTAGGTAGGTATGCAACTAATATTGGCTATTATTTCTTCAGGCAATAAATAAGTATATGAACTGAAAAACGATGCCGCAAAAAAGGGCGAGAATTATTTCTATCGAATACATTTCTGTCTTTTTAAATAAGTAGCTATGAGTAAGTACATTATACATTAAGACCTTTTTAATTGTTTTGAAAGACACTGTAGGTTAACAACATTACAGACCCGATAAACAATCGAGATACCTATAGATACATAATCATTTTTTGATTTCGTTTCTGGCAAACCCTCAGAATATGTAACTGAAAACGCCGCCGCCGTGCCGTCCTCAAATATATAAACTAAATTGTATGAAAAACTTACTTTCGCTTTGACCGTTCCATATTCTGTAACTTTTGTAATATTTCTGCTCTGCTACGTAGGTTCCTAAGCAATATAATACCAAAAACCAAGATTGAAACCGCCTAACTGTCAATATTAAGTCACATGCGGTCCGTTAAAAGTCACTTTAACACCTACTCCATTCCATTATGTCTTAATTTAGGTACTTAGAACTGTAACATGGCGTGCAAAAACTTACTTCCGCCTTGCTAATTCCATATTTTCCTAACAATTTTCACTACAATTCACAAAAAACCTAATCCAAAACCATTTCACACGACACACACACACAGACACCAACGGATACTGAGCCAACGCGCCAACTTCGTCTTTTCTGACCACGTGCAGTTATGTTCAAACTGAAATGGCGGCGATTGGCGAAACTACGTGTACACTGTTTTCTAGCCTGCTACCTCGTCGAACAGTCGCGCACTACTTGACTTCTTGACTATTACGATTACCTTGCAGATTACTCAATTTGTGTGAACTAGTAGCAGCGTTCGACTAAATCTGAAACTCAGGAAATTAACATTACCGGCCGCTCTTACTTTCTAATTCAATTGTCGCTCACAACTCACAATAAACTTTTTCGTTTTCATTCATTCTATCAGATAGCAAAAAAATGTTCAATTACTGTGTTTACCGTACCTAGGACATAACCATAAGAACAGTTTAATTTATTTACATTAAATTGTACAGATTAATAATGGACTGTAGCATTATATTATATTAAGTATATGACGTAAGCTACCAGTGGCGTACCCAGACATTGGCCTTGGGGGGATAAGAATTAAGAATTTTTTTTTTTGGAAAAATACGAAAATTATTTCAGATAACAAAATCTAGTCGCCTAGGTCTTTTTGCCAGTTCATCGATAATTTAATTTTCGGAAATAGGTAACTCTCTATGAATAGACATCATTGCTAGTCCATTAAGCCTGCTTTGAGAAGTAGAATTCCTCAGGTAGGTTTTTCTCTCTTCAGCTCTTTTTCGTCAATTGGGCTACTTTGAACGTACTTGTGTGGAAAGAAATATGCCACCCTACTTATAGCAAATTTGGCTACGAATTAAGAATTAACTGTGTTTAATTTGTATTAGCCGACATTTTCAAGTTAATACCATTCACTGAAAGCTTTGGCTATTTTTTTATTATCACTTTGGACCTCCTGGGGCGGGACATATCCCCCTTATCCCCCCCGTGGGTACGCCACTGTAAGCTACTTGTATTAATTATTTATATTATTTTTAACGTTACTGTTTGCATTTATCAGGTTGGCTTAAATGTTGGTGTTCGTCACAGAGTTTGTTTGAAGATTGGTATGGCGAAACAATTTTTGATAATTTTTTTTTAGGCGATGGTGAATGTGACCTCAAACTCAAAAAGCTATAGGTATTTGTAACGGGTGTCTCAAATTTAACGCAAGATTTGGAATTAAATAGAAAACACAGTTTTTAGTATTTTGATTGTTATTTTTTTATCGCACGATCTAGGGGTCTAGGGAGGCAATTCTGATTACCGAAACGAGAGAGTACACGGCCGAATGTTGCTCGAAAAATCAGCATCCATTTGTTGATGTTCAATAATCCATTCAACGAACTCTCCTCGCTGTGCATGGTCATTAGGCTTAAGTTGTTGCGTTAATTGAATTTTGTAAGCATAGAGACACAGATCTTTAGCGAGTATACGCTGTAGAGAGCTTCTTGAAATTTGAAATTCTTGTCCACGACGCCGAATTGAGGTTATATGATTGTCACCGACACTCTCACGCACTACTTCGATATTGGCATTTGAACGGCTTGTTCTTGGACGACCAGTGTGTTTGGCGTCTCCAGCCTCCCTGAATTTTTCAATTAATCTCTTCACAGTTGACGAACTTAAAACACTATTCCGACCATATTTTGTATGAAATTTTCGAACTGCGGCCGCCAAGCTTTCATTATTTTTGAAATATTGTTCAATAATGAAGACACGTTTTTCTATCGTGTAACGTTCCATTTTTACTAACCCTAAACTGTCAGCTATAGATTTTTTTAAATAAATCTAACAGTAGTTACCTGGGTACTAGGAAGACATTTGACCCAATTTGTCGTCCCGAATCATATTTTTTTTAAATAACAGAAAAACTTATTAAATAAAAGAATTACAGAATTATTCCTAGGTACCTACACAAAAAAAACCTAAGTTGTTTAAAAAGAGACAAGCAATTTGCTGAAATAGGCGATATCTTAGTGTAGTCTAAGGCTTTGCAAACATTAGATCTCAGATTTAATCGTCAAATAGGTAAATATCGTGCTTGGTGCCTTTTACATAAAATTAACAGAATATAGCAGAATATAACGGTACTGCGATTTATTATATTTAGCCGCAGCACAATAGCTGTGATAACGTTCAATGTCATAGATATTTTACCTACCTACTTTGTCATATATCATCATTGCACTGTTAAGAGCACTGTATACTTACAAACAGTTATGCGGTTTTACAAATAGTATGAAAACTAATTTATATTATTAAAAACTAATTTATATAATTATCTTGCAAACTAGTCTTTTTTTTTATCTTATTTAACTTATTTTTATCTTCCAAATCCAAGGTTTCCAAGAATCGTGTAATAAGTGTAGAAATATAAGTACAAAAAGTAACCCACATAATAAAGGTGCGTACAAATTAGAGAGCGCATGCGAAGAGTCAAAACGATGACGCACGAATATTCTAGTGCAGACCGTTGATTCGTAGCTTCTCATCGCATCGCATACGTGGCTACTCGCGAGAAACTGCGAACGCAAATGAGGCGAGAGAAATCCCGAAATCTGTCGGTTTTTGGGCACCGCTCAAAGAAAATTAATTATACGTCGACTGTTCACGCATACGTTCTCGGTTTGGACGATACTAGTATATATGCATTTATATTCTATAAGGCGAGACGTTAGTGTGTGTATGTGTATGTGTAATATGCCTGAATCACAAGAATGGTCAAGTGGGATGTTTACAATTCATAGATTACTATGAGGAATACCATTTATTCTGGGATCCTAAATTTATTATTCAAAAACTAAAAAAAACCGAGGCAATCGCTCTTTAGCTGATGGCATACGATGAAATTTTCGCTAATTAGAATTGAGTTCATATGCCCATGGGCGCCGCCAGAACCAAAATCAGGGGGGCAGCAAGGGTGAATTTAAAAAAAGTTTCGGACGAGGGATAACATGCCGGTGAAGGGAGAAAAAAAAGCGCCCCAGGCGAAAATTTTGAAATTTTTCAAGGTCACGCGGTTTCCTGGCACTTCAGCATTTTATTGAAAAATTGATTTTTACAAGAATATAGACTTTCACAAGAAAAATTTTTGAAATTGAATATACCTTTTTAAAATAATAATAACCTTGATAACAATATTATTTTTTTTAAACACGAACTCTGGGATATACGTTTATTACAAGTGAAGAGGTGAAGAGAAATGACCGACTACAACAGACGACTACTGTGCTCGTGCTCGTACTGGATTATTGCGATTGCGTGGTAATATAATTTCACCAAATCCAGTGGGGATAGCTGCCCCCCCCCCTGCCGGCGCCCATGCATATGCCCTCCCTTAAGCTATCTCGCCCCTGCAAGATGTTTGCTGCGCTGGGTGATTATGAAAATTGACTATGAACAGTCACATGGTGTATTGTAGCGCTCTTAAACAATCTCGTTCAAAGTATGAAAACGGCACCAATAAAGCTGCATTTAATTTAAATATAAAACAGAGGTTTCATTTATATTGATAGCGATAGGATTGATTTTTTTATGAATTTTCTAAACGAAAATATAGCAAAATGCGTGAAATTACAAAAAACCTATACTAAAAAGCCATGTCTAAAATGGCAACTGATAAATTATAATGCTGTTGAACAACAATGGGATCGAACACACCAGCTGCTAAATTTTCCAGTTTATATTATTTAAATTTTCGGTATCCATGGCGTAAAATTGGTTGTTATCACCTGTCGATGACGCTTATAAATAAATTGCCAGAGTAGATTGTGGCGCACATGTTACGAAACCGAATAGGTTACTATAAATTTGTAATTTTATTATGTCTTGTCCATCAGTTTGTGAGGCACAAGCTGATGGACAAGGACAAGTATATAACATGAAAAAGTAATCTACTTTTACATTCAGTATGTCTTTGAAATTGTAAGCGCATTGAGAAAAAATCGCTGGTTAAGAAGAAGACTGTTACGACTGAAGAAGAAAAACCTGTTTTCCATGTAAATGATTGCAATTAAAGTATACTTTTATGTGTAAAAGAGTCACATCTTGAGTTTGGATAGTCTATCCTAGATTGTGCTGCCATCGGATGACACAAGTGGGATCTTTACAGTAGATTTTAGGAAATACTGTAGTATTGTAAGTAGTATTCTGTGCAACTTGGTGTAGAAGGCCAATTTTAGTAAAGACTGTCACATTTCAATGTGTGCCTTCTAAAGTTTTGTTGATTTTGGTTGAAGCGTGTCACAAACTTAATTGAGACGGCTACTGTTAAAGGTAAGGTCAAATATATTTTTTTTTTCGGGAAATAATCAAAATCGTCACAAATCAAAAAGTGCCGGTCTTTCCCGAAACAAATATTTTATATATTATGTCATTTTTCATGCCTGCCTTTCAGAAAATTTTACATAAATATTAATTTTCTTTTTAATATAATTGTGTCACTATTTTCCTAAAAAGGAATAAAAAAACTGTGCATTTTAAATTTGCTTCATGCGATTTTAATAGACATTATTATAATAGGTGTACCCGAAAAATATGGAAGAGGAACAACGTAAGCGGGCTGATTTGATACTAAAATTATCAAATGAAAACATCGAGATCCATAATGCGTATCAATCGATACGGACAATTCAGAATACTTTATGTGGCTCCGAAACAACTAGGGATTCAGATCAAATGAGGAATACGACTGAGGCAAAACGATCATATTTTGCAAAAATGACATAATTATCATATCTTTTATTCTTAGGTTTAGAAGAAATAGACTGTTCAGGAGAAATGGATTGTTCAGGGGAAAAAGACCGGTTTAGCAGAAAAAGACTATGTAGGTTTAGGTGTAAAAACTGGATATAGGGATCAAAAAGAAGTACCTTTACAAATTTAAAATATAAAAGTATTACAGGTCGAAAAAGCTCATCCTGAATATTTTTCCTAGAAATTATCATACGAGGAAGAAGAGTTCACAATGTATGGTTCCAAATCCCAGAAGAAAATCGAACAACGTCGTACCACTAGTACCTATTAAAAAAGACCCTAATAAAAAAGTAGGAATAAAAGAAGACAAAAAAGGGATTCATATAATGACACTGATTCAGAAAAACTCCGTTCCTAGTTTTTATAGTCAGTTTTACTATAGCTTATAGTTTTATAGTCACTCTTACAATAGCTTAAAACTGTTATCTTCTTTTTTTCTTTTTACGACTGGGATTTTATAGAGGTGTAAATAGATGCATTTATTTTAGTTAACTATAAATAGTAAAAAAGCTACATAAGATTCTGATATTAAAATTAGTTTCAGGCTAGCTATTATTATTACATTGATGATTATAATATAAGGTTTTTGGTGTAAAATTTTCTTATGCGCCTCTGTGCTGTGGTTTTGCAATGAAAATATATGTGATTTTAACAATGAAAATGCGTATTTTCATTGAAAAACCACCACACTTTTACGAAAATTTTGGGACAAAAACTTATATTATAATAATCACTATAACAATAGCTAGAGCCTAAAATTAATTTGATTATCAGATGTTATGTAGCCTTTTATGTATTTATAGTTAATCAAAATAAATACATCTATTTGCCTCTCACTCTACAAAATCCCAACCGTAAATATTACTGTATTAATAGTAAGTACGTAATTTTACTTTATGTACCCGTTAGAGCTTTCTTTTTAGTAATTTATGTTCCTGTGACGTTAGTTAAGTTTTTAGTTCTTAGTTAGTTAGGTTTTGTGCTATAGGTTAAGCACATCATGGTATCATTAATAAACAGATGCCACAGAAAAAACCTGTTATTTTTTTTAAATATTGTTTTTTTATTGGAAGAAGTGTTTTTGAAATTTTCAAGAAAATTAATAATCATATTGGAATTATTTCGTCATAACCAATTTTGTGAAATTTAAAAAATGATCAAATATAGATATAGATTTTTAACAGCAGAAGGAACCTTAGTATAATAAAATTAATAATATTCAAGGTGGAAAATACCTACATTATTGCCTTGCTAGTTAGATCTCTTAAACCTTAAAACAGCGTTTTCTTAAAACAATACTTTTTCGAGTTATGGCAGTCTTCTTCTTAACCAGCGAAATAGTCTAGTAAACAAAACAGCTTCCTAAGATTTTAACATAAAAATATCGTTACGAAATATGATTATGAGCTATTTAAATGCGTTTAATGATATTATATTGTGACATGGCAATTTCAGGAAATGCAATACTTCCTTTCAGCTATTTCATGTGATTTTTAATATTTTTTACCAATCTAAAAGCGTAACATATAAGCAGGGGGAACAATTAGATATTAGAAAAACAACTTGTCTCTACAACTCTACTCTGCACATATTTTCTCTATAAGTATTTTAATTGTGCGTAATGTGCAACTAAAAACTAATTGATAACATGGTTAAATATAGTCTTTCTCTACAACAGGGAACTTATAGCAAATCCAATGAGCCTTGCACTCACTCATTCAACTAAGTAATAATTATTGCTAATTGTTAAACTTAGATATCAGGTGTCTAGATGATCTAGGAATCTAGGGGACGATTATTAGACCTGCAATGCCCGCTTATAATTGACTGGGAAATTTAGAAAACTGAAATTTTGGAACAATAATAATCTGTAGTAAATTATTAGCTGTTGAAATAGATTTTAGAGAAATAGAGAAATTTTATTTTCGCTGATGAAATAACAAAAATGTTGGCACAAAATTGCCTAACCGGGGATTTGGGGTGCGAAATCATAAATTTGTATTAGTTTTTATGTAGCGCTTAGAGGGCAATACGTAGGTACGCTAATATTATTATTTATTTCAGTTTGCCCCAAATTTTTTGACAGAAAATTTCTGGGATTTTCTTATGAATAAATCTGAATCTTACATATTTTCCACGTAAAAAAAGGTACACTTGTATAAACAGTCACGAATCCTTCAATAATATTAATTAATACGATATCAACCCACCTACGACACTTTTCTGCGAACTAACTTTTATAAAATATACACCACAGAACGCATGAGACATTTTCACGAAATTAATTATTAGAACTTGCAGTACTACACCCTTCTGCAGAACAGAAAAGACTAGGCCTAGGCACATATTGCGATATGACCCGTTCAATAGCTTCAAATGCAGTTACCTGAGATACCTAAATGCTGAGGATATATTTATTTTACTAGTACTAAATAATATTACGGCCATCTTAGAGTGTCATTAAACTCAAGGTAGGCGAATTACAGAGAAATAGGGATTTGCGAAACTCGCATCGCAGTGGATGGGTAATAAAACTGGCAATAATATAAGCCAGTATTTAACAGGTAGAAGAATCAAAACTTGTACAAAATACCCTACAGCTGGAAACTTAGGTTGGAAATATATACCTACACAAGTTCCTTCGCCTTTATTGAGGCCCTTCAGAATAAGTAAATATATACATACATACCAAGTTTCAAGTTGGAGACAAATCGGTTAATAAATATCCGTCATATTTGGGTACGCCATTTTGATTCTATTAAGTTTGAAAAAAATTGTATTCAGTAACATTAAACACCGCAAAGTTTTAAGTTGGAGACAAAGCGGTTCATAAATAGGATAGTCCGCCATTTTGGAACCGCCATTTTGATTGTTTTGTAATAAGAAAAGCAAGATTTGAAACAAATATACGGAGTCAAGCTAAATAAAACCGTTTAAAAATGTTTAAAGGGAGAAAAAAATCGAAACTATTTAGTTTATATAATGTACTTAAATTCATGCAAGATACTGTCGTCGATAACAAATTCATCTTCGGAGTTCGTGTAAAACAAGTAGGTACGTAATAGATAACTGATATATGGATAATGAAATTTTTCTATTTTGAAAATATTGAGATTAAATAATAATTATATTATTAATTATTCCTTATTTGAAAACTTTCTGTATATATTTTATATTTAATAAATTGAATATTTTTAAATTATTTTCTAGGTTTACATCTTGAGTACCTATACAATATTTTTGTATCCAATGTGTGTTTAATA
Source organism: Tetropium fuscum (assembly GCA_964058915.1). Taxonomy (NCBI): domain Eukaryota; kingdom Metazoa; phylum Arthropoda; class Insecta; order Coleoptera; family Cerambycidae; genus Tetropium; species Tetropium fuscum. Next base: position 1,438,814 of record CAXKVY010000056.1, read on the forward strand.
ATTCAGCAAACCATTGTGCATTGCCGACAGGACACGGTTATAGACTTCGGCGGGGACTTCGGGTTAAACAACTAACATGTGTTGGATATACTCTTTGTTGAATATAGTCTTTGTGTATCGTAGGCCTTTAGTTTAGTCTAGTCCATTGGCCACATTATGTACCTATTTATAAAAACCATTAAATGTACAACACATTTAATAGTTTTTCTATAAAAATAGTTAGTTACATATTGTGAATGATAAGTGGCTGTTAATTAATTCTGAATTAACATAATTTTTATCACTACAACGTAGGTACTTACCCATTGATGATAATATAAGACATTGAAACAACAATAGCTATTATTTACGCCATATATATTATTTCCGGGCGCACCGGAAACGCCACACGAACTTTTACTCACAAACAACTATAAGCTGAAAGGTATTCAACGTCCGACCAACTTTTTAGAAGCAGCATTCATTATTGATGCTATTTCAGACTGCAAAAATATAGCAGGTATGTAATGTGCGGATTTTGTGTTCACCGCAAAGCTCGGTTTCCTTCCTATGAAAAATGTCTCTCTAGAAGCATAATGTAAAACAGACCTTGTAAAAGGAGGATAAGGTGCCAAGGTTATTCTTTGTTTAGTGTTACCCAGACTCAGGTAAGTAGGTACCTACAGAAAAGTATTCAATATCAATGTCTGGGATTCAAGGATGCATCTGTGGCGTTCGTTAATAAACCGTGAAATACAGGCTCCAAAGAATTCACTATGTGCAGTATGTCACCTATGAACAAATCAACAAAGGGGTTACGTTCTCGGCTACGTTCATAATGTACGTGTACGTTTGTCACATCTCCCAAACGAGGCAAGAATAAAGGTTTTGATACCCATTAATTAATAGCAACTAATAATCATTTTGAAGTACCGCGTCAATATTCTTGGCTAATGATGTGACCTCGATAAGAGGGGGCCGAGCAGTGCCATCGCTCTTTACCCGTAATAACTATGTATAAAGGCCTTGATCGCCTGCCACGTAAGGGGTAGGCCGCGTGCTTTACGTGACCCTCCCTACAAATATGATACAGTGTTAGGCAGAGTTACGCAGCCTTGAGGTCTGGGATGATGCGCCCCACCGGCAAATCCTCGCTTCTGGCCCTCTTGACTTCGCCGATGTTGAAGTACTTACATATATATGTAATTATACATTATATATACCGGGTGACAACGCACTGTACAATGCGCCATCTTATTGTCTTTCAAGTACATTGGTTTTTATTTTCTGGACGCAATTTTCAGAACTAATGGGGTATTTTCGCAGTTTTTTTTAACAATGGGAGCAGCAAGTAAATGGAAAAAGAAGATACCCATATTTTTTATTTTTTTGTTTAGTTCTAAAACAAGCTGTAAAAAAATAAATCAAATCATATGACGTCACTAAGCGCAAATACAAATAGTGCGGCAAATGTAGTGATTTTTAGGGTATTCCGTCTGTACGTTGGCGGCAGCGACGCCCCACTGCTGCCTGTCGGCCATTGCTGTTGATATTAGTATTTATATATACATAATATATAACATATATATCTAGTGATTTCTCTATATTCGCTTAGTGACGTCATAGAAATTCAAGCTCCAATTAAACACTTATTTCTCAATATTGCACTTTATTTTTTTGTCAAAAATTAAGGGAAAAAATGTAGTTGTTGAATATGCAATTGCCCATTTTTGTTTCGATCGAGCGAAAATACCCCATTGCCACGTGTGACATTGAAAACGGAATTTTACGCCATATCGAATATATTCAAAACATATACAGGGTTATATATATATAAAATTCTCGATATGGGCCCACTTCCGGAAAAAAACGAAGGGTTTCAAATTTTTTTAATGGAAAATATGGGTCAATGACTTAACGAGACGAACGAAAAATTTCTTTTCTCCTAATTTTTATAACTGAGTAGTGAGAACAGAGTGGATTGGCGTCACGGAATTTTCAATGGAGGTCAATGCACTTCAATCGACTTAAAATAACTAAGAAAAATTATTAAAAATGTAAAACAAAAACCTTTCACGGTAGAAGTTAACTTATGGACAGGAGCTGCCGCTGGGTGCAAATTGCACAAAGATTATTGCGCCTGTGTGCCAAAGAATTTTTGGTCGTGAAAACTGAAATGCACTGACGAATAAAAAGGGTAAGATGGAAATATCTTCTTCAATATAGGGAACAGAGCAAAGGCAACTCCTCTGTTCTGGGCACACGCAACGAGCCAAGAGTATGACAGCCTTCTTCTGAAGTCATATCCGGGAAGGCTAATGTCCACTAGTCCGCTCTGCAATCTGAATTAACAAGGTCGTAGGACAATGCTTAATTTGAAAGTTAGTTTTCAGCTTGTCAATAGGTATAGGTACTTTAAAGTTTTTGCATACAAAGCAAGTACCTAGTAATTTAATGTTATATCTGATATAGGTATACAAGATATACGGGCTTATTCACAATGATTTTTACGCACCAATGCATCAAGATCAAGTACTATCTTCGATTAATGAGTTAAATAAAGTCTCAGAAATTCATTCCAATATAAAATGGATATTTTTAATACTATTGAAAGATTTTGGCGACAAGAACATGAAGTGGTTGTCGATAAAATTAATGATACTACGCCATGATGAAAATATTGATGACGTGGAAGAAGCCAGTGGCTCGAAATCAGTTTCCCATTCATGTTGAACACTACATGTGGAATATAATATAATATAAATGTAGTCGGAGAATCAAATCATATTATTTCTTAACAATTTTTGTCAATAGGTATCCTATTAAAATTTACCCATGTCGTTGGCGAATGACATCAACGCGTATGGAAGCGCTTCGAGCGTTCTAGTCGCGCGGGAGACGGTTCCACAAGCTCCGAGGCGTTATTAGAAGAGTAGAGAAATATCGAGAACCTAGTGATAGAATACATAAACCAGTGCTGGAAAGTAGTTCAGTTAATGTGCGATGCGCGAATAGTAAATATCTTTACATTTACAACTAATAAATGTAAATATTAACCAGCACCTAAGTTTAGTCATTGACGTCATTGTTAATTAACGCGGACGTTTGACTTGCTGGACAATGAAGGACTACCGCTGTTGTGCCAACTAGTGGTTGATTCGTGACATTTTAGAAGTTTTCAGAATAATCGAAAATCACGACAGGTACCTGAATTTCGTTGACGTGGGAGTGTAGTAGATAGTAAATAAGAACTAGTGACAGATACGTGAAAATTATATAACGTTCTGTTTGGAAACCGTGGCCGACAAGTAAATTTGTTCCAACGGGAAAGTGACACAGACTTAAAATAAGACAATTCAGTGCCGTTTCGATATTATTTCCGGACCTTTCGATTTAATTTTAGTCGTCGTGCGTTAATTCCAACAACAAGAAGCATGGCAGACAAACATGCTCAGGATATGCTTGCACAGTTGTTACAGCAAATGCAAGTTCAGAAAGAAGAATCAAGAAAACAGCAAGAAAGAAGAAGACGCCAAGGAGAAAAAGAAGTCCAGGAAAGAAGACGTCAAGAAGAAAAAGAAGCCCAGGAAAGAATACGTCAAGAAGTACAAGACCAGGAAATAATACGCCAAGAAGAAGAAGAGCAAGAAAAAAGACGTCATGCAGAAAGAGAAAGAAAAATATTGTAAGACCAAGAAAGAATACGCCAAGTAGAACAAGAAACAAGATGCATAGATGAAAAAGAAGACTTAAGAAAATGTTGGAGCACCAAGAAAGAAGAAGTCGGGCAGAAAAAGTTGAATTAAAGACAATTCTAGCACGTCAGAGGCCATAATTAAAGTTTGTGAGGTTGAAGGAGAAATCGATGAGGTAAAAGGAGAAGTAACTCGATCCACACAGTTGTAGGAGAAAAGAGAAAGTGGACAGTTAGTGGTGACATCTGGAACGCATATCCCACCACCTTCTTACGATGGTCGCCATATATTCTGGTCTACATACCGGAGACAGCTTGAGGCAGCCGCACGTTAACAATTTGAACGATGAAGAGAAAGCAATGACATCGGATCTCCCATTGCAGGGCCAAGCTTTATAACTACTAGGAAGAATTTCAACGACACAAGACGTGGAGGCCGCATTAGAAATATTGAGATATGGCGACCTACATCTTGGCCAACTCAACTTAAAGTCACACGAACAGGAGGCTGGAGAAAGTCTCCAAGGATTTGAAGCTGATCTGGAGAGACTGGTTCATCTGGCATACCCTGATGCACCTGTAGAATTCCCGCAACAGTTAGCAATTGAAGCATTCATTGATGGTATTGAGGGACCAGGAGATTAGATGAATCATCAAGCTATCTCGTCACAAGAGAAGTGGTGTGGTTTTGGTGCATGCACTCGAGTTGATCCAGAGAGTGCGAGCTGTGACTGTGGAAGACACCCAGCCAGGCACAGCAGTTTTGGTCAGACACAACAGATAATTCGCAGCTTATATCCTCCACCAAACCAAGACCAACAAAATAAACTAAGAGAAGGTATTCGCTGCTTCAATTGCGTCAAGTTGGGGCGTAATCTTAGGCGTAATGTCGCTAGCGCTGAGACGGTGAATACGGCAGTTACTGAAGATACGGAGGAAAAACTGAAGGAAGACTGCAAATTTGTTGCCGCATAACAAAACAACAGGGCATTAACACAATCAAAATAGCTAAGAGAGAAGGTCTGGATTAGAAGGTCGATTGGACTAAGGAAGCTTTGATGCAGGAATAATTAGAGGATGAGGAAACCGGATCTATATTGAGAGCAAAAGGAGGAACCCAAGTGGAGGAACGTTTCAGCCTAGGGAGTAGGAATGAAGGCTTTATGAACACAATGGGAAACGCTTAAAAATAAAGATGGACGATGAAGTGAGCATGGGAAAGTGCAGATCGCAAGCAAGTTTCCACGCAACTAGTGATCTCCAAATGTCGGATACACAAAGTCCTTTAGGATGCACATGATGGAACGCTTGGTGGACCATTTTGACGTTAATAAGACTTTTACTAAGGTGCAGGAGCGATTTTATTGGGTGAATAGCCGTCAAGATGTGGAAGCTTGGTTCCGCAAATGCGAAGTTTGTGCGGCAAGTAAAGGACCACAGACCAGGAGGTACACCGTCGGAACTACTTTTGAGAAGAATGCAATCGATTTAACTGGTTCATTCTCAGATACAGACAATGGAAATAAATACATCTTTGTTATCATGATCATCCTCAATCTGACGAAATGGTGTAACGTAATAATTAAACTCTGAAAGGAACATCTTTCTACAAGAATCAGATATTGGGATCTCCTGCATACCAAAAGAATCGTCAGTTGCAAGTTTGAGGATCCTTTTCATTTTTCAATATGTTTACACATTTAAATGCAATTAAATAGTAAGCATAATAGTAACCTTTACTTTCATGGATGTTTCTTTAAAGATTGCAGGAATATACACAATGTTGTTGAAAATTTTCATTGAAAATTAACCTATATTAGTTACCTAGATATATCCCATCAACTTTTTAAAAACAATAGTTTTATATAGCATGTGTGTTTGCACTTGCGACGTAAGTCAGTCCGTAATATTAGATTTCTGATATTTTCACCGTTCACTGAAGGAATAGAGGATATAAGCAACCTTACGGTAAAAATTGTATGGAAGCCTGGGTCGATATAAAAATGGCCGTGGTTTGGCATAATATTGTAAAATTACGAAAGTACATATATGTGATACATGTATTACGTGATAGTACATATATGCAAGATGCAAAGTAAATAATATTTTCAACGATGTCAACTTAGCATGTCAAAATACAATCCATACCACAAGGTCTATAACTACCTTTGCCTTTCGACCTAAAATTCGGTAAACGGTATACGATTTTGGCCGTATGGTGGAATAACTTTAATGATTTTTTTCAACGTTAATGCCAAAACTATAGGATTATTTTAGTCGACAAACAATTCCTAGTATTAAGTTATAAGTACGTCAAACAAAATAACTATTTTCTTCAATGGAACCTTGACATTTGCTTGGAACATAATAGCATAATATGAAAGCAGCGCGTTTCATGTTTGTAAACGCAGTGGCCACACAACCGTTAACGGCTGGCTATAGACGACAGCGAGGAAAATCGATATAACAGCAGTGACGTAACAATTCTGAGGGATTAGGGTATGATCCTTAGCTATGGCATAAAATATCAGCAGTACGTTTACAGGTTTTAAGGCGCGTTATTATCTGATAGCTATCAGATGACTTTCACAATACAGTTTTTTTACAGAGAAAAATACGGATCGTCATAAAATCGGCAGCACGCCAGAAATTAATTTAGCAAGCACGTTATCTAATTTGACTACTAGATAATCTGATCTGACAAAAACTCAATTTCTAAAAAGGATTAGGAATAAAAGTTGATCCGACCCCGGATCGATTTTCGCTCGGTTTGAAAAAAAAATTAAAATATTATAAATTGACTATAAACAGCTGTAATCTGATGAGATTGTTTTTAACTAATAGACAGCAATACATTAGTTTAAACAATATAAACTCAACATCGCAGTATGCCAGCAGTGGGGAACCGCAAGGATCAGTCTTGACCCTGTTTTTAATTTATGTAAACAACTAAAACTGTTACGCACGAAGTAAACCTGGTACTTTTTGCAGACGATACTACACTCATACAGTAAATTGTTTGTAAAGAACGCATGAGTGAGGCAAGGTCGAAAGTTATTGAGTGGTTCTCAACAAACAGCCTGCCACTTAATGAAAACAAAACAATAGATATGATTTCCACTCATAGACCACTTGAGAACTTTCAAAATCCAGAAAGGGAAGTTTCTTGGCATATATCTGGACCCAAATTTAAACTGGCTTCACCACGTGGACCATTTAGCAAGAAACTTATTCTTGATTAGATATTCAAAAATTATTGTGCTATTAAAAATAATATTCCATAATAATATCCGTTATGATATGGCCCAAACTGGGGCATACTTCACAATATGCCAGAATCATGTCTCTAAAGTTAGCAGTCTGCAGACTGAATATTTGAAACAGGTACAAATGGAGAATTTAAGGTTACTTACTTAAAGGCTAATTAAATGCTGTATTGTGAAATGCTCCCATTTTTTTAAATAACGATGATCTGCTAACTTAATAAATTAGCAGAGCAAAGTCAGTATCACAAAAAAGTTCGTAGGCATAATTTAAGGCTAATTTTATTTACTTTTTTTTTAAAAAAACGATGTTCTGATATCTTTGGCGTCAAGTTAGCAGAGCAAAGTCAGCAGAACAAAAAATTTATGGAAAATTTACGGCTACTTAAAATGTTATATCGCGAAAATGATACATACGCATACTAACCCATACTTTCCCAAAAAAAGGAAACGATGCTCCGCTAACTTGAAAATAATATTAGCATTATTAAAAAATTAATAGAAATTAAGAAAAATGTTTTCTTGGCTATTCTGAACGTCGGAGCAATAGTTTTCGAGTTTCTGAAAAGAAGAAACAAAGTTCCAGCAAGCGCGCGAGCACTGCAGCGACGACTATGTAGCAAGTTTACCCAGCAAACAGTCACACGGTGTATCACATTCGATCATGTGATGAATCACATGGTGAAGTACGTCAAGTCGAAAGTCGTACGGCAAAGATTCGAGCATTTTAAGAAGGGAGTTAAGATGAGGGAATCAGTTATTCCTTAGATAGAATTGAACATTTAATTAGATTTTATCACTGTACTTAACTAACTACCGTTCACAATTTTAAATGTAGTACTTTCTTTAATGATGTTAACTAACTTTACTTTCAAGTAACATTTTTTTAGAAAGAGATTTTAAGTTAGAAAGAATTAACCTTCTTGAAACACATTTTTCGACGCCACTGATTTTGTGGATGCACAGTCACAAAATTATGAACACATTCACCTGCCATTTTCTATGGCGTACGTTTGGTAGAATATTGGGTGATGGTTTTGATAATAGTATTTTGTTTGGACGATTCCTTTCGTCGCGTCTCTTTGACGACTCCCTATCTATACCATGAATAGACATTTATTTACACGTTTAATTCCGAAATTTCCAGATGCTACGCGGGAACTAGCAACGTAATTTTTTTAAGCCAATGCACCCTAATAAAACACGTATTATTTAACATAATGGACTGGTTCTAAATAATATGCATGCGTGCCTCAGAAAAAAGACCGTTTACTCATTAAATATAATTGAATGCACGTCTGTTCGTTCGAAAATTTCCATTCTGTCACCCTTCAAAAGTAAACATACAACATACTATATCATAAACCATTTCTAAAATACACATCGTTACCTATGTGCAATGGACCAAGTTTTGAGAAAATGAAAAACAAAAAATGGCTTTTCAGTACACTGATACTGGTAAACCTAGATTTATGCAACTTGAAGCTCAGTTACTTTTATTTTAATCACTAACATTTCTATGAAAAAAAATTTAAAAATGTATATTCTTTGTCTATATTTCGATCAGAAAAAAAACACATACAACAATGTTTTTCTATTTTAATATTTATAAAAACAACATATAACTTTGTAACTGAAAATACTACTCACTAAAAATAAAATAACTTCGCAAAGAGGAATATAAACTAAAACTAATTAAATAAGCACTTTAGGTATTATTATTGTTAGGAAGTATGGCTGTATAGCTTATCCACCTCAGGCATACACTTATACATGCTTTTGATAGCTTGAACTTTGTTTTGGGGAAGTGATTTTGTGACGGATAAACGAACTGGTATTAATAACTTCTTTCTTAGCGGCATTACTCCTGGAAGGGCGATAAGCACGAATGTAGACTTTTTTCCATTCATAATTTGCATGACTAACATTATATTCTATTTCAAATACGGATTTCGACATTGTTAAGGCAACTTGACGTAGTAACCGTAAAGGTGATACTGGGGAATATTCTGATTTTTTTAGCATTCTTCTATGCAGCTGCGAACTGCGTCTATTTCTTGGCTGCAGGAATGACCCGGAGTTGAAAATTTCATTGTTAGGATTATTTTTTTTAAAGAGTGCAATTGCTGCAGACATAAGGGAATTTCTATTTTGTGGCACCCAGCTGTCCCTCCATAATACTAAAGATATCAAATTGGGGTTGTCTATAAAAACAGCTTCTAATATTTTGTTTAAAGCACTTGCTATATCGTTCCCACTTCTATCCATAAGACTTTCACTCCACAACGCGCAGTAGACTTGTTTGGTACTGGATAAGATGGCAGTTAAATTGTATACATTCAGTTTACTTTTGTAGTAGAAGTTACTTACTTCAGCCTGTGGACAGCTCAATACGTTTTGTAAATCGAAAACCAAAAAAGTATTGAGATTTTCTCGATCTTTTTGTTTTTCCAAGCGAGGTGCATTTTTCTCTTCAAGGTGTCGATCAAACATATTTTTTTGTTAAGCTTCCAATGTTAAGCTTCCAATTCACCTTCTTGGAATTTCATTTTTATCTCCTCGCATAGATCACAACGATGTGATTGTATGTGACACATACAACTATGTCATCTTAAATTTCGTCACACAAGTGTAAGTAATACATATCAAGATTAGTTAAGTACAAGTAAAGTAAAAGTGACAAACGTTTTTATTGACAAGAAAAAGCAATTTATTATATTAGCATCTAATAGGAGAGCTTCCTTGGAATTTACAAAACACTTCTTAAGATGGGTACCAGTTTAGAAAATTTAAAAATAGCGAGGGCACTGACTCAGCTGTACCACACGCTTAGCAATCACATATGGTATTTATTACTTATTAATTTAGACGCACCTACATTTAGCATTCAGTGAAGACATAGCAATACGGTATTCATCGGCAATGTACTATGTATATACCTACCCAAAGTTGTTATATATCAACTTTGGTATATACCCACATAAATATAGGTATTAAGGCAAGGATTTTTATTGAATAGGCAAGAAATCGTTATGTATTCATAGTTCTAATATAGAGTAACATACACGGTGATTCAGGTTTAACCAGCATAATTATATGAATTGATAGGACTGTTTCATATAGAGAAAGGCCCTAAAATATACCATTAATAAGATCTTTTTATTTTTTTACAATTTTTCCTAATTTAACTCCCGAATCCCGAACAAAGTACGTGAACCTCAAATTTACTACAATTATTTAGTATGCCAAAAGTAATATTTCAGTCTAAAACTATCGAGCTAGATGTACTGGGTGATTGTTTTTGTGTACTATAGACCCTTTTACACACGCAATCTTTTTTTCACTACGCCCCTGATTATTATTAGTAAGCTAACTGAAACTGCTGCTATCTTACCAAACATATTGTGCTCTGATACATTTTCGACATTTTGCTACAAGTCATGGAGCAGTGTATACGGTACTTATAACAAAAAAACTTTTTTACATTAATTTTTAATTTTTATTTTTTTTGTCTGTCTCTAGGTATGTCTGTTCGTTCGGGCTAATCTCCGAAACGACTGGACTGATTTTGACGGGACTTTCACTGGCAGATAGCTGATGTTATAAGGAGTGACTTATGCTACTTTTATTTTAGAAAAAGAAATAGGGTTCCGCGCAAAAAAATTAAAATCCATGAAATTGCGAACAAAATCCGATTCAAATAGGGAAGTATACATCCAATTAATAAATAGTTAATTGTTAATGTAAATCTCCCGAGCATTTTTGCTTGCCTCGAGTAATAACCTTCGACCTTCGAGTAATGAAGTAGCCCGAGTAATAAAAAAATGCCCCTCCCTCCGCTTCCCTCTCCCGTGACTCAATATCACAAAGGCTGCCTGTCGCGCGGACGAGGTCGCGGGTAATAGCTAGTCTTCAATAAATTGTCTCATAATGCGATGCCAGAAATGCATTGAAGACGATTGAAGTAAATGGGTTACATTTTGACCTCGATTTTGACTTCTTTAACGCATTAAGTTTTGAGGTACTGTTTTTGTTTGTATTTCTCTTAGATTAACAAATGATATGGTAAGTGTTCTGTATTCACATTAATTTAGTTTCGTTTCATTAATGTATTAATGATTCATAGTTTCTCGTTTCATTAAAGTATCAAAATATTAAGATATTTTTTTTAAATAAGAGCTTCCGTAAAAATGAGATGGTGTGAGAATGTGCCAACCTGTATTATCCTCATGGTGCAGATTTTAACAAATATTTCATTAATCTCCTGATATAAAATTCATCAGCATATGTAATTTCGTGAAGAATTCTAATTTAATAACTTACTAGCATTTGTCCGCAATGTGTAGATACAGAAAATTAAACTTAAATTAATTAATTTAAATTTTGCTCCATATCTTTAAAATGAAGCAAAATGTCAAAATTTTATAAAAGCACAATATGTAAGATTGCAGATGTTTCAGCTATCTACGTTAACTTACTAATAATAATCAGAGGCGTAGTGACAAAAATATTGCGTGGGTATATAAAAGGGTCTATGGTACCTACACAAAAAATAGTACATCTAGCTCGATAATTTTAGACTGAAATATTGCTTGTGGCATACTAAATAATTGTAGTAAATTTGAGGTTGACCTTGTACTTTGTTTGGGAGTTAAGTAAGAAAAACTGTTGTAAGAAAAACTAAAAGAATTGTTTTAACACCCTGTATCTTATTAACGGTACATTTTAGGGCATTTTCTATATGAAACAGCCCTATTATTTTGAGTTCTATCGATTCTTAAACTTATGCGGGTTAAAATTGAATCACCCTGTATATATACTGGCTTCGATTGTTTCAGACAGTAATAAAATATGATCCTCCGACACATATCCTTGCAGTCTTTTCATGGGATAAATCCCAATAATTTTTGGGAAATATTTAAGTCATTTAGAAAAACAAATAAGGTTACCCTTTATGTTGGGTAAAATTTATTTTATGAAATATTAATATTTAGATATTTGGTAGGTATTTCGGTACACATACCTAATACATTTTAGACCTCTAGAATTAGTGCAATTTTAATCATTTTGCTGTATGGTGAAAAGATCTATATCTATGCAGCTGTGTAAATGTATGATATGGTCCTAAGATTTTAACATATAAGTAATTAAAGTATTAAATATAAAAGTAAAAAAGTATTAAATATAGACGCATAAAATAGTCTCAATAAAATAGGGCTTACTTTACTTCTATAATTTTAAACATAATATATAGGTATTCATGTGTGTTAAGACTTTTAGATTTTAACTTAGTTACTCAAGAACATCAAATGCAACCTAGGCAGATATTTTTAATTATATTTTGTTGTTGAAGTAAGCTATGACGACGAAAAAAGGCCGACATGTTTCTAAAAACATGCGGAAAATATATTTAGGGTCTTGAGGCAATCGAATTTTTTGGCAAACAAAATTGAGGCAATCGAATTTTTTGGACGGATGGTTAGTGGCGATAAAAGAAAAAAAAAATCTGTGCTATTCCTTAGAAACATTTTGCCGTACTTATATGGAATTATTAGTCAGAAATAATGTGGAACAGTAGCGCAACTTTGCAGTCTAACACAAACCGGTGGTATATGGTTGACTAGAGAACATTTTAAATTATAACATAATTATACTTAATTAGGTACTTTATGAAACTTACGAATCCGAATAAGGGCAAATTTTCATCTTATTCCACAGTTTCCCAAAGTACGAACTTTTCCTTAGCCTTCTATTGAAAAAAATAACTTGTAATATAGAAAACAGCTGTTGATTGGTGGCTCTATTTAAAATCCATTTAGGCCACATATTTAAATACAACTTCCATAATGCACTGGCAACAAATAATAAATATTGAATTTAAAAAACTGGTAACTATCACTTTAAATTGCACTTAAAATGTACGTTCTTTGTTGGTCGTTATAACTAAATTCAGAACGTTAACTGATGCTCTAAGCCCACTGTTGAAATGAGTAGGTACCGAAATTTTAACTACGGCCATACTACGATGTAGCAGCCAACCAGGCATGGGGTTCGAAAAGGGACCGAGACCGTATATATGGTCGCAGGACAGCGACCCAAAGGCAACTAAAATGCCCCAACCCTCCGCGGTTTTACGTCCAGGGGCGGACTGGTCTCCGGCCCTATGTGTAGTAACGAGGATAAACATTTCAGTCATGTGGCTCTGGATCGATACGACCATATGGACATTGGCAGCGAGCAGAAACAATTTACCCTATGTCTATGGTATTCAGAAACATTTAATACAATCACAAGAAAACTAAAAAATAATATCTATAAAATGAATTTCTTGTATAAGGTTATTTAAATTTAATTTAGAAAATTCGGTAGGTTTCAGAATAATAGAGTAATTTACGTTTCTGCAGAATTATTTTGCGAGTACACATACCGTTCGAAGACTGTATATTTTGGATCCAAGATAATACTTTACGTCTACGCAAGATAGCCTGGGAGCCCACTGGGAGCTCAAGTTAGAAATAATAATGAAGACATTAGTTTAGTACCTATATTTAAAGCGCGCAAACATGGTGAACGTGAGAGACCACATTTTTCTCGTTCAATTTCCGTATTGTAAATCGTGGGATCTCAATCTATGAGCCAAATTTTTACCATTTCGGTTGACGATCTAGATCTAGAGTGTCTCTTATATTTGCTTGGGTCGATGTTTATGTAGGATAATACATAAGATAAATAGCAAAATTATGTATGTGAAAGAGATATTTAACATTGATACAAAAGCTGTGTTTCCAGCGTTATCCTGAATTTCTCACCACACTATTTCTCTATTTCTGTTCTGTGCTATGCTGCAGACACCAACCCAAAATTTGCAATCGCCGTACCGTATCGGCGTACAATATACACACATACATTGATGAAATTATCTGTGAGTTTGGAAAATAAACTGGATGGTGGCGTACAATCAAAATACTCGGCAAATTTATGAAGCATATAAACATACATACTTATATGAATAAATATGAATATGCATGCATCTACGGCTTCTATACACTATTCTCGTACATAAATATAATGATATTTCTATATACATACACGGCCTCTAAATAATCGTTCTTGATATATCGATATTAACATATAAGGTCAATGACTTACCCTCCCTGTGGATTAGAAGACGACTACTTATAGAGTTGTCGACAATGATTATTAACTCAAAACATAATTTAAAAATAATCCGAAGTACCTGGTTGCACTTATATACTTACATTTAATATACCGGGTGACACAGGAGACATGTAACGCTCTGTAACTTTACTATTTAAAAAGTTAAAATTTTCAACTTTGGAAGAGTTGTATATTACATAATTGTCCTTTTTTTGAGCATATCAAACATTTCCTTAAACTTCCGGTTTAAGCGGAAGTGACGCAAACTCTGTTATTTTAAATGGTACCCTGTATATTTTTTTGCCCATCTGATTCGTCTTTAAATTCTCTTTTCAACCATGTATCGCGCCATGGCATTTGTTTTTAAACTGACAGTTAATAATCATTTTATTGTATTAAGCATAGGTGGCCATGATATGAACCTTGGCAGATATTGATGCTTAGTGTGCCGTGATATCGAAAGACTTCTGGTACGCAACTTTGTGTCTCATATTTTTTTGGGCATAATCAGTAGCTGAACAGACTAACTAGATCTTCCTTATTTAAAAGAAAAAATCTCTAAACAACCAACGATATTATAAAAACTAAGATAGGAACTCCATTTTTTTATTTGACCTACTTAAGAAATACTTATTTATCTTTTATTTTCGACCATTACAATTGCTGTACCTATCCCATTTTGCTTTATTCATTAAAATTAGTATCGATAATTATTGCATAGTAATGAACATTGTTACTACCTACTGTAACAAAAATATTTAGTTACGCAGGCGGTGGAAACAAAATAAAAGAAGGCAAAAGGAATTATTTAATAAATAAAGATCATTTGAAAAAAATAATGAAAAACCATTACACTAAGGAATACATTTTTATATCGAAGGAATGAAATTAAAATAAAAGATTTACTGAAAAACTAAATACAAAAAATATTTTTTACTCTACGCGCTCAAAATGTTGTCCGTTATTATCTTTGCACAATCGAGTTTTTGTGACGGTAGCTCTAAGCACGTTATCTAACTGTAATTCAGTAATCCCATTAATGGCTCTTCTGACTCTCATTAAAGTAAAGTAAAGAGCGTTACATGTCTCCTGTGTCACCCGGTATACTTACATTACATGATTGTATAATAATATTGGCAAGACTTGTACATTGTCATCTTGCGCTGATAGCATATAGAACGAAAAAGAAAATAAGTAGAACTACCGTAGGTAGGTATATAAAATAATGTAAAATCTAACAATAAAATAATTGGCAAATAAGGCATTTGATTTGGTAATATCCATGATAAAAGACAATGGTATGTCAGCGCGCAGGGAATGTGACGTCAGGTGTTTTCAGCCGTTTTTAATGTAGTTATTTTTTTGACAGACAAAGGACCACCGACCACCGTAATTCGAAATATTACCAAAAATATTCAGGGTTAATATTATCACGGGATATGCACAAGGCCTCGGAACAGAAGTTCTGATACTCGAACTCTATGCTCGAACTGAACTTCGGTTCGAGAAACAGTAAATACATAAATATACAAAATATGCCTAATTCACAAATAAAAAAACTGTTTACTTCAACCTAAAAATACATAAGCGTATGTAAGCCTTCTCAGTATATTATCTGCAAAAGATCTTAATACGTTTCTATCATCCAGACATCCGGAATTATTTTAGAGTCGGGATTAAAGACAAAATCTCCGTCCAAATGGAAAGCATTAGTTGTCATCGTTACAAGTGCATCCACACAAACATCTGGTTTTACTGTTAGTCATAATTTGACTGTTGCCTGAAATCGACTCAGAGTTGATTAACTGATTTGTTGAGTTGATTAACAAAGACAGAAAATTGTGTTTATCTGTCATGGTCACCTGCTAATAGAAAAAGGCTTAATATAGTAAATAATGTACTTCAATGCTAGTGATGCATTTCATGGGACCCATCTGTATGTATACTATACCTATCCCGCATACATATGTCGTTTGTATTTAACAGGGGGTGTAAAGGTTAGAATAAGTTCCATAAAAATATCGACTTTTATGGACTTTGAGACTTATCGTTTTTTGTTTGTGTCTGGATCGGCTTTTCTTTTTGAAATAAGTCACTGACATTTATTAAATGGCAACCTAATTTTTCGTATTCGCATATCTGGTGTAGTTTCTTCTGCTCCTAAGCGCGCAGAAGTGTAAACTTTTAGTGAATATTACATAATAACAATTTCGAGAAAATCGAAAAAATCTAAAATTTTAAAGTGGCACATTCTAGTTTTTGAAGAAAAAAAATATATTGACGAGGTAAATTTCGTTTTAGAAGTAACGCCTTGATTCAGGACTCGAAGGGGTTTTTGAAAATTAACTGATAGAAAATTAGACTCGAAAGGGAATAGCTTATTACACACATATTGCAAAATTCGAGGTACCTAGCAATAATAAAGTATTTTCAATCCTAATCGTGTCGCAAAGGGTCTATTGAGCCCTAAATTGAGCATTTGCCGCTTCACCTAAATGTAGTCGTGGTCGCCATTACCACAAACGTTTCTGAACAAAAAAGTTTCCAACTTCACACACATGAAATCAAGAGAATTTGAATATTATTCATTATTACCACATTTTCATAAAATTCGACCAAATTTGATTAGGGAAGCATCTTTCATATGGCCGCGTTTAACTGTTACGTAGAATGACTGATAAAAATATTTGTAAAGTATTTATTTTCTATTTCCAGAGCATAACCGTGGCCCTTTGGGCTAGAGTAGCTTGGCGATATAACAACTAGATACTAGATCCCCTTGTGGTTATATGGGATCCTTAGTAACGCCGACCGAAACTTGCGTTCAGACCATTAGCATTCTTAGGGCAAACTTGGGAAAGCAGTTTTGATAGTCACGTGTTGCCAGGGGTGAACTTGCCCGAATGACGCATGACGTACTGACTACGTCAGACCTATTATGTTATTACTAGTGTTGCACTTACAACGAAAGTTTAATAATTTTTGGAAAATATGCCCGAATGCCAAGTGGAAAAGCATTTTTCATAATACCTACCATATCAATATAGCGAAATATATAAAAATAATCCACTAAAAACAATGCGCAAAAAAATAATACTGTATGTGGAAATTGGATAATAGTTGGGCTTCCGGCGGAAAAATAAATATGTGAACCGTTATGTGAAATATTAATCACCATAAGGCCCATAGAAGGATGAACTAACTCCCTGATCAGTGCACTTCAGCCTGATAAAATATGGATAACATGATGTGAGGGATACAACATCAAATTGGAAAGACAACTGACGTATTCCTGATGCAACTTCGTATCGGGCTTGAAGCTTGGTCATACCCATCCCTCCATATTCATTCCATCTAACCCTTTTGTCAGATGACCACCTAGCACAGGAAATTTACTGTAAGCTGCAAAATACTGCGGATCTTAAATAATGCGGATCTTAAATAATGCGTGCTTTGTATAGTACATCGAAGAACTGTAAAGGCATTAATCACATAATGCAAAGTGTATAATAACAACGATTGAAATCTCTCCACCAAATAAATGTATTGTACTGCGGAATTCTGAAAGGTAATTTGAACTGCAGAGTACCAAAGTGCTGTCAAGGATTTTGTACATACATATAATAGTCCCTAGAGTGCCATCGACTACTGGTAATTTAAGTAAAATCTACCTATATTTTGGTATTTGGTAATATATGTAAAAAATATATTTGGATTGTTGCTCCAAGATAAAATAAGGACCCCCATTTTAAATTTTTCTGGGCATTTTGAGACCCAAGAAACCATTACAATTTACAACAGAAACAACCGGACAAAGTATTCGCAATGAAATAGAGTCCAATGCATAAACCCAAGATACCCAAGAAACCAATCTTAAATTCAAAGTTAACGAATCTAGGGAATACATGTACCACGAGACGAGCATCCTTAACAATCATCTGCAGTACCTATCATCATACCTTGCCGTAATGTGAGCCCTAGTATCGGAACGGGCGATCCAAAAAATATGGGTCTGGTCTCATTCAATGCAGAATTTAATGCCCCACAACTTTTAATAGGACATAATATTTTCGATATATTGAGTCCTTTAGGAGAAATAACCGCAAAACCGAAAAAATACCCCCCTTTTGGGGTACATTTATAAGTGTATAAGTGACAATATCGCGATTTTAACAAGGCAGATAAAATTTTCATAAAAAATCATCAGTTATCAGCGGTTTTTAGTGTCATTTAATCTGGCATTTTGGGTTTTTATTTTACCGTTTATTGGATAGTTTACCATGTTTTGATAATTTTGTTCCGCGTGCATTGTGATCATAAATAATGGATATAGGATATAGACCTATGTGTAAATAAAAATAGAAATAGTTGAGCATAAGAACTGAAGTTCCTAAGGTACCTATCACTTTAGTTAAGTTTCCTTGGTTGTCCAAGAGTATAGTAAACTGTTTAATTTTGCCCCGTTAAATTAATGGCTGATATAATTTTTTTTAAATATATAGGCATACAGGTCTAACGTAAAATCAAATTGCCTGTATAAAAAGTATCCTAAATTGATTAGATTCTCACATAAAAGAGCGAATTGCCTGGATATAATAACATTTATTACACTACAATAAAACTAAAAAAGTGTCTCTTGTTATCTTGCCGCGCACCCATTGCCTATATTGAAGTTTCTGAGGTAGACATGGTTTACGACATGACAGTGACAGAACTGAATGACTTACTTGCATTATATATGTTTAAAAGCTTACAATTTATTCTGAACCCTGCATATCATACATAATTCCAAGGAGAGGTGAAATAAATGTACATGCTTTTCTCAATTTTGTCCGTAGCGCTCATCTCATATGACTCATGTCATTGGGTTAAGATAACTAAGAGTTTTGTCATTATTATACTTTTCGCGGCGAAGTCGAAGTATATATCAATAATAACGTATTATTACGCATGCCTATGGCGGGTGACGTAATAACCTGTGGAATGAACATGATGGCTTCTCGATCCTAGGAGAATGCTTCTCGGCATATCTCGGCGTGCTAGAAGAGTACCGACGCATCGAGAAACTACTGTTTTCCGATATATAAGCAGGTTGCCAGCGGCGGAGTACAGTTGTTAATGTTGAACACGCGAATAGTAGTGTTTGTAAGCAAGTTAATAAAGTAGTGTTAAGTTACCGGGTGATTAAATTATTGGACCCACGAAAAGCAGTACTTTGTGCACAGGGTGGGTGCAAACACGTAACAATACAAACATACTCAAATCAATAAAATATAAAAATCGATAAATAAATGGCTGCGGTACGGCCATTGAAAGCAGTTTTGCCATTTAGAGTCAGAATCAGCGCAAAATCCCGAATATTTTTAGGTCCCTAACTACAAATTTGTTATCAAAGTCAAAGTCAAAGATGGCGGATATTTTTGCTATTTATGGTGCGATTCGAGTTAAAATCAGTATCATGGGAATTTTGGGGTCGCATATAACTATTTTTTTTCCAAAAAATTCAAGATGCGGCTCTAAGATGGTGGACAGTTTTGCCATCTATAGAATAAAAATTCAAAGTCAATAAATATTCAAGATGGGGCTTCAAGAAGGCTCTCAAATTTTGCCATTTACGGTCCGATGCGACTCAAAATGTGTATCTCGAGGTTTTAGGGGTCGCGTGTCACAGATCATGGTTTTTTTTGTCAGAATAAATATTCAAGATAGCTCCAAGATGGCTTTCCAGTTTTGCCGTTTACGGTCCGAAGTGATCAAAAGGTCAAAATCTGTATTTCCAGGTTTTAGTGGTAGCTAATCATGGATTTTTTTCAAAATAAATATCCAAAAATGGCGGGCGGTTTCGTCATTTAGGGTCCCATTCAACTCAAACTCGGTACCTCGCTGTTTTCGGAGTGACAGAGCACCAATTTTTTTGTCATATCAAATACTTCAGAAGGTGGCTTAAGATTACTGATTAATTTTGCCATTTACGATCTGGTAGACCGTAAATAGAAATATTTCCCTTCTTTTTGGGGTAGCAGATCGCGAATTTATTATCATAACATATATTTAAGATGGCGATAACAAAGATTTATTTTTCTTCGCAAATACTACCATTATTTTTTTTTTGCTGAAACGCATCTACAGTGCGTAAAATCCCAACCTTATCCTAACTAACATTATCCTTGTCCCAACTTAATTCTAATTCGTAACCTAGTTGAGATTTACAAGTTCTGACTGTATACTTTGTTTTTTACATTAGATATCCAAATCTGGGAAGAGTATCCTATAGAATGTCTCAGATTCCTTTTTTTTGTTTTACATGTTATTAATTAAAGAAATAAAAATATTATAAATACCTATGCCTATATTATAAATACCTAAATTTGATAACTGTTTTATAATTAACACTTAATATGTTAGTACATCGATTGTTATAGATCTCACAAGTAATATTGTAAATAATTATCATATATAAAATTACGTGCAACATATTTTAAAAGGTTTGTTCTGCTTTCACAACGTTATTGTTAAGGTATACTTAAATAAACAATTTACAAAATCACATACCTAGCACACACTTTCTCGAGGGCAATGGCAACCTTAAAACAATTAAAACTCCGGTTAATAACGAATTATTTCGTACTTCGCGATTTTAAAACATCAATTTTCACAATACTCAAGAATTATGAAATATACACGACCGACAACCTTATACTGCACCTTGGCCTATAATTTAATTGTTACACACCGAGCGAACAATATAAACATTTGCTGTCTTTGTTCAATGTGTAAATATTATAGCGGTAAATTGACAACGCAAAATAGAGACTTATCTCGTGGGAATATTGAAGGTAATAATTTCTCATTTTACAACAAATTTCCCCTAAAAATTACAAAATGGGGGAAAGATAACTAAAAATCGTATCTAGAATAAAATTTTGTGTATAATATTAGTTTCATATTATATTCAAACTGGTCTGGATTATTTTATAATAACAATATATTGTAATTAAATTAAATAATTAAGTAAGTACACCTTTGCACAACATATCATGGAAATCATTCTATTTTTTAGCGCACTATCTATATAGGTATCGTTCAAGATTAGCAACTATCAAATTTCATTGGGATATAAACCCTGCAGACTTTGCTGATAAACAAAATAGGAAAATGACCAGAATGTGCAACACACTACCAACCTTTGCCACAGCCATTGTTTAGATATAGGCTTTTTAATATCATAAGCAATTGAATAATACATATTTTCGCAAAGCTAATTTTATGGATAGTTTTCATATTTTCATTAGGAAACACCGGATTTCCCGGCAAGCCATTTTCACCTATAGTCTTAATATTGATAAATAGGAGACAAGAATTTTGTTGTGTCAAATTGAGGCCGTTCGGATTTTCCATTTTTGATGTTTTGTTTCAGACTAGACCCTACTTGCTAGTAGGTGCTTGCTTGCAATATGATATGACCCTACTTGCTTGCAATATGATCAAATAAAAATAAAAAAAGAATGACCAAATAAAAATAAAATAAATTATTTATGTAAAGCACTACTTATACGGTGTGGAAAGTGTGTCGATGATTATATGCTACAGAAAAAGACGAAATGACGAAATAATTTAGTGGAAAGAAAACAATATACCTTTTGGCAGTGACGCCACATCTAAGCATCATTAGCTGGAATATTAGAGTACCAACAGGCTTCCGCTACCTTCCTATTTCCATTAGTTAGTGACATCCCTTCTATGCATGATATACGCGGGCATCCCACCCGCCCCAAGCCACATTCACGACCTATGGGTACATTCCATCCGCACGGAGCAAAACATTGGCGTATTCTTCTATTTATCACTGGTCTATGGATGGCATTAAAACATTTCTGTCTAATTGCGACATGAAAGGGACAAAATGAGATGACGCAAGTCTGTCATAAAGAAAACGCATAGTAGATAGAGAAGTGAACGTATAGCAGACACTCATACAGTGACTAGAGTGGCAACGTGGTATAATTATTTCTTTTCAGTACATTATTTTGCCATTTCTGTTCAAAATATCCCACTGAACCGTCCACCAAAGATTTGAAGTTGCCGAATCTGTATAAAGGTGTCCATATGTATTTCATAATTTTCAGTATTAAAGCCCGCTCTTAACAAAGTAAAGTAAAACTATTTAACCAACTCTAACGAATGATAGGGAAAGAGTAAATCATTTTTTAACTGTATTTTCTATCACGCCAGAAATAGTTATCGAACATGAGGAACAAGAAAATGGCCATGAGAAATTTCCCTCGGTGTGACACAGAAACCACACAAAATAGCGACGTTAAATCGTATCAAATAGCGATATTTTCTGATACTGTAGTAACTGGATCTTATTCAAGTTATAAATTAAATAAAACTGGATCTTATTCAAGTTTAAACGGTCAAAAGTCGATGATAGCGCCATGGGCGATAAGCGGTACAATTATGCGGTAAGTATCCCAGTATCCCCTTAATACAATGTATTGTATGCATTAAATACCAAATTTGTCGTAGGTCTCGTTGTAAGAAAAAAGAAGTGTTGCCTAATGTATTTAAAAAACGAAAGCAGTTAATATCGGAATATGGAACATATTTATCGAAAGGGTTATATATTTGAGTGCAATAAATTCGTATGGGAAGACTATGGGTGCTGGCTTGATGTATGCATTTTACATTATCACTATTTCCACGCATTTCTCACTATTACAGAGTTCGTAAGCCTTTATGAAATAATTAAATGATATTTTAGATAAAGAAACACAAAAGTCAAAGAACAAGATATTTAAAAGCGTTATTTAATAAATTAATACATTTGCATTTCAAATACAAATATAATTATTATGGAGTAAATAGAACAGTTATTAAAAACAAATTAATTTAATTAGAGTTTAATGGCAAAAGAACTCTAGAGCAACATAAAGACCTTGAACCAAGACTATTAGGTATAGATTCCATGTCTGGTTTTAATATTAAGTTTAAGTATATTTTTCATAACAAGCAAATGTCTTCCTCCGCGTCGTGTCGTTAAGACTCTATTTTACTTTGAGAAATTGTTATACCGATTGATTTACTTGCGAACAGAAATATTCTTGAAATGTTCCTTGGAAAATACTAACAATCTCCCGAAAGGGCTCATCCTAACGACATACACCGTTTCAAAACCGGTTGTGTTATAGAATTTCATGGGAAACGTTACGAAGAAGGTAGTAAAGGGTTGGATATATCTTTCGGAGGCCTCTGAAATACGTTACTGGCAGGTATGACGTACACAGTAATAAATACAAAAGTTGATATTGTACACCAGGGATTTATTCAACAAAGTTAATAGAAATCATTCAAAGTAATACTATTTTTCTTGATACTTAATTATTTTTGTCCTACAGTCAAAATCAGTCTGATTTTTGTACAATGGATGAGTCTAGAATATTTAAAAGGTTTTGAAATTTCCTCTTAAACATAAGATCTATGCATTAATGACTTATACTGCACCTGGATACATATATATTATTTATGTGTCTTGTCAAGGGGATATGTGTTTGTATTAAAAATAAACAAAGGCTTTCATAATTTAATATCTATGGCCGAATTTATTCTGTTTGTGAAAAAAATATGGCATGGATTCCTAATGGCAATTTCTGGTATTCTGTGATGGAGATCATCTTTCACTCTTTCAGTGTTGTCATTAGTGTAATTTAATTTCCATTTATATTCTGTATTTATTTTTGTTGCTTCTTAGCCATGTGGAAGCGCAAAACTCCCAGGGGAATATACTATAATATTATACGAAAGGACACTTATATACTTAATTATAAGTGTCCTTTCTATTTATTTTTAATATCTATGGCTTATATAATGTTTATTGTAATGCCATAAAAACTGCAATGAAAATCAGATTAACGTTAGGACTGAAAAACTCCAATAAGACTGAAAAAACTAACTGGATATTCCGTCATGTCTTTGCTGGCTATTTGAATACGTCGTGATTGTCTTACGAGCTACGAACAGTGATCAATGACAATTTGAACTTGTGCAGGAAAGTTGGCGATGCAAATGAAAATTTAGTTGTTGCTCTCTGTGGCCACACATATATTTAAATCTATTTAAATAACAATATTTATATAAGTACTTAAATTATTTTTTTTCTTTCTTCGTAGTAGAATGACTAATCTGCAGTAATTATTATTACAATAAATTCAATGAAAGTATGAGCGAGCAATGATTCGAAATTCCCACATTTTCCTCTAGTTCAGATTGCATCCACCGGGAGCGCTCAAATTCAATTCTCTGCTTCCTCACTGGAGCGACTATTGTATTGTGACTGTTCCCTGTACTAGGTATAGGTACGTCGAGAAAGGATACGGAAAGAGAAGTTTTTATGTATAAATAATCCACTGCACCTTTACGATAATGTTTAAAAGGTACCTAAAATAAAATCATAAATATTTTCCGACACACAAACGAATGGAAATGATAAAAAACGAGTATATACAGGAAATTACTAATACTGTAATTAATCGTTCACAAATTTTAATACTCCAGTACGATAATGGAATATGGAAGTATCGGTGGTTTGCTGCTTTTAAAACTTACATATTTTAGTCATTTACCATAAAATAGGTCAACTCAGAATTCTTTAGACATCGAATAAATTAAAATTATTACGTATACATACGACGTACGTATGTTCAACGCGAACGCCCGCTACTATTAACAATATTATCTAAATAAAACGTTTACGAGATATTACGCATAGCCGCTATATGGTGAAACAAAACTAAAATTGGATATGTACCTTGTTTAGTAACACCTTATTTCCCTATACGGTGTATCATAGTCAAAATTTTACAGTAGAAATTGTGAAAGTTTACTTCAGAACTAGCAGATGGCTCGGCTTTTGTGCAGGTAGACAACTTATACGAGTAGTAAATATAATAACCTACCTATCATAGAGGGTCACAATAAATAAATATAGCTGGGATTCCGATCTTATGGTCTAAGGCTCACTCTAACCATAAGATTATGGCAGATATTTGTAGACATGTTACAATATAATAAAAAATATTGCTAGCATAATATAGCATAATTTTTCGTTTCATGTTTCATAATTGCACGGAAGTTTTTTCGTAGTGTATATATTTTGAGCAGGAGTTTGTAAACAAAAACACTAAAACAAAAGTCATAAAGTTTATATTCGTAGGTAGCCTCGCTGATTTTGGAAAGACATACTTACTATAATAATTTAACATTCCAAGTGTTAGATATCCTATTAAAATTATTGCACATTACATTCATCGGTAATTTAATAAGAACATTATATTATATAGTTCCAGTAGTTAACAAGAGAATACCTTATGGTTTAAATTCATACACTGAAATCTATAAAAAAATATTAATTAGAAATTTTAACTTATATAATAAACGTATGCATTGAACATACATTTCCGGATTTACTCAACGTAGCTAAAATTATGCCAATATGTATATAAAAACGGAGACTTGGAAGAAGAAATAGTATACAGTAATCAGTGCAGTAGACACTCATAGACCAGACGCTATATTACCAAGTTTAACTAAAATATTTGAAATTATAGTAAAAAAACATAATTAAGTAGTTTGAAGTAAACAATTAATTCGCATCAGAAAAGTTTGGATATAAGAAAAACAGCATAAGCTATAATTAGCATCTTTGAAAGCGTCCTAGACGCCATGAACAACTTGATAACAAATATAACTTTAATTGATTGAAGTAAATCGTGATTTTCTAATAAAATTGAATTTTATGGAACACGGGGTTAGGGACTTGAATTATTAAAATTCTACTTATTCAATAGGGCTCAATATGTAGAACTACCTACAGGTGACTGTTCTATAAAACAATAAATTAACTGATGTTCCACAAGGTTCAGTTCTGGGAATTATTTTTTTTAATTTTCATGAAAGGTCAGATGAAACTGTATATTGTTCGCTGACGATACAATATTTATAAACACAGATACAAGATACGAAATTTAAAAAATAGAGAATAGTCTAAAATATGTTACCGGATGATTCGAAGTAAATAGACTCAAAATGAATGAAGATAAAACGCAATATATACTACATATACACAGCGATCCAAAACTAAATTGGGAAGTGCGAATAGACCAGTTAGAAAAAAATTACAGCCTCATAACTCATATTCTCGGGTGATTCATCTGACTTAGGGTATTTAAATACAGAAGAGAGTAAGAATTTAGGCTTTGGCACGGTTAAATGACCATTGCAGGCCACTTAAAAAAAAACATAATTTATTGCAGGTATTTTCATTCATAAGTGCATTAATGTATGTATGTATAAGAAAATAAGATGCTACCCAAAAATACTAGTCTTCATATGCATGACACAAGAAACAAAAATGATTTTAATCCCATCATAGGCTGAAAAAAAATCAGTAGCCAGTATAAAACAAGAGATTAAAGATAAAGTGGATAAAGAGCAAGAACTAAATTAATGAGAACAATAATATAACTACCAATGAAAATATTGAGCCTGGATGTTCTGGCTATAAACCAAAAAATCTAATTTCACCTAAAAAATAGCAATTCCCTCTATTTATACAATATCTCCCTCAATAAAGTTCCCAATAGAAGCATGTAAATCTTCTTTAAGGGCAATACAAAATACAACGCCCTCAAAAGCACCTACACCAAATGAACAAATACCCACACACCATTAAAAAAAATTGTTTTGGGCCCGAAGATAGTCCATGTAAAAAAAGAAAGAGAGAAAAGGTACCCTATGTTATAACATCGGATCCATGGCAGCAATATCATATCAAAAAAGAAAATGAGATAAAATGAAGAAAGAAGAAAAGGAAAAGAAAGCCGAAGCAAGACGATTGAAAAGTTAGGTAAAAATCGCAAAGGATGCAACGCAGAAAAAAAATAAAAAAATAAAAGAAGAAAATTGAATCTAATTTCGATGTATTGAAAGTGGTGATAGTCTGAATAACATTAATTTAGAAGAAGTCGAAAGCTCGGTCGAAAATGAAGAAGACTTACCGAAGTTAGAGTATAGGGATGTTTTAATGTGGGGGATTTCGTTTTGGCTTAATTTTTGGGAAAAGACAACATTTCTACTACAGATATGTTTGTGTAGTGGAACAGAAAACTTGTAACGAAGGCATCCAAGTTGCATCTCTCAAATCCTTAAACTGTGAGGAGACAAGTTTTAAGTTACTGGAAAATTATGTGTCCAGCATAAAGCTTGGCGACATTCTTGAAAAGTTGCCTCATCCAGACCTTCAAACAGCATGGGGATAGAATAACATATGTCTTTATAAAATCAATTAACGTATTCGAATTATTTTTCACTGTCAATTACTGGAGTGGCAATTTCTGATACTTTGATAAAATGCGACTGTCAATTATATGTACTATTTTGGTCTTTTTAATTATTTTTGTTTTACTAAAAATAAAGAATTTCTTGGTAACAGTTATTAAGAAGTCAATTTAATAAATTTCAAGGTATTAGAAAAACAGACGGAATTGTAGATAAATAAAAAGTTAATGCCGGAATAAATTTTTAAATGCAATTTCTTACCTAAAAGTGTCAATTACTGTTACATTTACCTGGTAGATTTACTTATAGTAATTCGTGTTTTGCATATTTTACTAATGTTATCATTTCATATCAAGTTTCACTGAATTTTGGATGATGATTATTTTGAATTTCGGATGATTTATTAACAACTTTTGTTAATAAATCCCCGACATAAATGTTTTCAAAATTTGTTCAATCAATCATGTACCGCTTATATATGAATAGTGTGATTATCTATAATAGTATAATATATCTTAATTGCGTCTGTTCTTTTGAGCATATTTTCAGGATAAAATCGGATGAAAACTAAAAATCTTATAGGAATTTTAAGTACCTAGACAACTGAAAGCACACATAAATTGTTGGAAATTGAATAAAAAAAGTTCAAATAGCATGGCCCAAGTATAGCTGCGATTGGTAATGTAAATAAATGCTCTTGTACTTCTCAAAATACAAAATTTCGTGGGATATACTAAGGAAAAATATAGGCATTTAATTCAACAGTCATATTTATAGTCGTGGTCATTCAGGTCAAGTGCGAATTTAAATGAGGTACTTTCATATAATAGTGATACTACACGGTGTTTCTAATTAATCATTAACAAGAATAGATTTGTATAGAGGATTGCACGTACTTATATATACAATATGTCCAATAATATTTATACGATATTAAGATATACATACACCAAATATTTATAACCTATAATAAAAGCATATTATATACGGATTACACAATTTCGATTAAAAATTAATATCAAAAAAAGTTAATGTATAAATATTATAAGAATATTTCTTTTTCAAATAAAATCAATAGAAGTGATAACTCCAACGAAATATTAGTTTTACATATATGCTAGCTGCGAGGCTAGCTGTTAATTTACAAATATGGGATATGGACAATGTGCATGCCCTGTATATAGGGGATTAATATTTAGACAAAAAACGAATATTATATATAGCTATATATATAGTAATTTAGAATCCATATTATCTATGACTGAAGAAACTGAAAAGTGAAACACATTACAGTTGAACATTATTTTTTTCAAAACAACCTTGATATAAATTTATCAACACAACTTACACATATTCTTTAAAATAGTCTTGGGTGTATTGTAATATTAGTAAGACGTAAGTGCGTCAACTACACTGCGCAACTTATTTAACGCACAACCAAAAAGTTAACTCAAATTTGACGTTATGTATTTTCGACAATTTTTGTTCGTTTTGGTCGATTTTTTTTCAAATTGTACGTCTTTCTCTTAGGAATATCACTGTCTTAGTTGTTTTGGTAAAACGAATTATTTTGATATTATACCAGGTGCTATAAAAATGTTATGTTTTTTTCCGAAATTTCAAAACGTCCTGTGGGCTATACAAGGTATTGCAAGTTATTGCAATTATAGCCAATTTAAAGCCTCATGTTTTTTCTACGTTTTCTTTTTTTATTCATTTGTTTATCTCTGTTACTTCATGAAATACACCGTTTTGAAACACCATATGCTTTTATTCACATGAAATGCATTTATCGGACAACTCAAACAGCAGCCAGAAATATAACTCGTGATGAATGTGTTGAGGCAGCTACATTACATGGTGAAGGGTGGAGTTACAACCGCATAGCTGGAAGGTTGGGAGTGTCTCACACAACTATAGCGAGAGCAATTCAAAGGTACGCGGAAACAGGAGAACATTCCAGACGGGCCGGTCAAGGTAGATCTCGTGTTACCTCTGCTATCCAGGATCGCTTTTTAAGAGTAAATGCTGTAAGACAACGATTTATAACTGCAACACATTTAAGAGCACAACTTCAAGACGCAGGTGGTCCACTCATATGCGTTCAAACTGTACACCGACGACTGAGGGAGGCAAATTTAAGACCCAGGATTGCTGCTCGAGGACCCGCATTAACAGTAGATCATCGAAGAGCCATATTGAATTTTGCCAATGAGCATGTTAATTGGATGGAAGCAGATTGGGAACGTATTCTTTGGACTGATGAGTCAAGGTTCAGTTTGTATAATTGTGACAGACGTAATCGCGTCTACCGAAGACCCGATGAGCGATACAGTCAATGCAATTTTTTGCACACAACTTTATATGGAGGTGGATCCGTCATGGTGTGGGGCGGAATATCTTTGACTGGGCGAACGGACTTGGTAACTGTGAATGGAAATCTCAATTCTGACAGATACATCACAGACATTCTTGAAGCACATGTTTTGCCTTATGCCCCCTATATAGGACCCATTTTTTTACTTATGCAAGACAATGCGCGTCCCCACACGAGTCTTATCGTGAGAAATTATCTTGAAGAAGTAGGAATTGATCACATAGACTGGCCAGCCCGTAGCCCCGACCTTAACCCCATTGAACATGTTTGGGATTTTATCGGTCGGCGGTTACGAAGTGAGGGACGACAACCCCAAAATTTACAAGAATTGGAAGGACGCCTAGTCGAATTATGGAATGGCCTAGATCAGAACCTAATCAGAACTTTGGTTTTAAGTATGAACCAAAGATGTCGGGAGGTCATTCGCGGAAGGGGTGGAAAACCAGATACTAATTCTCTATTTACTTTTGTTTTGTTTCCTGTTATTCGTTGTTTTATTGATTAAAGCAATCCATTTTTCTAGGTATGTTTTTTGAGTTTTTGTCCTTTTAAGACCTTTTTCTCTTCTAAAACACCTTGCATCTCTCAATAAATTATAAGATATCAAGGAAAACAGAACGCAAAATGAGGCATTGAACCAGTATAATGAGTAATAAATAATGAGCACTTGACAAAAAAGAAAGTTAATAAATTTAATAAAAATCACGTCAACTCAAAAATTGGATACTTTATGAAGTAACAGAGATAAACAAATGAATAAAAAAAGCAAATGTAGAAAAAACATGAGGCTTTAAATTGGCTATAATTGCAATAACTTGCAATACCTTGTATAGCCCACAGGACGTTTTGAAATTTCGGAAAAAAACATAACATTTTTATAGCACCTGGTATAATATCAAAATCATTCGTTTTATCAAAAACAACTAAGACAGTGATATTCCTAAGAGAAAAACCTACAATTTGAAAAAAAAATCGACCAAAACGAACAAAAATTGTCGAAAATACATAACGTCAAATTTGAGTTAACTTTTTGGTTGTGCGTTAAATAAGTTGCGCAGTGTATCTATACCATATTATTATATCTGATCACAAAACCACAATTTAATATTCTCATTTTTTAACGCCTTTGCACATCAATACAATTAAACAGAATAAAAATGCAACTAATGTAACGAAGCCAGAAAAAAAATATAAAAATCATATTTCGCTTTTCACAAGTTTAATTCAGCAACTGTTACATTTATTTTACGTAATAACTGTCGCAAAACAAAATTAAATAAAATATTAACAACATTTCTTTTATTCAATATTTACGAGGACTCACTGCTTGCTGTTACTAATGCTATTATAATTATTTAATGAGGTTTCGAATGTAAATGAGACACCAACCAAATTTCACTTTCTTTTTATATTATTATTGTCAATATTCAACGAATTTCATAATACGATTGCGTTTTCACTCTGACTTTAGAATGGATTTGAATTTGAACTGGGTTAAGAAGGAAGGAACAAAATTTGTAGCGCCATAAGCGTAAATATACAAATATACACACACAGACACCTATATATTTAAAATATATAACGAAATTCTTACATTTACTTACATTTTTTTGTTTGGTAAAATTGTATATAGGCTATATGTTGATATAGGTAGATAATAAAACATCGTAGTCAACATTCGACCAAGAAAACGTGATTGGCAAATTGGGGACACGAGAATACAGGGGGTGTCGACGGATAGAGTGGGTAATAGGAAAAACCTTTTAATTTTGTGATTTACGGAAAAAAGTATATATTTATAATAAATTCTGCTATATACCTATAATTTTCAAACCCTTAAAGAGGTATGCACACATTAAATGTTATAGTATGATGACAACGAATTCTAAGATTTTTTTTCACTTACTACAGCGAAAGCAATACAAAACACGTACTTGGTACCCAAGAATATACATTTAAATTTCTTTTATTATACAGAATGTGATTTACAACAAAAATCTACATTATAAATTCAACTTTTCACGAGTTTCTTCTTTTACTTAAATGATGACAAAGCATGTTTAGGTACATTTTATTTAAAATTATTTTAGAATGCATATGAGCTTCTATTAAATACTTGTTCTAGTGATGAAACGATTAAGATTACGATTACGATTAATCTGCGGTTATCACGGTTTTCCGATTAATCGTAATCGGCGATTACCTATACGATTATTTCACGATCCTTTCCTTTCAAGCACATAGGTTATTCCCTGGTCCAAGCTTTGAAGGTCACGCGCCTTACGTGTTTCGCCAGTTACGATTTACTAGCATAATATGCTGTGTCTGTCATAAGTGTTCTGTCGTGACTAGTGAGTTTTATTATTTATCATGTCGTCAAGGAATGAAAAAATTTCAAAAAACATGAATTTCACGTAAATATTAATTTGTAATTTCATTTATTAGGTAGGTACTATTTACCTATCTACTTCATTTTGTTTCCGTTTTCAGAAAATTTTTTTTTTAGTTTACGCTTATTTTTTTATTAGACCTTTCCATGCAGCGTTCGTAAATTCAATACCAAAATAATTATGGGTTTCACATTTTTTTTTCTATTAATCGTAAACGTAATCGTACGATTATTTAAAGAATAATCGGAATCGTAATCGTAATCGTATAAGAATAATCGTTTCATCACTAACTTTTAACGCTACTCGCCAAAAATAGGCTCATTACGATAAGTATCGAGCTGACAAGTAAAGAGAAATTTACTGAATTTACTAATTTCAATATGACCGCCTATACAGTATAGAACCAACGATTATAGACTAAACAGGATTGCTTATCCCCATAAGCGCAACGTTAGACAAATCTCGTAGCCCCCACCACGCTTTTGACGTCAGCGGATACGTACGGCGTAGGTTCATTGCCCCACCGGTGTATTTCCCGGCGTTTGTGTAGTGTGTCATTTGTACATTAACATCGTGCCTAGAGAAGCCTAGCATCAATTTGGAATCGACCGTTGGCGCAAAAGGATGCCGGCCGAACTTAACCGCTGACGTCAGATCTTGACTAACAACACGTGGCCGATAAGCAATCCTGTTAGTCTATAATCCTTGGTATAGAACGCCCTTAAATATTAAATAAATAAATATTACTCATAAAATTATTAGTAATATTAATAAATATTTTTATTTTTTCCAACGTTATATTTTGATATATACTCGTATAGTACTTTTTATTACATTTTTCAGGTTTTCATATACCTAATACACATATCTTCATAATACAGCTTACCTACTTCCTTACGTACTTCCAACTTCCCCCCTCCCTCACTTCGCCATCACTCGTTACGTAATTTTCGATTGTACCGAAGATTATACCTACTCGCTTTCTTGCCTATTATATTTACCTGCAACCAAAAAATAGTGTTAACATAATAATTTCTATCGTAGTATATAATAGGTATTTATAAATGAGGCATCTAGATGCAAAACCGAAAAAAAAATGGATTTTTTAAGGTACTTAATCCACACGAAGAGTTGTCCATACATTTAATTTTTTAATTTGCTCAAAAGGGTACAGATATGCATAAAAGTCAACGTTAAAATTTACAACGAGGTACAAAATTGGATATATCCAAATGAGTGTTTATGTCAAAACAGGATAAATCCCTTTGATGTCAAAAGCAGATAGTTGGTAGGGTAAGGTGGGGCAGGTTCGGACACGGGGCACCTCTGGACATTTCAAATTTACCGCGTAAACATGCTTTTAAGCAGGGCCATCATGCAAAAACATTCAGATTACAGTTCATTGTGGTGGGCAGTGTTGTTACGCCAAAGCGGTTTACTGGTGTCAGAAATATTAAAAAAACAATTCAACTGCCACCTGTTGCAAGATTTGCTGTCTTCCCAGTAAAGTTTCCCTTGTTTTTGAAAGAATCAAGGTAAGCGCTGTTATCATGATGTAAAACGATAGCCATACATGTTTGTCTAACCACTCGTATTTATATCTGTTGCTAGTTTGTGTAAGTTATCATAGCAAGTATATCTTTGTTGTATGTGTCCGAAGCTGCCCCATACTTTGCCATTGAAATTTATTTTCGTTTATAGAATGGTCAGAACGTACATACGAAAGACAGATCGACCCGAAATACCCAAGGAAGATATAAGGATATACGATCAGCAATTAAAGAAAGAATAAATAAGAAAATATCCGTTCGTGTTGCTGCAACTACCATGGCATTCGTAAGACTCCTCACGATTATGTCTCCAAGGCAAGAAAACAACAGACTAATATTGTAGATTCAGGAAATGAGAGCGAAGAAAAACCCTTTCCTAAAGCTTGCGCTAGAAAGTCGAACAAAAGATCAAAATTATGGAAATCGAGAATCTATACAAGCTTTGGAAAGAGACAGAAGTGAGGAATTAGAAAATGCTAGACTTCTGAAATTGGAGGAAAGCTATGCTAAGAGAAAGATTACGATATTGACCCAAAAAAGCAAAGAAGAAAGTCAACTAAAAAAACCACAGAAAATACAAAATGTCAAATGATATTAATAGAAAAAAGCAGGGAAATATCCAAGACAAAAAATTAATGAAAAGATTAAAAGAAAGAAACAAAAAGAAGACGAAACATCGTCATCAGATTCAGACGTTGATTTACCTACGAAAAAATCAAGAGCCGATATGTCTAATTCAGACATTAATATGCAGTCAGACTTAGAAAATAATATGAAATTACTAGATGATGAAATATATGTGGGAGACTATTTCCTTGTAAAATTTACGACGAAAACACGAACACCGTGCCATGTAAGTCTTGTTCTCGAGAAAATCGATGAACGGTTTTCATTTTCCCGTTTTAAAAGATGAAGCAACCATTTCGAGGCGAGATGTGATTGCAAAACTTCCTCCGCCAACCTTCTCGACCTTCCTGCTGGACCTTCTCGAACGACATCGTTTTTAAAATTTAACATTAACTTTTTTTGATACAATTTACAATAATACTAGAAAAATACTACAAACGTTTCTAAATAAAGAGTTTCAAATAAGTAGTTGCAAAAATCGTGTCTGTTTGTCTGGCCACCCGGTACATTGTACACATATGGATTTATCCGCTTTTGCATATGGAAGCCTTAAATGTAGGTAATCAATCGATTGAAGGATTATTTAGGACTTCCCTAGTAATACTTTGACTCTTAAGTGACATACAATAACGTAATAATGTACTGATGTTATCATGTTATATTTATAAACTTGCTGATTGACATCTTATGCATAACATTGATTGTTCGAATGTATAAAATACCTACTATTATTATTATAGTGGATTCATTAAAACAACTACCGTCCAAGGCTATATGCAAGTGAACTGATTTACATAACTTTATTATATTAAATGATGAAGGCAGAAAGTGTTGTTTGAGAAGTCCTAAGTAATCCTTCCATTATCTATTCAGGGCAAGCTATATTTTGGAAATATAAAAAGGTCAGCCATCAGCATTTCCTTTCAATACAAAAACATTGTAAATCCTAGCCCCCCCCCTGATGATTTCTAACAGGAATGACATAATTATGAATGACAGACAATTTTTTGTGGGTTGCATTTTTGGTTGGTAAGATAAGTTATTTTACCTCAAACCGTAAATACAAGGGAGGCATTATGTTATGTAATATGTAATAATGCAATTGTTTTGCATTACATATCCACCAAAATAATAGAACACCAACGTTTGCAATCGATGTCATGCCTAAGGTTTATTTATAATTAGGAGAATTAATATGCTCAGAAATACTCCATTAAGATAAATAATTAAGAGTGAACGCTGGATAAGTCCTAAATAATACTTCTATTACTCATTCCAAGCAAATAAATATATTTAACAATAATAGAAAATACACTGCGGAGGTTAGCTGTGCAGGCTGTGCAAGATAAAAAGCCGGAAAATTGAGTATATGAATTAGTATATGAGTATGTATATTTCGGATTCATAAACAAGTAGTTGTAACTTCCTCATGTTTGAAGATTTACCTATTCACCTCGCAAACGAAAAACATATAATTAACTATATGCAAGTAGGTACTTTTAATAGTTGTAAAAGCGCATAAAATTGATCGAATATAGAGTGTCTTTGGGGCTGCGAGAAGTTAGCCCCAGTTACTTACCAACAAATTTATCAGAAGTGAATAAATCGGCCCTTAGTTTAATCAATCGACAAACAAATATATGACAATATGCCTGAGACTAGTTCGTTGGATTATATATTACGCAAAATCCCTAATATTATGTGCAGGTATATGACAAAAGCAATAGAGCAATAGGTGTTGCAAGATTTTTTTTAAAATATCTAAACAGCTTTCTATACTAGGTAATTATAATCGGTGTATTGGGGAACATTAAATATATGTACATATTTTCAGTTCCTATATTTCTATAAATGATTTCCATTTTTACCATTCTTCACTGCGCGCGTTTTTATACATATTTATTCAATTCGATAAGTAAGCAATCTAGTAAGAAACAATATCGATATATATATATATATATATATATATATATATATATATATATATATATATATATATATATATATATATATATATATATATATATATGAATGAAATAAATCCACATTGTCTTGGTTAATATGCGACTGACAACTTTAAAATCCACATAATTAATAGTGTGAATTCGCCACAGTTTCCCCGAGAATCGAAACATAATTTCACAATACATCAACCTCATTATTAATTTGTTGTACGCCCACGTGCTAATTTAGAAAACTACGATAAGAACTTTATGTTTATTTAAATTTATATACTTACCACAAAAAATGCGTTGAGAAATTAAACGGGCAAAAAGCAATTATTTTACTTCTTAAATAATGAAACTTTATTCATGCAGGTCCAAGGTTTAATGAAACTTACACAATAAAAATTAAAATTTCCCTTCAACCTCAATGCTATAACAAATTTATGTGAAATTTTTTACATTGATAATGCTGAGACCGTTTAACACAAAATAAACATAGGTACATATTTTTTTTGCAGTTTGAAAACAAAAATAATAACTATAAAAAATATAGTAAAATATAAAACGGTAAGTACCAACTTGCTTTACTTTTAAATAATAATTTCGCCCTTTTATATTAAAAGCCATTTTCAGTTTTCTTTTCTTGATTGAGAAATTCACAAAGTACAATTTTTTACACGACAAACTAAACAAACCAACTAAAGAAGGTTTTTGCTGATGTCTTTAGGTATAATTAGGTATTTTAAACTATTGGGAAGATTTTCTGAGGTTATTATTTATATTGTTTGATATAAACTATATATATTGCTGATAGTTTGGGTATATATTGCTGATAGTTTGGGATACTTATATATATATTTCCATTATGATAAATCTAAATTAAACAGATAATTGATTAGTCAACTACAGTCATGATTCCACACAACTCTAGCTACAAGAAACTGGCATTTGGTTTGTTAGTCATATTATCATTTAAAATTATTAACTATGTCCATGTACAATTTACCAGCAATTTTCTTTAACTTTGACCTTATTAGCGTTATAATAACTGATATTACAAATGATACGTCGCCTGTAAAATAATACAATTCCGTTCCAAGCAAAAGCAACAATAATATTCATATATAATGTGCTTAGGATTTCCATCAGATCGTAATTTGCTTAAATTAGATAAAGATAATTATTATAAAATTTAATCCTACCTCTTTGCCATTAATAAGAATGGCTTTTTATATTTTTATTGAGAACAATGTAATTTGAAAGTTATGGGATCACAATAAATATGTCTTATATTGTGAAATTAATTTGTTGTTTGTTGCAAGCACCCTATATCCCTTAGTTTAAGTCCGATTAAATTGAAATTTTTAGAAGATCCGATTTAGACCTTTCTTATCATGACTGACAGATGCAGAAATGCAGAAAAATGTACGTGTCAGTAATATTTAAAAAAAGGTGGCGACACGAAATTTGTTAAAATGCAGCAACAAATACTCGATCGAGGAAACTTTTTTATTTTTAAAGATAGATGTAGGTATATCGCTTACTATATACACTTGATTATATTATATCTTTTTAATATTATATTATAACTTTTCTTGTTTCTAAAGATATACCATGGTTGTGGTGGTGTGCAGTGATTCATCACCAGCATATGGACGACTCAGGGAGATGAGGGGCGAAGGGAACGAAATTCCATAGGCGTATCATTTTAGAGGGGGCAGAATAAAAAAAATTAAATAAAATATCCAAGTTATTAACATTGTTTTTAAGTGTACTTGTGATGGTTTTTTTTATTATCTTAAGAATATTCCTTCGTATACATTTTTCATCATTTTCAGTTCTCCTCCTGTCAAATTCGGCCGCTTACGATTGGAATTATTGGTTTTAGAACCACTACTACTCGCATTCGTCGCTTCCATCGCATAAAAACACTAAATACTCGCGTATAACACAATATTATAATTAATTTATATCGCGAATCAACCGTACATAAGACACAATGAAACGCCACTGTCGCGCCAAAACATACATGCATGAAACAGCGCATGCGTCAATATATCCAAGGAGATCTCGCGTCTTTACCTCTGACTAATGAAATTTAATTTAATTTAGACTAAAACTCACCAATGAGAGCGGTAGACTCGGTTACTAATAAGTTCTGCCCACCATTTCTATAGACTGTACACAAATTTGCACACTAAGAAATTCTGTGATCCATTGCAAATACGCAGACCGTTCAATTGTGATGGTGGTGCGATAGGTATTATGTATGAATCACTCCACACTATGTCGGAACCAGGGTATAGATGTATATATAATATAGTGATATATAGTATAGTATATATAGTGATAATATAGTATAGTATATATATAGTGAGCGACAAAGTTGTAGCCAAAGAACCAAAAAAACTTTTTTATTTCGGTGATTTTTTTGAAAACTTAGGTTAAAAGTAAGTTTTCAAAAAAATTTTGAGAAATAAACTTGAAATTGAAATATACAACAAAAGCGAAAATAAAAGAGGTGGATCTCAGCCATTTTCGGCCGTGAAACTTTTTTTAAAAGCTTATTTTCAGTTGGAATCTCTATTTTTTAGTGTAAGAAAGAGAAGACCTTAGACGAATCATCCACGGACGAAGACCTCAGTGACTTTGACCCACAAGAATCGGATGGGCTATCACCCTTTTGAAAAGGATGACGACACCGAATGTGTAGGATGTGATAAACAATAAAAATTGACTATATGACTTCAAAAAAGGAGGAGCGAATTCAATGTATGTGCCAAAAGTGGTTTCATGAAAACTGTTCCACGTATATAAACCTCTGCCACCCTCGCGGCAAAATTTTGGACAAGAAAAGACTATAAATATAAATACTTACTTTAACGGCCATCTCACCCGTACACTCCGGGTGTGATGACCCACTTCGCCGGAAGCGATATATTTTTTTTTAAAACTTGTGAGGTTTTCTTTTACTAATGTTTATGTAAGTATAAACAATAAATATTTTTCTAGAACTATTTGAAAAAAGTGATTAAAATACAATGCTTATCGCTAGGACGCATGTACCTTCTATCGCCCCTGCACCCTGCATCCGCTCACCTCCTAGGACTGGGGACCTTTTATTTAGTATATTTACTGCCTAACTAGTCCAAACAAAGTCGCAAAGTCAAAAATTGTGTTCCTTCATTTACCTCTACAATATTTCGTTGGCTGGACTAAGGCTACGGTCAGAGTGTATCCGTATTTGCCCGTTTTTTTACACTGGCGTACATTGCCGATAACGGCGTAAAATACAAATTCATGTGATTAAATGGGACTGGTCATATTGCGCGGTCCAGCACTGGCGTGCGCGAGCATGGTCGGCCGCTCGGATCGCCTGGCGAAACCAAAATTTGATTTTTCCCGCCGAATACGCCAGAAAAGTTAGGTCTTGTAAGGTTCGCTAAGTAAATATTTAGCAAAATGATTCATATTGAAATAATATTTTTTCTAAGTTCTGATCGCAAACCACTATGGGACGTCTCACAAGAAAGTTTATCGTAACAGGGGCGTGGCAAGAAAACTTTTGCGCGTGATAGCAGAAGAATTAAACTTAAAAGTAGAAACTCTTTTCCCTCCTAAAAACTAAAAAAAAAAACTAGACAGTTTCTGTCAACAGTACTAATTCGTCCATTTTGTAATGAAAACTGATGGAGTATTGGTTGTTTTACGTATGTTGTATGACCACAAATAATATCGGCGGTGCAAGTCGGCCGTATATGCCAGTTCAGAAATCGGATACACTCTGACGGTACGCTAATACGTATGTACAAAATCAATATAAGTATTTTCATAAAATAAATACCCGTTACCAAAATATATTTCCAAGGATAAGATGGCAATAAACACCAAGAAACGTAAAAATTCGTTAAAAGCATAGATGTTTGCATTAAACTTAATTGAATTTAATTTGAAAGTTCAAAAGTAGGAACTGCGAATAATCATTATTGTCAAGGTAATATTTTTCCTATATAAATAATAAAGCAACCTACGCACGTGCTGCACACCTAAGGCAATGAGTAATAATTAAAGATTAAATAACATACTTGCAGGACTCATATTAAATTACAATATTATATGATTTTTTTTTCGAACATCCATGACAGGTTGCTATTTTCGCCATTAATAAATAATTATTACCAACGTATATTAGGTACAAAGGAATCACCATTTTTACGACCATGAACGTGTTTATAAATATCATGTTAATACTAAAATTATAAACATGCGTGTTTATTTATTGCTCATTTGCGTTTCCTAATACAATATCTTCATTTGCCAACAGGTAGTTCTTAACCGACTCGATTGATTGGTCCTTGGTCATATAAGTATACGCTGTAAAATAACATCAATCGTTTTCCTAAATGATCAGAAATATACGTACGATCCATATACAAATAAACAAAGTACTAACGCATATCACGTAGGAATTAGTCGGTGTTAATGCCCTCAGAGTCTGTTATTTTGCTATAATTAGAAATCCCTTAATGGCAAAACCGTTCAATTACCCTATTTTGGGATAC
This sequence comes from Tetropium fuscum, assembly GCA_964058915.1. Lineage (NCBI taxonomy): Eukaryota > Metazoa > Arthropoda > Insecta > Coleoptera > Cerambycidae > Tetropium > Tetropium fuscum. Next base: position 1,479,695 of record CAXKVY010000056.1, read on the forward strand.
AATTACCATATTTTGGTAATTAACTTTAGAATTAAATAAAAGGCTAGACGAATACTAAACATCCAAGACACCATGAATGATATGAGCCTAATATCACAAAACATCTATAGAGAAGTTCAATCTACATGTTAAATCGGCGCAACAGTGGTGACGTTTGGACACATCAGCGCCCCCATGTTGCCGGATAAACAACTAAATTTTACGCGACTGCGATGTGGATTTCGAATAGCGTTGATATTAAGAAATAATCTTTTTCAATATTAGAAATGTATCAAAACTTCCATCCAAGGGTTGGAGAAATTATTTTCATCGTGGAAATACGTTAAGCCGGGTAATCATTGGCGAGCTGTAACTGTAAACGTAGACGTACACACAGAAACCAAACAACTCAGCGTCCACGAACCAACTTAGATATCCTTTGTGTTCGCAGTGAAAACCGACAACTGATGGTTCGATACGATCAGTTCGAAGTAGACTCGCGAACTTCGTAAGGTAGGTAAGGTAAAGTAGGTTCGCAACACGTCTACATTAACTAACTTTGGTTACAGTAACCGGTACAGTTACAACTCGCCGATGAGTACCCGGCTCGAAAGTGCGCCAATGAGTACCCAACTCTACAGTTCGCCATTGAGTACCCGGCTTTAGACATCATTTTAGAGTAATACGACGGATATACATTAAACTACCCCTCATTAATAGATTCATATTACTCTGTTTCGGAAATAAATGAGTGTGACTCATGCCCGCTGTCTTCGTCTTCCGCAGTTTAAACAAACCCGCTGTCTTCATCTTGACCATTGAAACGCTGTGTGAGACACTCTCATTTATTTCCGAAACAAAGAATAGTTAGTTTCTCTTGTCCGGGTGAGATGACTGTTCATTTTTGAAGCCTGTCTGTGTTTATGAGAACGTTAGATGACGATAACTACAGCTACAATATTTTGACAATACACATTTTTTCCGTAACACAATTTGCATTACAAAAATAACACACATTTAGACCGTCTACTGATTCCTTTGTTAAGGCGTGGCATGCGTAATAAGGAAAGCATGGATTTTTGTGAACATTTTTAACAAACATTTGTCAAAAATTCCATTATTTCTTATATTCCATATATTTACTTAACTACAAAAAAATGATGCAACCTTACTGAACATTGTCTCAATCTCTGTACAACCAACGGAATAGAAACCAAAGGCAAGGAACAAAATTATTATTAATAAGAGCATTGATTATAGAAGTCAATAAAGTTAACGTTAACGAAGTTAAAGTTAATAAAGAGACATACGGCGCAAACTGTCTTCTTACTGTATAAAAAATAAGTACAAAATGTACAGGGAGGCATCTTGTAACAATCAGCAAACAAATATTAGCTTTTATAGGTAAAAAAATCTACTCTAGGGTTAGTACTTACCCTAGAGCGACAGTATCATTATTTATCGCAGTATATCATGAAGACAGTTTTGTTACCTTTTGTCATGCCTTCAGATAAACTGTCATTCATGTATGAAAATAATTTATATGTACATAGTCGTCCAAATATAGTTGTACGTACGTACAGGGTAAGTCGCTTAAGATTGACACCCCCCTTATCTCACTTATCCTTTGCCGATTTAACTCATTCAAAAAAGGAGTGGACGCGGTTTTTGATGAATTTTTATAATCTGAGCACAGATATTAAAAATTTCGTAAGATATACAGGGTGGAAAATAAAACATGATTTTTTTAAATGGAATACCTCGTATATTTTTATACCAAAATAATGTCCTTAATTTTCTGAATAAAAAAATATCTAATTGTTATATAATCACTCCACCTGTTCGTGAGATATTACTAAAAACTTATCACATTACGGGTGTCAATTATAAAACAAAAAACATATCAAGATACCTCTGGAAACAATGCCATTTATTGAGGTAATAAACAACTAATATATAGGTGACAATAACAGTAACGCCTAATAAAGACAAATAAAAGTCAATATTAATACAGTAATACAATTTTATTTATTTACACGTAACGTAATTACATATTTTCCACGTAACCACCACCATTCTGAATACACATTTGGCATCGCTTTATAAAATTGCTTCTCACCCTTTGAAATATATCACCATTTTGGTTTAATTCCTTAATTTTTACACGTATGCATTCTTTTAACTCATTCATATTATTAAAAACCCCAGTTTCGTATATATCTTGTTTTATCGTACCCCAGAGAAAAAAATCCATAGGTGTTAAGTCTGGACTTTTAGCGGGCCAATGTATAACACCGTGCCTTCCTATCCAAATAGGATATTTTCTGTTTAGGTATTCGGTGACGTTCCTTGCAGAGTGTGGTGGTGCTCCATCCTGCTGCCAAATAACAGATCTGTTGTCCACTAAATTAATATTATCTAAATAATTTTCAACTGGATGTTGAAGAATATCCACATAACGTTGTGCATTTAAGGGCCCATTTATAAATACAGGACCTACAATAGCATCCTTGTGGATGCCACACTACACGTTTACAGTTTGGTATCCTTGTTTTTTTATTTTTTTACAATATGTGGATTTTCCCCTGCCCAGTAATGTGCATTTTTTCTGTTATAACTTCCCGCAGTAGAAAAACTGCTTTCGTCAGACATGACAGACAAGACATGACTTAGAAACTCATCATCTTCCTCTATTCTATCAAGTATGTCTCTGCAGAAGGTTAACCTGTCTTGAAGGTTGTTGTCGTCTAAATATTGAAAGGGAAAAATACTATATGGTTTAAAATTATGGCGATATAATATTTTTATCACACTTCTTTATGATATATACAATTCTATTGCTGCGGCATAGGATGATTTAGATGGATTTTCACTTATAATACCACAAGAGCTTCAAAATTATCGGGTATTTCCCGATAGGTTCGTTGCAAACAAATGAAGGAGTCAAGTTTTTCAGGTTAAAAAATCACGAGCGCGAAGCGCGAGTGATTTTTCCTGAAAAACTTGACGACTTTATTTGTTTGCAGGGAACCTTGAGGGAAATGCCAGATAATTTTGAAGCTCGTGTGGTATTCGGGGGATTATTTTTCCGTCTGATTCCACATTGTTTTTATTGTACCTTCCTTATAGTCTTCTCCATCCATTTTCTTCATATTGTAAGCGTAATCTTTCATAATGTTTGCCAATTGCGCTTCACTCGTTTCAGCACTTAATGTGTATTCCCTCTCAGTACAAAAAGTAGTAAATTGGTTCCAAACTGTTTTTTTTGCCTTCTCCGTATTAATGGGAACATTTCCTTTGACTTTTTTATCGATGGTGGACAGAGAACAAACTCCAAATCGACTCATTTTCATGCAAAATCTCCAATTTTCACAATTGAATTCAACCTGTCAGTTTGACGTGTGGTTAATTTGACTGGATTATGTTTTGTTGTTTATATATAGCAACTACCAGAGAAAATAATCAAAAAATTATCAGTATAATACCATGTAGGTTGTACCACGTGACGTCGAATGGTGCAATTCTATTGGTCGATATTTGGGTCGGAAAAATAATCAGCAAAATATAATAACGCGTTGAGTTCTGTGTCTTCTCCTGTTTTTGTTCTTCGCCTTTCCCTTTTCTTGTCTCTCAGAGATTCGGTATTCCTAAACTTTGCATAAATGTTTTAAAATTATTTTTGGAAGGAGGTAGCCTTTCTCGAAATAACCTAACATACTCCCTCCGAGCAAGAGACTTATTCTTGTTGCACTGAATATAAATTTCAAGTAACTCTTTTCGCTCTTCCAATGAATATACCATTTTCAAAATAACCTGCTTCTTTACGAACACTACGTATTTTTTACGCTAATATCTAACAGAGTGAACTACTTTGTCACAAAAAACTGGATGACATCTGTCAACAAATAAACAATGCATAACATTGGTATCTTGAGATGTTCTTATTTTATAATTGACACCCGTAATGTGATAAGTTTTTAGTAATATCTCACGAACAGGTGGAGTGATTATATAACAATTACACATTTTTGGATTCAGAAAATTAAGGACATTATTTTGGTCTAAAAATATACGGGGTGTTCCATTAAAAAAAATCATGTTTTATTTTCCACCCTGTATATTTTACGAGATTTTTAATATCTGTTCTCAGATTATAAAAATTCATCAAAAACCGTGTCTACTCCTTTTTTGAATGAGTTAAATCGGCAAAGGATAAGTGAGATAAGGGGGGTGTCAATCTTAAGAGACTTACCCTGTACATAATTGTTATAATTAATATGAATACATGTTTCAAATATTTGTTATAGTGCCTAAACGCATTACAAATTATTGGTAAAATTAAAACGAGTGGCATCATATTGGGCAACAAAGTATATACTGTATATTTCCTTACGACTACGACTTTTTTAATACCTATCACGACGTGGAATGTGGCAGGTACAGCTGACGTCGGTGTGTATCCTATGTTGCTCTATATATCAACCAAGTGCCTGAAAATATGACACTTTGCCCATATCCTGTTATGTTGAGTGAATAATTAACAGTGAAGTAAACACTTAAAATTTGTTCTTAACATCGGGGACCCTCCCGGCCAGACCCTCAATTGCTACGATGCCTGCTGCGCGTGGATGTTTTGCTGGACTCGGACATGGAGATAATCCGCATGTCAGATTGTATTAATAATTGTTAAACAAATACACAATTTTAGATTTTCATTTTAGTACAACTGCGAAAGAACGTACACCTCTGAAAACAATAGATCTATCTTGCTGACGACATGTTTTTTCAAGAAATATTAGGAAACCATTTTGCATCATGTTGGAGAAAATATAGGTTAATTTCTCATTTGTATTATTTTCACTACAATTGTGAGCTTTTAAGATGACATTTGTGTAAGAATGTTCTTACTTCTTCACATAACTACTAAAAACTAATTTTTCAAAAAGTACGGTAAAGTTTATAAAAATATTTAAAACGGCGCTTTAATTATAATGGTTTATTTTGTAAAACTTAATCACAAAAGTTGCAGGCGTTATTTCATTTTCAAAGTACCGAAAATTGTATTCTTAAAAGTATATAATAATGCTACATTGTATAGACAGATACCATATTGAAAAAATAACTTCCACTAAAACACACTGCAGTATTTATTATCTATGAAATTGGTATAAAACGTACAAAAATTGTGCTGGTCTATTTTATATCTACAACTTTATACATAAATTAGAGGAAACGTTATATTAGCATATTAGCACATTAACAGTTGCCGCACATAAAATGACGTCGAGATAGGTATAATTTGCCGTACCTAAAATGCCGTCGTGATAAATATAATAATTTATATCCAAGGCGACTTGGTCTGATGTATGACGTCGGGACGACCAGAATTTTTGTGACCATTTGGTATAAATCTTGGTCGGTACAACGTCACGCGGACGTCGGCTACCGCGATCAGGTTAAATTACCGATGCCGGCTCGACGTTGCCCTGACCAATCTGTGCTACTGGGGTCTGTAAATAAATACTTGGTAATATTTATATTTTAGGGTACTTATATAAAGAAATATGACAATGTGTCAGTTTCTCATAAGGTGCAAAAGTTTTGTATAAAATGTAGAGTAAGAAGTTATGTTAAGCTTGTACCAGTGAATAAAATATTTTGTATAACAAACAACAAAGGAAATTCTTTCACTTATACTTGATATCAGAATGGCATGTTAATATATTAATATATATTTTTCTTAAACGAAATAATAAATTTTCTTGCCTATATATTATATAAACTTGTAATGTATACTCAGTCAAATACTTCACCTTTAAACTAAATGAATATTTTTATATGAGTGTAGATACCTTTATAAAATAGAGCAAACTTGGAGCAAACTTGAACTGAAACTTGCGATCGTGATTCAAATTTATTAACTCATTTATTCATCAAAAAGACTTCTTTCTTTATCACTTTTTATCCGTAATTAGGTTCTGCCATTCCATATGGTTGAGATGTGGAAGAAAATATTAAAAAGGAAATCCTAATATCATTTCAATTGAAATTATCCTATTAACGAATTGGATAATATGCGTTTGCGACCGTGAAAACCAATACTTGTAATGTAATTTTAAGTACACTTTTTTACAGGAGTTTCTGAAGCAAGGAACTAGTAACCAAACCGCGCATCAGTGTTAAGTATTATAGTGTTTGTGGGGAAACTAGGTATATTATGTTTTATTTGTTATATACAGGGTCGTCAATTTTCGAAAGCGGAAACTTTAGAGATAGACAGAGAACCACAAAATAATATCAGTTTGTATTATAAACTATATTCGAAAAATGCTTCGTTACAAAGATATAGGGTGTCAAAATTTTTATAAAAAGTTCCAAATTTATTAATATTTTTAAAACTACTAAACTAACTACATATTTGAATGAAATTTGGAACCTTTGAATAGGTAATCTAGATATATATATATGTTTACGTAAAAAATACTATTTTTCTTCCAACAGTGGCGTGCGTACGGACAGATCTTCGGGCAATTTTAATGAAAAAAATGGTACGCCAATGTTTTTTAGAAACAATAACTATTTCTAGAATCCTTGTTCAATTTACAACAGAAAAAGACTTCTGGCCACCCAGGTCACCGGATCTTAATCCGCTAGTCTTTTACGGTTGGGGCACTATTAAAGATAAAGTCTACGCTAATCCCGTATTAACAAGGGAAGATTTAATTTTAAGAATTCAGCCAGCAAGCCTGCAATGATATGCGGCGATATCTGCATTTCATTTTTGATTACTTAACTGTTTTTCAGAAATCATTTAATTTATTTTTTTACTGCAAACGGTGTGTCAAACGAAAAAAAAGGAAGGAGCCTTTTCTGTTGTAAATTAAACAAGGATTCTAGAAATAGTTTTTGTTTCTAAAAAACATTGGCGTACCATTTTTTTTTCATTAAAATTTCCCGAAGATCTGTCCGTACGCACGCCACTGGTGGAAGAAAAAGAACATTCCCAATATCTAACACTCCTTCAATCTGAAGATTTCTGGCTGGCTACTTGTAAGTGCCAGTGTAAAAGTTACTTTAAGGCGTCAGGTTTCAGACTATCGTTGCAATCTCGTGAAAATATTCTAGTCTACGTTTACGTGAATATCGTGGATCCGCTAACCGTGGCAGTATATCTTTTAATACCAGAGAACCAGAAGGTCGGTTTCCACATGTTTCCGGTGAAGCCACATCGGACAGTTTAACACAATAGACGGCACAGAACAATAATACCCGACATTTCGCAGTGGCCATTGTCGGTTGAAATGGGAAACGATGGAAAACAATTTTAATCACATAAGCCCGCTGGATGGGAATTTTATGCACTGTCACGTGACACAGTATCGTCATCGTTCAACTATGAATGTTCTGCCTTCGCAATGGGTAAAATTAGGGGGGAGCCAGATTCATTTCCACCAGCAAGTAAAAATTTACGATGAGAAAATCAATACTAGGGTAGGGTCTGTGTACACGGGAATTTCCGCAGCTTGTAGTTGAATGGAAAACGCAGTATTATTCATTCCAAATCTTCCAAAAACTATAAATCAAATATGAGGTGTGGAATTGCAACTTTTTGAATAGTTGAAATTAGTTGATCAGTGAAATTTGCTTTACATCGTTCTCTGTACAATGCTCAAGTCTGTCGCGTGTTACTTGCACGGCAGAATCCACTGGTTCTTATGTCGTGGTATTTTACAACGTTAACAACATTTCCTCCCAAGTGGATTGGAAGAGGCAGTTTATTTCCATGGCCCGCTAGGTCATGATCATGCTAGGCTTGATCTTACCTGTCTGAATTTCTATTTTTGGGGTAGGGTGAAAGATTTAGTGTTTCGATAACGACTAACGACACGGGAAGATATGGTTTTCAGAATACAAAATTCTAGAGGTTGCTTCTAAAGCAGAGGTTGACCCGAATGTCCCTGAATTACCTGAAGGTAACTATGCTCAACTTTTTTTATTTTCTTCACTCGTAGGTATCTACTTAATAAGTTGTCAAGTATCTGGACTTGAAGTGGCGTTTCATGCGTAGAATACTGAAAGGCTGCTCTGAAGAAACTATGGAACCTGCGTCTAAGAGGCTCGTATTTATACCTAAATAAAAATAAATTGGACAGAAATTCTTAATGGGTATGTACTGCTTTCATATTATCTATTCAATAAACTGTCAAATATCTGGAATTAAATCATTGATTATTTGTTTCAGTCGTAGCAGAATTGGAAGCCTGCCTTAAAAATATATGGAACCCGTGCTTAAGAGGGCTCGTATGAGTTACCTTAATACATATAAATTGTACAAAAATTCGCCTCTTTAATTAGCTTTGTAACGGTGTCATAATTTCAACCACCCTGTATGTACTTACCTATAGATTAATTGCGTTTGTCACGCCAGTGAATACCCTCAGGGCCGCTGGGTTTGGTTTTAAAATATGGTATTAAGTTTGATTTTACAGCTACTAATTTAGGGAGAGTGGTATTTATTTGCATTCCGACGGACTAAGTACACAAACTATAACAATAAATAAGAGAAAGGGTTGTTTGAGAATTTACTTTATTATCAGCAACTGCTTGAAGTAAGAAATATTAACAGCATTTTAAATTCAAATTAAAATCTAGTAACTTTAATTATTTCAATGTGGCTAATCAGATCAGTTTTATCAAGAAGACAAAAAAAAAAGCCTTTTTTGGTGTGTACTTGGGAGCCATGACACAGATTGTGAAATTTTAATAACTATTTCTACAATACTCTGGCTCAAAGCTTTAAGGAGGCCTAAGAAGAGCTAAGGCCTCTTATTCTTGTTATCTTCACTTGCACGATTGACACCAGTGGCACTTGGCAAAAGGCAGTGAACATTGCACAGTGGAGGCAACCACTAGTTTCGTTTGTTGATTAGACTTTGGGTAACTTGTTGTAAAGTTTGATATCCGTGGGGCGCAGCCTTTAATTAATCCTGAAGTGAGCCGCGGTGGATCAGAGAAGCTTTTGAGCAAGCGTTTGCTTTGCATAGAGTGAATACATCGGAGCCCCTCAAGCCTGGGCATTGGTCCTCCAGCAGGATTGATCCGAGTGGTATCCGAAAACAGTTATAGACGGTTTGTGTATTTGGTTCCGACCGTAAGTACCACTTTCTCTATTAAGCTAGTGTTGTGGGAGACAGCTTTACTTCACGTTTATTGTCACGGCACTTCTAGAACCAAATATATGGATAATATCCTCGTAACTCTACCCTCTTGGTATCGTATTATATATATTTCCTAAACTTGGCGTACCTATTTTGATTAAGAAATTCCTAATGTTTCTTTGTAAACTTATGGACAGCTGTTCGTATGGGCATTTACCTACCTGTAAAAAACTATAATTTAGATAGTGTACCTTTAGTTTGTTTAGTTAGGCATTTATTGTTGGAGGCCCAATCATTACCTACTCACCTAGGTAATACATCTGTTTAGGATTGTATGTCTTATTATTACCAGCGATATCACCATCGCCATTTATTTTATACTGTAGCTTGTGCGTATTCACAGTTCATTGAGCTTGCCTCTGCTAATTGTAAAATTGTAAAAAGTGTCACATGTCACATAGGTTAATGTATTAGAGTCGAACGTCGGAATCACAAATCATAGATTATTTAAACGGTAAAGTTCACAACAGATCTTTCCACATTGTTTTGTTGTTGTCGCAAGTTGTGATTCCCTGTGTCACACGGTGTTGTGGTGACACATTATTTGTCTTTGTTCAAGTTTTCCGTATTACGTCTATTTACACTTTTACACATACTTTTATTTACACTTACTTTAATTCACACATATTTATATTTAGTTATTATATTTGAATCCGGATACAGTGTGTTTTATTTGCACCTGCCACATATCTTGCCAGCTGTGTAGGTATTTATCATTTATAAATTTATTTTTGCCGATTTTAGGATCTAACTTGTCGGGAGTTTTAAACGCGAACTCCGAACTCACGACCGCTTGCCGTAAAGACGAGCAGCCGGCCTCTGCGACATTGCCTGTTATCCTTAATTTAGTGTCACAGCTTATAGAATAATAGACCGGAAGGTAGTGACATATTTTCAGATGTGATTTTACCCGACGTATTGATACGACGCACAAAAAAAAATTTCGAGACATAAATTGTAGGCCATTTTCTCTTCTTTATTTTACTACAGGGCCTTTCTACTCTTGCGTAAGTAGCCTGGTTTGGAAGCTATAAGCCAAAAAACACTAAAAATAATTTTTAGTGATTTTTTGATGATTTCTCATATTTGCGGAAAATATTTTTGTTGGACAACCTCAGATTCGTGTTGAGCGCACGAAAAAATCATTAAATAAATCAATAAAAATAGCAATTTCGAGCAGTGAGCGATCAAATCAGGGGCAGGGGGTTGATTATTAACAGCTCTCTCCGGAAAACAGGGGAAATATTGTCATTACGTCTTACGTCTATCGGTAATGAAAATGACAAAATGACGAAATTTTATAAGAAATATATTAAATAAGTAAGTTTCTTAAACGTCATACCCGGCGCGTATAATACCCAGGGCAAAATATGATGTATTTTTATACGTCCTTTTTTAATCTAAAATAAATGGACTATATTTAATATGTGCACGACGTTTCATTCGGTTGACTGTGTAGCTACAGAAAATATTCGAAATAGGACGTATGTATTTATGCACTGTGGGGTCTGTCTTAAAGGGGGGGTTACGGCGTTAGGCATTTTTGAGACACTATTCCTCATATTAGGTAAAAAGGTAAAATGTAAACGTATAAATATAATAATAATAATAATAATAAATTTATTCCATAGAAAAACAATAATAACAACAATAATAATAAATGAGGAGGCGAAATTCAGTACCCAAGTACTGTTCCCCCACTTAACCCCCTGGAATCTTAAGTTCTACGTCCTCAAATAATTTTGTATACCTGTTTTATTGTACAACTGCATTTTACACTTGCCCACGAGTACTATAAAAACTATTGACTATTTAACAGTGAGTTACGTAATCGTATTTTAAATCATTTTGTATTGCACGATTTGAAACTAGCAGGTATTTTATTATAAATTTGTGAAATATTATAAGTAAAAGATCTTTGGAATAAAGCAGTTCTATGTTAATGTTATGAACATCGGTTCTAAATCTAATTTTTTGATAGAGATATGGTGGTTTTCGTGGAAACTATCTTGTGAAAAAATATTGAGGAGTGAAGCAGGCGTCTATTTGTCATTTTTAACCAATTAATTTCAGAAATTTTGGGAGAAACATGTTCTCTGCGTGTAATACCACAGATTAGTTTTACACACTTTGAATTTTTTTTGAAGTGTCACAGTCCAGACAAGGTCCATATATTACATCACAGTATGCAAAATGAGACAGAACGAGAGAATCACATAATAATTTAATTGTACTTTTATTCAATAGTTGCTTACTAGCATATATCTTTTTAAGGTTGCAAAATGATTTTTTAATGCAGCTATTAACGCGAGTTTTAAATCTTAAATTCGTATCAATTACTAGCCCCAAGATCTTTGCCTCGTTAACGAATTCAATTGATATATTATCAATTTCAATTTTTACATTATCACTGAAACTGTTACGCAATTTGTTCTTTCCAAATAACATAACTGCCGATTTATTTGGATTTATACATAAACTGTGGTCTTCTGAGGTTTTTACCAAAGTCCTCAAATCAGCATTGATTGCATTTATGACATGTACCGTATCAGATGGAGGAAATGACTTATAGAGTTGTGTGTCATCTGCATAGCAGTGTATATTGCACGTTAGTAGTTCCTTATGCATTTGACTGGTATATATTGAAAATAGTAATGGTCCTAGTATAGAACCCTGTGGTACTCCACGATCCAAAGTTACTAAATAAGATGATTCACTGTTTAAAATTACCATTTGTTTGCGATTCATTAGATAATTTTGAATTAACTTTACTACATTGTTACTGAAGCCGATATAATGTAATATTGACAGCAAAATTTTGTGATTAATACAATCAAAAGCTTTTGAGTAATCATTATCCGATGCCTTTAACATATCATCTAAAATGCTAGAAAGAGCAGCTGTGCAACTATGATCTTGTCTAAAGCCCGATTGAGTTTGTGGTAAAATGTGATATTTGTTTAAGTGACTTTTTATTTGATTTGATGTAATTTTTTCTAAAACTTTCGATAGCGGAGGAAGAATGCTAATAGGTCTCAAGTCTTTGAAGTTCTTAGGTTGTGAAATTTTAGGTAATGGTATTACCAAGGATGTTTTCCATAATCTTGGGAAATAGTTTTCCAGTAAACACGAATTTACAATATGAGTAATATAAGGGAGAATATACGGGCAACAATAATGTATCATGTTTATATTAATTTTATCTATTCCCAAAGCATTACTTTTAATTGATTTAATAGTGTCATAAATTTGGTCAGTTGTACTTAAAGTAAAATTAAATTGTTCAACAGAATCTATTAGATTATCAGAATAAAATTTTATAGTATCTTGAACATTTCCAGCTGGCATATTTTTCACAGAATCTACTAAGAAACTATTAATTTCATTAACATTTGAAATGTCAGCCGGAATATCAGTATTATTTTTTTTGCGAGAATGAATATTAAGTTCATCAATATCTTGCCATAGAGTTTTTGAAGTACCTGTTCGTATCCGTGAGTTTAGATAAGCCTTCTTTTCATTTCCTATTGCTTTGGTCGTGAGATTTTTAAAATTTTTGTAAGCCATTAAGTGTTCCAGTCTGCCCGAATTTTTATATTTCTGTAGTTTCATCCCTCATCTTCATCATTAATTTGACATTATCTGTTAACCACGGTGCCTTTGGTTTTGTACATCTAGCAGTTTTTAGTGGAGCATGTTTATTAAACAAAGTGATTATTAAATTGTTAAAGTGGAAAAGCTTGTTTTCTATTTCAGGCATAAAAAACATATTACCCAAAGAAAGAGATTCTAAATCTACAATAAATGCATCATAATTAACATATTTAAAATCTCGATACATCTTAAATACTGGTAAGGGTTTTTCTCTGATATTTTTGAAGTTACAAAAAATCAATTCATGGTCTGTCTGCAAATTATTGTATATTTACGTATATATATTGTATGTATATTGTATATTGTATATTATATTTAAATTATGATCTACATCACTAATACAAATGTCAACCCCACCAGAACAGATTACAACATCAATTAAGGAAATTTTATTTATAGAAAAACGTGTGGGTTCACATATTAGTTGGGAAAGTCATAATAATTCAGCAAATTAGTAAATTGTACTGTATTATTATTCTGTAAATCCAATAAATTTATATTAATATCCCCCATACATATTATATCATCACAAATCGGTATAATATTTGAAATAGTATCATTATAGTACAGGGTTATGTTTGGGTTATATTTTTTATGTTTGTTTGTAATGTTTGTATATAAATAACTAATAAGTATAAATTCTGTAAAAGTCTGTACCTAATAATGGATGTGTGTGTAAATACTTGTTTAGGTACGTGTATGTATGAAAAATCAAGTTCGCTCGCGGAAAATTGTCTAATGAAAATTTCAAGGATTGAACAGTGATATTTGTTGCTGGCTAATGCAACACACGATGCTGTGTCCACCGAGATGTTTACAATATAAAATATCAGGAGACAATCATTTTCCGCTCAGGCTTAACCTGGTTTCAACTATAATATACCCACATTGCTCCTTTGTTGCCCTGAGAATTCATGGCCTTTATTTCTTTTCAGACTGCATCCAAGTGCATGAGCGAGCTGCATAACTGCACTTCAACTTTGTCTGCACGTCTACGTAAAAAAATACCGTCGGGACTAGATAGCTTTACTTTTTATTCTTTCTCGTTTGCCTTGTAAATGTATAGGGTGGAGTGATTTCACTCTTTTGAAAAGCTTTGTTTCGTCAGGTTTCCTTTGTTCCGATTCGAGTATATAAAATAATTATTACGGACATAATTCTAAAAATAGCTGATTCAATTTAAGGGAAAGTGAGGAAACTGTCACTTGAGTTTTTAATTTAGATGATATAAGCAAAGTTTTGGAAAGTAGACAAGGATAGATTGATTCGAAGTAGAAGATAGAGAATTGAGAGTAGATATAATTTCTCTTTCTTGAAAAAATAAATAATTAACTGTTTAAATATGATTTTAAAAATTTTACTTGGTCGCATCCTGGGTCGTGTAATTTTTAACATGATAATCCAGATTAGGCTTTACCGAAAATTGATTAAGGGGTTCATCCGTTTCGGGGGTGGGTTCGTTTTTTGCAATTATCTCAAAAACTACTGCAGATATCGGAAATGGAAAAAAAGATCCTTAAAGAGCAGGAAACGTCCTAAAAAAAGACCCTCCAGGAACTCTACCACCATTGTTTATAATTTCAGCTTCTAATAATAAGAAGACGATCTAATCGGATTATTTGAAAAAAAATATTTCTCATTGCTTTATTTACGTTTTCCTTTTTTAATGCCTTCGATTGTTAACAACAAAGTGGAAAGTTTTTGAATTTTTCCAACGGGGATCTCTTCTAAGAATAGCTCCAAGAGGTAAAAAATCTAAGGCTTTTAGTTTGACAATTATCAGGGCTTTTATGTTAATTTCAAACTTAAAGAAAATAATTAATTAACAAAAGCATATGCGAGTATCTAGTAAAATAATTACGGAAATTTTTTGCCCAATGGATTATCGTCTATTGAAGTAACCAAAAGGGAATGTGAATTCATGGGTTTAAATAATTTTTATTGTTAAAGTGTCCGAATCCATATTTTCACCTCTAAATTAAAATTATATATATTGGTGGTAGAGTTCCGGGAGTTCGATTTCCGATATCTGCAATAGTTTCTGAGATATTTGCAGAAAACGACCCCCCCCCCCTTTTTTACTAAATTGTTTATAACTTTTGTAATTTTTACCAGCTCCACTTAAAAATTTTCTGGATGTCATTCCGAATCGAATGAGTTAGCCCTAAATCTAAATTTTCGGCACAGGCTGAGAGAAATTCATCAAAATGGCACTTGTTGCCTCGACTAATACTGCTGGACCCAAGTATATATGTATTATTTAGAACATTTACGTAATATTATTAATATGTTATATCGACAGCTGCTTACCGTTTTGATATCGTTAAATTATGTATTTGTTTTTACTACACCTACCTAAGGCTGATACTTGTGCTAATATATTGCCATATTAGCTTTATTTTTTTGATAACGAAGATAATTTAATTTTATGTTAGCGGTTCTTAACTATTCTATAATGCTATTACACTGTATTAACAACGTTTCTGGCAAAAACAATAAGGCAACATATAAGAGTTTCAGTAGTAGTAGCAGCTGATATCATTTTATAAAAGGTTCCACTCTGTTAACAATGATATCTTTTGCTCAGATGCATGGGTTGTATTGCTGTCCCCTTTTGGAATTCTTCATCGCACCCTCGAGCCCACTAAACCAATCTGTTTTGTGTAGACAATATAACAGGTGTGAATTTGGAGGGAATTGTGTGTTTAGTAAGAAATAACATGCCTAGCAAGAAAATTGATAAAACACTGTTGTACATTAATAATTATTGCATACATCCCGTACAATATTGCGAAATAACTATAATTCCATTAATAAGAAGAAAATACGGGAGTTAGAGTGAAGCAAACAAAGATCTGCATTTTTACTTATGTCGACCACTTAATGATGAAGTTTTCAAATTTTCTTTATAGAAAAGTTTTAATACTCGTAGGTATCATTGATGCAATTATGTATCCTTGTTCTTTATTTTTTCTTCGGGATTCAGTTTACAGAATTCACATGAAACATGAATCATGTAAAAAAAGGCTATTCTTTCTTACAATTTTATCATAGGTACTTTGAACAAAGTTAAGGGTGTAAAATATCTGACACAAGCAACTTCATACAACATATATCGACACCGACGCGACGTGCCTTGAAATAAACGATATACTTAATTATTACTTTATTGCTATTTTAGTATAGCTATACCTACTTAGGTATGACTATGAGCCATATCAGAGATTATACCTAACTTTTTGGTTTCCGTATCCGACGTTATACCGTATATAACAGCCTATTTATTTGTATACTATAAATAGGCTGAAAATAGAATAAAAATTTAATTCTCTATATCAGCTTCGTATGGCTTGATATGTTCTTGAACATATGTTTTGGGATTTCTTTCTAAACTGCTGTTTATATAGACATGCAATTTGATTTATACGCAATGTAACTTCAGTGTAACTTTGCAACTTGTTTTTTTAAATTTTAAGGTGATTTAACTTTGTATGAATTCATGATAAATTAACTTTTATGCAATTTTGTATGCAACTTTGGAGCAACTTAAATTCAACTACAACTTTAACTTCTAATGTAATTTGCCTTGTATGCAGTTTGATTTCAATTTCACTTTTATGTAACTTCAACGCAACGCAACGTATTAGTATACTGTGTTTTTAGTTTTCTTTCACCAAACTAGAGAAGGTTCTAAGAGTAAGTTCGATACGCAGTATAGTTGGGAACCATCTGACTGGGTCGCGCAACGGTCAGTGGCGTCCACAGGTAATTAGTAGCTTCGGTACCTACCGAACATACTAATTTTAGCCCTTTTTTTTAAATAAGCTGAGTTACCTTAGGCAAGCTTTTATTGTCCACTTTAATCGCTGTTGAATATACTTTGGAGGGTAATAGTCTTTCATCTGACATTTTGAGATTTTAACAGTAAAACTGTTAAAAACATTTCGTGGAAGGGATGCGTTAAATAAAAATAAAAATAGTTGAGCTTATGACCAACATGAAAGAATTGAAGTTCCTAAGGTGTCAATATAGCATAAGATTTCCTTGGCTGCCCAAGAGTATATAAGTTTTTCCATATATTTGTGTAGCAGGAAATTACATATCTGAACAAGTATGTGTTTATTTAATTTAAAACGTATATATGGATAGTTACAAAGGTAATGGTGAAGGTCACTACAACAGTTAGGTTGACGTTGAAAGACACTCATTTGTTTATTAATTTATAAGACAATACGCAATTTGAATTTATCACCAAGTAGGTACATTATCATTTTTTAAATATCCAGTAAGATTAACAATGTAGTATTTAGTAAAATACTACAATACAGTGCGTATCAAGAGGCATTTAGGAATATTAATCAATTATTTATTTAATTAATTAATTAAATAATTTGTTTATTAATATTTATATCATAATTAGAAAAAAATAATATTTAGGAATATATAAATGAGTCAACGAAATAAAAATTTGTACATACTATTATTATACCTACTTGGTGAAATATTTGTATTTGACATATATGTATTTTCTATGTCTAGAAGCTTTGGAAAATTGGAGGAACAAAGTTTCAGGAATGGGTATTGGTGAGAACTGCTTAACAACTCTCTTCTTTGCTGACGATCATGTAATCATTGCAAACTGTGAAGAAGACATTGATTACATGCTAAGAAAACTTTTAGAAGAATATGAACAATGGGGTATGAATATGAACACAGAGAAAACAGGATACCTACGCATAGGAGAGGAGCAGGAAGACCAGACTGATCTAAAATTAAGAGAGTTAAAGAAATGTGAAGAGTACAAATACTTAGGGAGCATGATACCAAGCGAGGGAACATCCAATAGCGATATAAGGTATAGGGTTCAACAAGGTCAGAAATGTGTACAAATGTTCAACTCGTTGCTTTGGTCGAATCACATTAAAATAAACACAAAAATGACCATCTACAGAGCAATAGTAGAACCCATATTGACATACGGATCAGAGTGCTGGCAGCTATCGGACAGAAATAGAAAATAGGAGTGGAGACAGTAGAGATGGATTATATAAGTAGAGCAAGTAGAGTGTCCAGGCTAGAGCGTATACCGAATCAAGAAATTAGAAGGCGCGTAAAAAGAACATAAGTATACGACTTTATACATAATAGAAACAGGACAACTTCTGTGGTATGGACACGTAATGAGGACGGAGGAAAATAGATGGCCAAAAAAAGCTATGAAGTATGTTCCAGCAAATAGAAGAAAGAGAGGAAGATCAGCATTGACGTGGATAAATGGAATAATAAAGACATTGCAAGATAGAGCGATTGACGAAGAAGAATGGAAAAATAGAGAAAGATGGCGATCGAAAAATGCGGGATGCGGCAGAGGCTACAGGACCCCCGATTATTTTTTTGTTTTCTTTGTCTATAAAAAAACTAATAACTTAATTTAAATAAGAAACTTCTTTGAATAATCACCACTAACCACTACCACTAACCTGGGGTCAATATGGCGGCTGACATAGTTATCTCACTTGGCGCATACTGTACCTCATTGCCATTTCTTCTTCACATATCGACCCAATAAGCGGTACACTTTTTCCCGTAAGGTTGTGTATTTATATCTTCCCAAATCATTCCATCAATACAGATACTGTTGTTTTGAGGATATATTGTTTAAAGAAAATAAAACAGGCACTAATTCAAACTACACGAATGATATTTCATAAAATTCCATCTATTCAAAACAATGTCCTATCTTATAGCTTGTGACCCCATATATATGACATACAGGTAATATTTCGATTAGAAATTAATTTAACAATTATTAACAAATTACAAGCGGCCGAATGATAAAGGCACCCAGGACCAGAATTAATAACCTGTACTCTTTACAGAATGCTGACAGGCGGCGACATAACAATTTATTGTTTTATAAACACGATGCCGATAAAGACACTTATTTTTAACACGACCATCCTGACGGGAACTTCGCCCTCGAGATTGTGCATGGTCAGTAACCTGGAAATGATAAAATAATACAGCATTTACAAAGCAATTTAATTGAATCTGATTCATTGTTTTGGAAACTGAAAGTTTTCAGTCTTTGTTACCACAGCATTGTTCTACAATATGCTGAGACCTAACTCTCAAATTTGCGGCTATTCAATCAGAGTGGGTACACAACACCAAACATGACCACTCGTTACTAGCGCATTATTGTCATCATGTATTATTTTTCTTTACATGCATTCAAAATAAAATATTAATGCTCACAAACAATATTAATGCTCAATGCACGTATGCATTTTCCACCAGTAAAAACATTTACTAGCGTTTGGAACACAAGTGAATCCCAAGGGCGTCCATTCCCTCTCGAGACGTACCTGGCGTACCATTCTCAAAACCAGCATAACTTATATCTAATGCAACCACAAACTCCCTTCTCAGATTCTATTACTTCAACTGTTCAGATCTTGCGATGGCGACTACCATGCAGTTCCATTAGGTTCTGCGACGCCCGCGACGATGAGAATGTTGTTCCGTTAGGTTCTGCGACAGCTGCGACACTGACGTGATTAACGTGCCTCGTCAAATTTTGCGATGTTTAGGTGATTAAAAGTCTGTATCCCATTAAGTTCTGCGATTTTAGGGAACAACTTTTTTATTAAAAAAATCAACCTTTGACTTACCCATTGAGCACAAAGGTTTATTTTATAATTTAATGTTTCAGATGGCAAAATACCAAAAAGAAAAATAATAAATATAAATCAAATGAATTTCCATTCACGATTACTCTAGTGCGATTTTAATATAATTTTCAGTAAAATAAATACATGTTAGGGTTGTAAGATGATAATCATGTACATAAACTGTAATATCGAATGTAATGCTATATCGTATAAATACATAAACAAAAAGTTCTTAAACGCAGCAATTAAAAGCAGCAAAAATATTAGTTACAAAACCTCTTGGTTATTTGCTTTTGACCTTATAGCTTAACTAAATAGAGCATCCGGTATATAAATCACACTTCCTCGCGTCCATTAATAGATGAACTCATTAGAGGCATGGGTGTCAGATAAGTTGCACCATATCAGTATAAACTGCAGCGGCTATAATTTTGGATTAAGGATTTAATAATGACAAATGGACTCTGACACATGATGTAAATTGATCGAAACGGCCACCCGTCTGTCGTTTGCACAGTTTACACGATGATGAAGACATGTGCGGTGACCTAACGCAGTTCTTAAAGTTGCCAATAGTCCAGGAAAATTTCCCGTTCATGACAAATTAAAGCTATGTATCATGTATCGTAGCAGAAAACGTCAAGTAGACTAACAGATGAGAATAAAGTTAAAACATGATAAAAAATAAACACTACCAAACACATACTTTTTTATTTAAGGGCTGCTTTATTTCTCACATTTGAGTATCCAGGCCAATATCAAATAATTTTGTTTCTAAACTCTAAACGGTTAAGTAAAATGTTTGAGTGTAATTGAAAATCGAAACGTACCTACCAACTTGCGAATATCAAAAAAATTCTATATTTTGTAAATTATAAATATTATAATAGAGGTATTATTTGCACGTCTGATAGATGACATATTTAAATAAAATATAAAGTTATACATTTAAATCATACCTATTAAAGAGTATATAATAGCTTATCTTTGTGGTAAGTAATCATATGGCTAATAAAACTGTTAAAATCAATGTCTTTCTCAAATCTATGACCAACTACGATCTATAATCTATGGTCATTGCATCAGAACAAAATGTAATGTAGACTTACTATAATTGTTCGAATATGCCACAGCAATCATAGTAGACAAGTCTGTATGTAAATGTTTTAAAAATATCTATTCTGTAGAGTAATATTTCAAGCGTAATCAGTTTATAGGCTACTAACAGTAGTATGGATTAAAAAAAATTAATAACGTAATTGTTTTGCACAGAAACGGCGACAACTCCCCTTTCATGCTGTACTAAGCATGAAATTACGTACCTACATTACATACCGAATACTTTAGCTAAAAATTGTTAATTTTGTAATTTTAACTACCTCAACGAGTTAACCTCGAGTTATTTTTAAACATTTAGGCAAAACGATAGATTTCGCTTTGTAAATATTTAAGCAGTACTAATTCGTGGGATCATATATGAAGTATTCCCAAAGAAAAAAGAACAATGAACTTATAATAGATTAAATAGTAAAGTAACGTGGCCATAAAAGTCATAAAATAATTTACATATAAGTACATAGGTACATACAGGTTTATATAATAGGAAAAATTTTACAGAATAAATTAACAGGTTTTTAACAATTTTAAAATAAATGCTGATGATGGAGGTGATCGCCTCTGAAACGTTTGTTACACGAAATCCAGTTGAAATAGGATAAAATATAAACTGACAAAATAATATTCCGTGATAAAGTGCATACGCGATCTCAGTTGAAACCACATAAAAAGTCGGCAAAGCAAAACGGCTGCACACGCATACTGGCATCCCCTTCAAAGACAAAGGCGTCCGCTTTTGTTTTACAAAGGACTTGTTTGTTTTACGAGGCAGATTTTTTTACTTTTTTGCGGTTTCAATTGAGATCGTATGCACTTTACCTTATCTTCCCAATTTTCAAAGTATTGAACATACAGCAATGTCTCGATTTGGAACTAGGTACCTGCGGACATCGGTGTGAAGTTAGCGACGATTTTTAACACTAAGTAGCATGTACATAACTTGGCAACAATGCCGGTGGTTAAGTGGATAACAGATTTAGTTCAGTAATGACAATTTAGAGTTGATGTGGATTCTTATTTCAGAAAACGCCAAGACTCCTGTAAATGAACCCCGTTGTCGCAAATGAATACAGTGGCATTACGTAGTTAGCAAAAACCGGAAATAGAAACAAGTTAATATTTTATAGAAAATAGCGTCATGATACATATTGTTTAAACCTTAATCTATATAATCTATAAATTATATCTTAAATTATACCTATAAAAACCGGAAAAACAAAATCTGACATTTCAAGAGAAATGACATTAATATGATATGCTTACTTGAGACATAATTATAATTTCCAGACGATTAATTTAGTGTTGATGCTTTTCAATTTTTAATTTTTTTCCTTCGTAAATAACTCGCCACTGGATGGTTTTCTGAAATAATAATCCACATCAACTCTGAATTATTGTCATTACTGAACTAAATCTGTTATCCACTTCCGGCAATGTTGCCAAGTGGTGCACAAGCTACTTAGTGTTAAAATTCGTCGCTAAATTTACACCAATCCTACGCACGAGTATGAGAAAAAGCAACCGGAAATTATTTGTAAACATACCGGAACATACCATAAGGACATAATTACTAATTAAAATTGGAATTCAATGGCAATAATACAGTTGCGATATCAATTTATTACATATTTCCAAAAAAATTATAAATAGGTACCATATTTATCTAGATAGTAAAAAGAAAGCTTACTTCGAGAGAACTGATGCATGTTATAGTAACGTGCTAAATTTCATTAGTTAACTATACATAATATAACTATAAAAAATATCATCCAGTGTGAACCCAAAGCTTGTACGAAACCAGATCACGTTACCCCTCGCGTTGCCCACATCATATTTTCCTCCCACGCGTATTATTGATTCATGGTACACGATCATCATTTTACGCTTAAAAAAATGAACGAGAAGCGTATACTTTAATTTTAAGGGAATAATGCAAGGTATAATACGCTTCCCATAGAATCTGGTTGCCTATAGGATTTCAGAAAAGGTGCTTAAAATTTTATGTGGTTAACATTATATATATACAGTTCATTCAATATGTATGTATAGTTAACTGACCCCATATAAGATACCGCGCAGTTGCCACATGTAATTCTCAATTTTCTTAGTATTCAATTAAAATATCAAATTCCACAATACTATATTAAAGTTGTATATATTATTCATGAATGTTATTAAATAATAATTGTGCACACAATAATATATTATAGGCCAAGATGTTGCGTTTTTACATTTATTTTCGTCTACTTTAAATATGACAATTACGTAAACATCTATTTTTATAGTTAAAAGCGGCAACGCCGATCCACGACCTTTCCAATAACGAATATTCGAGCAGTATATCTCTTTTTAACTTATTGGAATCGTATCTCTCGGATCGGGATCGGATTCTCGGATCGAATAGGATCAGGTTCGCATATCTTACAGTGGCGTGTTCGCGGGAATTGCTAATATATTATTTATATACCTACCCATGTAGGTATACATCGCTACGAGAGTTGAAATAAAAGAGTATGGCGGTTAGCAAACATGGTTGTTCGTTTCGTATGAAACCTGAAAAACGTAGATTTCCACCAGACCTCGCTTTATTTACGATAGGATAGGCATGTTAAAAAAATTTAAGGAAAATATTATTTGACGGCAAAAATGGATAGTGGGTGTTAGAGAAGAGCCGATTTTAACAAAAAAAAAGTTGATTTATGGGCTGCTCGAAGTAGGTACTGACGTGTACCGAGGTAGGTAGGTACCTATTACATCCTCCACTTAAGACATTTCTCAAATAATTTTATCCAAAAAATATTTCAGGGCTTGAGGCCGCTAGGTTATAAATGCTAAATGCAACCATATAAGTTAGGTTTTTTATTGGGATTTACAAAACTGAAAACGCTCTCTGGTTTATTATATAAGTAGGTACCTATTGTCCATTGACTTTATTTTTATGTAGGTACCTACCATCCTAGATCAAATTAATAATTTACATCAGTGGGCAAAATTAAAAGTTCTATAGACTGTTTATAAAATTATAACCGTGTACCTAGCTAGCCACAAAAGAAAGGAAAATTTTCAATGACTGTAAAATACTTCAAGGTCAGTTTCTTATTTTTTATTGGCTGTAAAAAGTATGTGTATTGGAAATCGCTTTGCGATGAGAAGGTAGGTATGTAGGCGATGAGAAGGTATGTATGTAGCGATGAGAAGGTAGGTAGGTAGGTATGTATTGCATTTGTAATGATTTTTAAAAATGTGTTGAATTTAGTCTCGGTTTAGTTATGTAGGTACCTATTAACAAACAAGCTCTGATCTTTGTCAAAGCTTGTCTGTTAATAATCTTTGTCTTTGTTGAGTGTTAACGATTTGGTAGATTAGGTAGGTACCTACTTACACAATAAATATGATTGTATTTCAATCGCAAGTATATTTATTTTATTTTTCCGTTTTAAAGTTTATTTTTCTCGACTACTTAGCTGTTTTGTACATATTTATTTTTGTTACTTGTGGGAAATATGGCTACTGGCGAACCATCCACTAAAAAATGGTAACGCGCTGAAAGCAATACTTCATGAGTGGTGTGGAAACGCATTTAATATCAGCTGTGGTGTTGAAAATATGCATATAAAAACCTTCTACCCCCCTAAGAAAAAAAATGTCTACGCCAATGAAAAACACTGTGTAGGTCAGGGTTGCCGGCCGTTCAACTATACATACCTACATATTGTACGAACTGTAGGAATAATATAGAAATTCTTGATTTTGATATTCAGATGTACCTATTGGTTCTTCAACTCTTGACTATATAACGCGTTCCCTTAAGAACAAAGTAATCATAATTAAATACGTATATTATTGTATTCAATATTCAATAATTTATGGGTGTAGATAAAGCAAAACGTTGATGAACAAATTACTCAAAGGGTAAAAGTATGACGGTGTAAGAACTTATCGAGAAGAATAATATGGAATATTCCCATTTTTTTATTTTATAAAAATGTTATACCACACTGAAAAATAAGAAATGCAAAATATGACGCCTTAATTCCCAATAATAAATTTGTTATAAATTATTAAAGTCGTGACGCCACAAGCTACAATTTACAAACGACGAGAAGACCGATTCGGTCGGGTACGGGAGATCCCAGCACTCGACCGCTTGTTTTTTAGTTCATTCGGCCGCTTTCCGGCGCAACCGCAACCGCTTTCCGGCGCCTACCGAATATTGTAGACGTCACGGCTTGTTTCGGGCCGCGTCAATTTTATCGCGTTTAGACCCTTCATACTGATCGCGCGGATTTAGAAATCTTGTTTTTTTTGTGAAGTACACGTTTTATTACAACGTTACGCTATGTTTTTTAGTATTATTTTTATATTTAAAATTTTAGTCATGTTCCCTATTAGGTATACTATATATCATTTGCATTCGGTATATCATATGGTCTTTTTCAGCTATCTTGGCGTGTACGTCATTACCATCGTACGGATCAAATGAATGTACTATACAGCAGTTCTCAACAGTTTTTTAAGGTATCGATATTTACACATCGAATTTATTTTTTCAATGTTATCGGTTAACATCGGCGTTTTTTCGTTTTCAGCGATGATTAAAAAACAAATATTTATTTACCTACGTTACCCAATACGATGTAGGTACAGTTAAAAGAATTCAATTTCAAAATAGTGCTATTGTATAGTTTGTAATATCGATGAGACAAAAAAACCCGAACAAAAAACCCTCATTATATCGATAAAAGGGCCGCCGCCGACCCCGTTTTGTGGTAAAGTGGGGTCAACAATAATTCTTGAAATAGAAGTAATAGTTATTCTTTAATTTTTTGATAGGTTTTGTGTTAAAATTGATTAGTTATTAGTATTCTATCAAAACATAACAACTTGTTGAATGAAAGCGCCTTTATAGTGACGATTTTAGCTTGCTGTAAGAAAAGTTATACTGCCCCGATCTCCCTTTGCGGCAATTGTGGGTATCTTTTGAAATTTTTTTATGTCTCATATTTCCATGTTACAAACAGTAAGAACATCATCAGTCGATACATTGTTCCTTCGTTGATCCAAATTATCAACAATATTTATTCGAAATAAAATAAAAATGTTTATATGAATATTTAAATAAACTGTCACGGCATTGCACCCTTATACACCCTATTATCTCAATTTGTTGGAGTAACCCTCTACATTTCTGTTGCATTCTTACCATTAGGTCGTCGACCCCCGCGCCTGTATACAATTTGGCACTGGAAAAATGTTCGATAATACGCCTGCAACCCGCACTTGCCCTGCTTTTGTTATACACTCTCCTGAAAGTGTTTGTAAAATGATAAAAGCCTTCCCTCCCCCATGCAACTATCAAATGGCATGGCAGTACGAAATGAAAATCATTAATTATCCATAATCGAATATTTAGGAGAATCCCAGGGTGAATCATACTTGGAATCGTATATTCACCAGAAATAAAATGATAATTTTAATAAAATATCGTAAAATATCTAATTCATAGGTAAGGATGTTTCATATCGCATTGTATTTAATACAATAGCTGCAATTGGTGAGAGCCAGAACCATAAATGGTTTCAAAGGTACCTATTAAGAGAAAACTAAATTAAGTAGCAGGCTGAATTAAAGTTCGTTTATTTCAGCACTTCCTCTTATAACCAAAGAAAAGGAAGACTTGTTATTTTTTTAAAAATTATATTAGAGCTAGTATTTGTATTTTCTTGTTTTGTATTTATAATAATAAAACTGTTTAATGCATGTAAATAAAGCATTTGATTTAATTTGACGTCTATTACCTCTCCGCCGATCCCATAGATTATCCCTATCACTAACTCAACGACTCAAAACAAAAAAACAATCAAAAGCTCTTTTTTGCTAGGGTTGCCATGTAATAGTTTTTCGAAATTATTTGGCCGCTGTATTTTATTATTTAGGTTTTTCGAGTGCTGCAGACGTTCGAGATTAGGCATAGAATTTGGAGTATTTTTTATGAATTCGATAATATTTTGGTATAATTGCAAAGCTAATATATAGGCACCCTTTCCTCCTGTAAGCGATTTTTTAATAAAGCCTATTTTAAATATCGGAAAAAAATTGTTAACATACGATTTTATTGCATCCTTTAATTTAATTTAAGAATGAATTCCCAATAAGTACAAATAAAGTTCGAAAAACTATTCCACGACTGCCCTAGGAAACAATGCTGGATTTCAAATGTTTTTTTGTTTTGGGTCGCTGAGTTTATTCGTTTTTTAAACAAACGTTATGAGCCGAGCACGAAAACGAGGACTAAATAAGGCGAGTTATGTATATTGTTTATACATACATAAGCTCCATGTCTTTGTAGTATGTGGAACAAAAATTGGTTCTTGAAAGTTACCATAGCGAAAGTTATTAATTTCTAACGAGCGGGTTGTTTTCGCATAAGATTTTATTAAAATCGAAATACCTCAAAAACTATTGCTTTTAGGGATAGGGAATAGTATCAAAAGTTACCTTAAAATAACGAGTAGAATTCGAATCTGGCATAAAAAATATAGCATGTCGTTTAAAATAAGGAAGATGTTGTCGACGTCGACTTCCGATATAACCGGAAGTGGCACATACACAGCAATATTTTCGTTGAATAGAGCACCCCTGAAAACCCCTGTGTGCAAATTTTCAGTTCCAAAATATATGTGGTTTCCCAGAAACGTCTAATAGGCCACTTACCGTGATGTACCCTGTATATACACATATACTATATATATCTAAGAATTTATCGTATTAAAATTTGCTCAAACTACCATGTTCCATGTACAATTCGATTTATTTATAACAGTTAACATTTATTGTTCCAGCAAGAGAGCTTTCAGCTTTTTTTTTTAATTTATTTAGTAGAATGCCGAAATTCATTTGGTAAACTATTGTACAGTTTGCATGCATTGTACGAAAAGCTCCGCTGAAACATGGACGTGGAGTGTCTAGGTATCACTAGTAGTACCTAATTGGTTTCGTGTATTGAGATTATTTACATCTCTGAATCTGTTTAATTTTTGGTACAAGTATGTGGGATTTTTGAATCGCAGTACTTTACGCGCCAAAGATATCATATGTAACTTTTTAAGGTTATTTGGTTTAAGTTTATTTTTCCGGCTATTTTAAAAGTGATGTGCTCGAATTTGCGTATATATACCAAAAGCGTAGCTACAACATGAATTCTGGATTTTTTGGAGTCGATTAGAGTCATTCTTTGTCAACGCAGGTCCGTAAATCGTGTCGCAATAAGATATCTTTGAGATGATTAAGGTTTCACAAATATTTAGTTTATTGACTTTATTATTGACCTATGAGGATATAATTGCTTGAATGTATTATATGATGATTCACATAACTGGTTGACATGCTTCGAGAATCGCATCTTAGCATCAAGCCAGAGACCTAAGTTCGTTACTTCAGTTATGATAGGCAATGCTTCACCATTTATTTTTATTTTAAATGTAGATTCTACGGAACTCCTCTTGACTTTAGGACCAATAGCATCCCAGATGACTTTTCGGCATTTAGTTTAAGATTATGAGCAGCCGATATATCTAGTAATTTCTCCAAGTCATCTTTAATTTTTTTTGCAGCCAATTCACTATCGTCCAAGGTAAAGGAAAAATAAGCTTGTGTATCATCAGCATAATTGTGTATATTGCAGTTGGTCACAAAATGTATGAAAATCAGATATGTAAATGGAAAACAGCAAGGGCCCCAATATGGATCCTTGAGGAACACCTAAACTATTATGACGGAATTCTGATGTTTTGTTGCAGTGAACTACACGTTGCAGACGATTGTCTAAATGGCTTTTAATTAGTGCAACGGACTGATCAGAAAAACCGAAATGTGACAATTTATCACAAAGAATATTGGGATCCGTAGTATCGAACGCCTTGCTGTAATCCAAGAGAATAAGACAGCTTACTTTACCTTCATGTGTAGCCCTAATCAAATCATATGTGATTGTGGCTAATGCTGTAGTCGTACTATACTGTTCCCTGAAACCGGACTGCGAGGCAGGGAGTATGCTAATTGGTCTCAAATGTCAAAATTCCGTTGGGTTGGGGATTTTTGCAAGCGGTAGAACGTTAGCTTGTTTACAGCCGTGGTGAGAGCTCTGTTCAAAATAAACCTAAGATGTTCCATTAGATTTGAACTTACTAAATTAAATATTTTAAGGGAAACGAGATCAACTCCTATGGAATTACTTTTTATAGAACTTAGACATTTAATAATATCATTATTCGAAACTGAGGCGAACTTAAAAAAATATTTTTAGGCACTTTATGCAGTTTATATATTTCTAAAAGAGTGAGTGACTTGTTTAGGCGTTCTACTAATTAAGGGGGATTTGCAAAATAAACGTTAATTGGGTCCAAATTTAATAAATTGTTTGGTATATCATATTTATTCGCATTATTTGTTATTTTTAAGGATCTAAGTGAGTTCCACATTACTTTACTGATATTTTGTCCTAAAATAAATTCCATGTAAGCTTTTTTTTCTCGTTTTATGGCATAATTTACTTGATTTTTTAGCTCTTTGTAATAATCCAGTGGGTGGTTATTCTAGTTCTTTTGAATGTACTAAAAGCCTTGTCTTCAAACTTCATGGGTTGCAAAATCAGATTTAGTTTTAGTAATGTTATGTCCAGCCATATGTCAAAATTTGACAACTGTTGGTTGTTAATTGGCTTTGAATGTCTTCAGTGACTGGCCCAATAGGTAGGCGGCACATGATACCGATTGGCTGTTTGGCATATAATTTCCGAAATACCTAGGTTAGGTACTTACTAAAAGTCTAGGGACAATTTTTATCGGTAGGTACATACAACTTACTACACAAGTAATTACCACAATACTCGTCCTCTTTTTCAAAACTAAAATTAGGTACATAACAATTCTTTGTATTTTCTTTGTACAATAACAATTCGGATGAGAATAAATAAGTGCAATTTCTATTAAAAAAAGTGTTTATTGCCTAATTCCGTGTCGCTAGACGCATTTAATTAATACAAAATCGATTTTGCCCGTTCTAACAAAGTTGTAATACCTACGTCGACGCTACTATCATTCATTCATAAATTAAATAATACAATTTCACTTTCATTATTTATGAACGCAGGATGACACTAATTTACTTAGTACTAGGTATATCCATAAATGTTATGGAGTTATCCAGTCATTTATTGTTGGTATTCTCACAAGAAGAAGTATTACACTGAAATGACACACCCTACAATATTTCGCCGCCACTGAAATGGTCGATATGAGGGAACGTAGTTTCGGGTAAAACAATTGTTTTACTGCCACTAAAGGCCTTTGGATTCTAGGCATAAAATCACTATCCCGAGTTCCTGTAATGTATTATAAAAAAACACTATCACAGTATAACAACAGTTTTGAATTCTAGCCAAGTATGTGACATATGCTGCCAAAACCTTCACAAAAATGTTGCAATATGTCACCATTTTTATAATTTACAAGCCAGATAATACAGAATTGTTAAATGCATGGTAAAAATCGTGATTTAACGGGATATGAGTAGATTACCTTGTTTCCATAGCTTGTAAAGGGAATGTAGAGTGTTGAAAAAATGCGACACTATTCCAAAATCCGACATACGGAGTAACGGCTTGTCCTATTGTAAAAAAACACTGTTGGTTCCACAAAAAATGTCCGAAAATCTTATTACACGGCCCGTTTGGTACACTACTGAAAACACTATTATTATGCAGCCAACAGTATCCTAGCAGAGGAGAAGTTATCATGACCGCAGCCGCCGAGCACTGAACATCGAGTTGGCGCTGACTCCATCATCACAAATTCACTGTAACGTAATTGGTCGAAGCAGGAGACTAGTTTCGTTTCTACCAATAGGTCGATCGTATTCCGAGCGGTAAAATTCGAATATAATGGAAATCGCTTTGTTTATTTACAGTATTGTTTACTGTGCACATAGATAATGTTATTTCAAGGCGATGTAAATGAATTACAAAATTTATATTATTAATTAGCTTAAACACATTCAATTACCACTTTATAATTAGGTAGCTTTAAAGTCAATACGAAATATGTATGTAATTATAAAAAATCCAATATAATGAAGTGTCATCCCATACGCAGAGCAGTTTTATGTGAAAATGTTGCGATTTCTTTTTGAGGAAGCATGAAAAAAGTGCGTAACGCATAATACGCAGGCTCTGATAATAGTGGAAATAAGTTACACATCACTATTACACCCCTGAAACATTTATACCCAAAAATTAAGCCAAGGAAGGGGTTGTAATTATAAGAAAATCACATTTTTTTCTTGGTACTGGGTGATGGTGAAGAATTTAGACAGTAAGTTTGATAACTTTTATAATGTGTAGGTATAGTTTAGCGTAGTATTTCAAGCTAAGAATATACATAATTAATTAAATGACGTCAACTACCATGCCAGAGTGGCCTTTGCAGGCAACATAACCTGCTTGAATATATAGCAAAGTGTAATAATATGACGAAATCGATGGCAAATAAAAATATTAATTTTGTGTTTGGACTATCTTCATTTTATTTTTTTTTATATAGATATCTATACAGTTACTAAAAGTATATAAAACAAAATAGGTAGGAAAAGTATACCCGAAATTGTATATATCAAAAAATGCTGGTAATTGACCTTATTTAGTGTCAGATGGCTTCCTTTTGAAATAACTAATTTGTACATAATCCTGAGTTCAAGGGGCATGTCATTAAATACTTAAATAGGTGTACAAATTCGTACATCTATTAATACCTGTTCAACAAATACATTCCTATTTATAAATTAGTGTATTATATTCAAAAGGTGTACATATTTCGGTACAAAAAGGGCCCTACCCCTCCCCCGTTTCAGCTATCAAATAATTTTTTTTTCAATGGTTAATTTGCTCTCTATTTTAGTAAATTTATTTATACATTTATATTGAATTATCAAAATATTTGCCTGGCAAAGATTTGATTGACACAAATATTTGTTAACACCATTTCCAATTCATTTTTTGATTGAAGATATTCTTTAAATATAAAATATTCCTGGAGGGGGCTGGAACCTATGATGTGACGATAGTACTGACGACGACGACGACTAAGTGTTCACGAATACCAAAACACTTACTCGTATACTTCGCTCGATGCGCGTTTCACCAACTGTTCCACGGACTGCTGTCACGTAACGCGTAGAGCGAATTATACGGGATAGGTCCTTCTCTTTGTCACTATTCATAGTATTTTAACATTTTCTAATTTCTATGCCCTCAAATGCATCCAATTGCATACTATTGGTCCCATTTCTAACTAATCTTAGTTACCAATATGTACCTCCTATTTTACGATTGTTTCAAAATTATGTTGGGCAACACTAGTCCTGTCTGTTCCTTTATATTTCAGGTGACATGCTCTTTAAACCTGGGTGTAATTGATCGTCTCGTTTGCCCAGATATTACAACCATTTCAACTAATTTCGTATCCCAACCTTTCATTTGAATCAATTTTATCCGAGATTTTATCCTATGGATTACCTAAAAGTTGTAATTTATTACCCGATTACTGGGTATAAACGTTTCTGAAGAGATTACTTTAATCAAACCACGAGCAGGCCGGGGTTCGTATGGATTGGATACTTTATCATTAGTAAGGTGTTCTTTCAACACCTCTTTAGATTACTGTAGCATACAAACTATAATATGATTCCCAGATGTTACCTACCTAATAATCGTTTTCCTCAACGATAAATAACAGGGCGCTATAGAGAGGACTCTTCGTTCTTCTGGCCTTACCTTACTTGATTTCTATGCAAATGACAGCAATGGTGCCTGTCTGTAATTCAGCTGGCAGTAACTCATTTTCCATCATACTGTAACGTTATAGTTAGTATATTGACATTCGCTTGGATGCTCTGCCAATTTTAAATAACCTCCAGAGCACGAAAGTATTGCCCTAATATAACAACTTTTTCGAGGTTGGCATTCTGGAAAATTGTTTAAACAAAAATATGGTGGATGTAAGATGGCGGCGCACGACTTTTTTAAACAAATCCTATCCGTTATTTCTTAACAGATATTAAAAAACAAAAAGTACTCAATTTAGCAAGCAGGCAAGTACTGATTTTAACTACACCTTTTGTTAAAAAAATAGTAGTCATATAAAGTCATGACATTTGGTAGATTTCTTAGATAAAAATATGAAAAGATGAAAATATCAGAATTAATTTATTAGGTTATTTACTTTTAGCAGAAAATCCATTATACAACATGAAAAACTCCTCAAATATAATTTATAGAAAAATTAATGATGATTTTAAATGTTTTCACATTTACTTTTACTTTAAGTTTGGGATTATGAAGAGTGAAGGCAAGGCAAGATAGATGCATTTATTTCGGTTTAAGTATAAATAATTAAAAAGCTACATAAGATTTGATAATCAAATTAGGTGCATGCACTAACTATTAGTATAGTTATGATTATAATATAAGTTTTTTGTCCCAAAATATTCTTATAAGCCTGTTCTGTGCGCTTGCACTGAAAATAATGTGATTTTAACAATAAGAATGGAGATGGATTTCTGGTCGTTAGGTCCGCCTTCGTTGAGGAAAGAAGGGGGGTCAGCCTATTTTCTTCCGGTCCATGATCATCCGAACGTGATGTGATGGATTCCGACCCAAGAAATCAGGTAGTAAGTTGAATTTCCCGGAGTAATGCTCTATGGTGACGTTATATTCCTGCAGGAGCAGGGACCACCTGGTTAACTCGGCCTTTGCGTTACGGTTTTTTCTGAACCACACTAGGGAACGGCTATCGGTTCTAAGTCCTAAGTGGTCTTGTTCTAGGTATATTTGATACATTTTAATTGTCCATATGACAGCAAGACACTCCAACTCGTTACAATGATACCACTGCTCGACCTTTGACAGAGTGGTACTGGCGTATGATATTTGTAACAAAGCATATACCAAATTTGTAACAGAGACATATTACATTATTTATATTTGGCTTCAAATTTTCTATATTTGCTATAAGTACTGAACTTTTTATTATTGAATTATAAATATTTAATTTACAACTTTGTAACTATACAAATGTATATGTTTTTGTTTAAATATATAGTTGAAAATACTGCATTATGCACAACTAATTTAATAGATAATAATTCATCTGTAATTTCATCTGTAAAGGTTTCTGACGTTTAAAGCTCTTATTATTTAAAGTAAAAGCAAAAGTGACACATGTTATTATGAATCATATTTCAAAAATAAATAGAAAAGGGTACATAGAAAATTGAGTGACTACTAGACGTCTGAGTTATTACTTTGTAAACGTATTGAATGTTTTGTAATTTTTTTTTAATATATTTTATATAATATTAAATATATTAATATATTTATAATAATTTTTTTTAATATAATATATTTTTTTTTAATATTTGAAGAAAATGGCAAAATGGTTTTTGATTATAAAAAAACATATTTCATCTAAAAAAGTAGTATTAGTATTAAAGAAGAGGGAGTAACATAATTTGGCTTCAATATGGATTGATAATTATATCTAATATTAATATGTTTGTACTGGATAGGGCTGGAACCTTTGATGTAACTATAACACTCGGAGTAGTTTCCACAAACACCAAAACACTTTCACTTCGCTCGACGCGCATCTGGAGACGATTAAAACTGTTTTAATCGTTTTAATCGTCGACAGTTTTAATCGTCTCCGGTTTTGGTGTTCCAACTCCGAGTGTTATTAATATGTTTATTAATATTAATAATTTCTGCTACCATGACTGACGTCCAACATGCTTCACTCATTTTCACTGTTAACAGCGCTGTTAGAATGGACAAATTGCAAATTGAATGTCAAAGCAGTTTTCAACATATGTTGAAAATGCGACTTATAACTTATATATCAATGCAGTCTGTAACTCAAATTTTGAAGTTATGAACAAGCTCCATTTTGAATGTCTGCTGGGGTGAAATTTTTTTAGGTACTTGCATATTTTAGTTGTAGCAGAACTTTTTATGCTACGCTACGAGTATTCCTTTAACAAGCTTTTTAATCTCTATTTTTTTTCTTTGGTATTCGGTTTAGGAGTTATACCTTCATAATATAAAGCCATAACTTGTATAGAGACGTAAGCGCCAAACTTGCCAAATGTCGCTTTAATTCTATATTGGTGAATTAAAGCGACATTTGGCAAGTTCTCCATGTGTGTACCTATGATCTGACTAATGAGCGTATCTTCATTTTATTACGTTTCCGAGTAATATGAAACTAGTGAAAGCCGTAAGTAACATATAAAGCAAATAAAAAATCTAGCAAAAGGGCGAAAATCCTTACGGCGGACTTACGTCACCTTTGTAGATTTAATATTATGAGGAATGATTCATACGCCCACATAAAAATAACTGCTGTCGTCGTTTTTTTGCGAATGCTCCAATATAGATTTGCGCAGAACCCAACGTCTGCAAAACGTGTCTCCATATATTTTTCCAATAAGAGGAGAACAACTACAATGAAGAATCCCGAAAAAGAATTAATGTACGACCTACCAAAAGTAGATGGACGACTTCCTATTTGTAAGACGGTATTTATATACGTTATAAATACGTTAGGAATATCGGAAAAGCCCACAGCCGCAAGCAAAAGAACTGATGAATATGTACTTCTATTCTGCCTGATACACGCGGGTGGCAATTAAGAGGAAAACCAACAAACCTAAGGCCAACCAACCTAAATACGGCTACCGCATTTAGGCTGGTTGGACGTTATGTTGGCAACTCCTATATACTATATTATTTGTAATTAGTAAGAAAACGGTAAGAAGAAAAAAGAGATATAACTTACTATTTACATTATTTATTTTTTTTTTACTATTTATAGTTGAAATACATAAATAAAGTTGTTAATTAACAAATATTATTTGTTTTAACAGAAGAACACAATGCAAAAGCTGCTTTTTCTTGAATCACGATATAACGGTATATTTTTGACACTCGAAATGTATCACTTTTTCGCACTGCTTTCATTCGTTTTCGTCAACAATAGTGAATGAATTATTTATACTGAACGTTTATCGTTATAAAAAATTCTTTTAGAACGTATATCTACCAAATTTCAACTTGATATCCGGTTTAGCTCAAAAATAACATGCAAAGAGTTACAACTTTAACGATCTGTATCTCATATACCAAGAGAAGTGATAGAGGGTAGGTAAGGTAATAGGAAATTGTCTGCTAAAATACTTTTTACTTTTAAATCTGTGAAATATTGTCCCTGAAGACTGAGACACACTGTATATTCGTAGATGTGGCGAATAAATTATATCCGAATATTATTATACTGTAAGGTGTCTTTTACACATGAATCGTATATACAAATGAGAAGAAAGGAAGGATTAATATTTCTCCTGGTATTTATCTGATCACTTTTCTACCGTTTATCGACAGGTTTTATCCGACCTTAATAACACTGGTGAAATTGGTATGTATTTTTTATGATAACTTTTAATAAGCTATGACAGGTCGATTGTAAAGAATCATTGAAACGGAAAGTTGCACCTTGGGAAAGAGTGGTAATGAAAGTGAGCATGTTTCACATTACGCAATAGCAAAATGACGTATCTACTTCATGGTTCTCACTTCAATGTCACACAATTTAGCAAACTACTCGCATGTATTGCCACCATTTGTATAAAAAATGTCCTGCTTATTAATA
This sequence comes from Tetropium fuscum, assembly GCA_964058915.1. Taxonomy (NCBI): domain Eukaryota; kingdom Metazoa; phylum Arthropoda; class Insecta; order Coleoptera; family Cerambycidae; genus Tetropium; species Tetropium fuscum. Next base: position 1,516,094 of record CAXKVY010000056.1, read on the forward strand.
GAGCCCAATCACTTCAACCAACGAAAATTTGAAGAGGGACATGGAAGGAACACAATTTTTTACTTCGGGACTTTGTTTGGACTATTTAGGAGGTAAACATACCAAAAGTCTCCACTCCTAGGAGGTAAGCGGACGCTGTAGAAGTTCCCCTTTTTTCGGTTTTCGGGTATATCTGGGAAACTATGCATCCTTGCTAAAATACCATGTAGTCCAGTCATGCTGATGTACTTTTTTCCTGCAAAAGGTCTGACCCGCAAAAAAAACTTTGGAAATGTGTACCTCGATATGGAAGATTATTGCGCTAAATTTACAACCCTCTCCGAGTGGAGCACAAGCTACCCCAGGCATTCAAAGGGGTGAAACTGCACTAACGTGGAAACGTAGCTTAAACCGTTGTTAAGGCTGGTTCATGATGATAACTTAAACTTATGCTGTAACCGTTAAAATTGACCCAACGGAAATCAATACGTCTGTTCACGATGCAGGGAATAAGATGTTAACTTATGCCGTTACCTTAAGTAATTAGTCCATTAATTATAAATATAAAAACTTCCATCGCACTAAATGTAATCCGAAATATTTCTTCAGTAACTGTTAGTGGAGGGATTATACATCATAAAACCACAAAAATCAGTTCTGGGGTGGCACAGAACCCACCCAAAAATTCACCCCTTTGGTGAGAAAACCAGTATTTCGCCAATATCTCGTTAACCGTTGAGGATATCAAAAAATTGCTAGTTCTAAAAAAGAAAGCTTGACTAATTTCGTAAAAAAAATTCTCTTTTATTTTTTTTTGTATATATATATATATATATATATATATATATATATATATATATATATATATATATATATATATATATATATATATATATATATATATATATATATATAGGTACCATAGTTTTCGAGAAAATCAATATTGCAGAAATTCAAACATTTGTATTTTTAACGCGCGCGAATTTTCGCTTATTTGAAATTCTTGGCGGGCGGCCTATAGAGAAAATTGAATTGCTCGAAAACTAAGCAAGCTGGGAAAAAACCAAAATGGGTTTTCAAGGGGATATAAAATACTTTCATTTGTTGCCATTTTTGATGGCTATTGATATTGATCACTTGATCACTTTGCGCTTTTAACTATTTACAGGCCCATAAAAAATAAACTGATTTAATTATTAAGTTATAAATGTACCTTTTAGTCCAAGATAGTACTTTGATGTAGACAAGGTTTGGAATAAAAATGTTCATCAGAGAATTTTGACGCATAATAGTGGCGCTCCGTTTATATATCATCTATATTTATATAAAATAATTGGTAATGAACGAACAACATTTTTGATACTTAAAGATTTCTACAAAATATTCAATAAAAATAAAAAATATAGTAAAAACGGAGCGACACTATGCGTTAAAATTCTCTCCTTTCAGTAGCACTTTTTTCTACCCGAGACACGTAGTATATAATTTTAAATGGCATGATAAAACAATATAAGTTCTTACCTTTGTTTCTAGACCAGGTACGTTCAAACATAAGTATTAAAATACAAGGACGCTAGGATAATTTAAAAAAATACTGAAAAAGGCTGAATATTCAATTTTTTGAAGATATTTTTTTCTATGCAATTTCTAAACTATTGAATGATTAGAGGCAATAGTTATAAGATAAATAAACGTAAAAAAAATTGAGTTAAATTTTTACGATTTTTGGGTTTTTTTTATTTTCAGGAAACAATAAAAGTTAGCCAAATTCGGCTAATTTCAACATGCTGGTAATATTTTAAATATTTCAGAAAACCTTCACTCATCTCATATCTAGAATATTGCATCATTCCGCGGCTCGGCGCTGAAAAACTGCGGCCTGCATTAGCACGGTATACATTCCTGTCGAACGTTCCCGATTTTATCCGATTCCATGAGAGCAATTGGGGCGCAGCGACGTGCGGCTTTGATCGCTGAAGCGCCGATCCCAGTTCAATTCGAGTTTTGAAAGAGTTACGAACATTTCTTATCAAAATCCGTTCTTCTCGAGCTCCAATTGTTTTTTTTTCGCCCTCCATGGTACAAAAGGTTAATCCCCTGTTCCATCAAACCTCTATTTTCATTCGTGAACCGCACTTAGGCGTATATCCCAGCAACAGTATGTTGCGTAAAACCCTCATTTAACAGGCGAATACAATTTTTCTCCTTTCTTTTATTGTCAGTTGTGGCAGTTATACACTTGTTTCTATGAAAATTGTATAATATTTTTCAATCGAAACTATCGACATGAACAGTATAAACACAATATTAGCTGCATTACCAAATTTCTAACAAAAAAATTAGAACGAAAATGTAATTATAATACTCATCCGATCAAGAAAAATTAAAAACCGTTTCGTGCTATTTGTCTAAGGTTTCCCTTAGACTAATGAAATTATCGTTTTAATTATACAGGGTTTTGCACAGGGCTTATCTAAATATACAGTTTTTGAGACAGATGTTTATTAAATGTTTTCCCAGGTACCCTGTATAAGAAAAGACAATTCTAGCTACTGGGACAGAGACATGCAAGCTTACTTGAAAATGAAAAAAATCCATTACTTACTTAAAGAGTAAGAGATGCATTTACAAAAAAACATCCTAATTTCAATAAAACACCCGTATATTGGAAAATTGGCGAGATATCAAAAAACGACCAAATTTGTTTTTTCGATTTAGTCCATAAAAATTTTATATCGATTTTGGTTTTCCTAAATTCTCGGTAAGAATGAAATTTTAATTTTTTGTAGGGGTTTAGTATACACTCCGTATATTCCTTTTTTGTGCACGATAGAAACATGACATGCAGGCCATTTATTAGCAATGAAATTTCCAAAAAAGACCTGAAACCATATTTTGATATTCCATATTATTCAGAATTTATATGCAACCAAAATTTTGAATTATTCCAACCTATTGGCCAGCAGTTCCCTCATTCCCTCACCATCCCCAGAAACATTCCCTCCCCTTGTTGGGTCTTGTAAAAGTAGAAAAATAAAACTAGTTAGGTATATGAATGAATAATTGCTATCCTATTTTATGTGCTATCATCATCAGAAACACAAAATTTGTCAGAAGAGGTAATTGCTTCATTTTACGCCCAGACCTCTAGTAAAATTATTTGCTGGCAGAGCCTGTACGTATGTAGATATTAATAAACCCATCATTTTTTGCATTCCAACTGAGACGAAACATATATTTACAAAGGCTAGTACACGATGCAATCGTTCAAACATTTAATGCACATTCTACGCATCGTTTTCTACACCCCTGAAAAGGATTACGAAAATTTTCAAGCGAGATTCGTCCCAATGCCATAACTATTTAAGAGACAAGTTGGCCTGAAAAGAAGAAGATCAATACTGTATACTATTGGCTTTGGTCATTACAGAACTCTCTCCAATAGCAAATGCTCTACTCTACCCTCTAAACCAGCCGAAGCTATCATAGACTCACCCACGCAGTGTCAACATCACTTGAGCTCCATGGATATCATGAGAACTCCCTGAAAGTGTGTCGAGGCAGACAGGGAAAGCCGATGTGTATATCGTCAAATGTTTTTTACGCGGCGTAAGTTGCTTCACCGCTTTGATACAGCGGAGGGTGGATTTTTCACGTTTGGATGTTTCACTTGAAACTGAAAAATTCGCCGTACTGAAATTTTTGCTAGTCTACATCTGAAATTCCGGTGACCCGACATTTTTCTTTGAATTGGTCAGAATTCCTACATAATAAGACGAAAACTAAAATGCACGACGTAAGGGTTTTTCCCCTTCGAAATAGGGTATGACAAATATAATTAAAACAAAATAGGTACCTAAACATTTTCCCGATATTTTCCAATTGACCACAACTAGCGAAGCAGTTTCACCAAGTGTATTGTGTAGTCAGTCCATTACTTTTTATAGTGCATTTTAATAATTATTATTATACGGCTTCTGGATATTTGTAGTATAGAATAACTCAATATTTTCTATAAATAGAAGTTTTATTTTCCGATCATCAACATATTGTGTTCTTATTATATAGATAACTAATATATGTTCTTTTATATAATATATACAGGGGTTTCCTATAATAGGTAGGTAGGTACCTACCCATATTATGATCTTCACATGTTCGCACAGCAAACGTCAAAAATCTATTCATAATTTCCCTTGGTCAGTGGTAAATATCTTTCCACTGTGTCTCTCGAATTTCCTTGAGTTGGTCACCCGTGATCTGGAACACTTCTATTTTTCAATCAGTATAGAACTAGAGATATATTTCTTTTAGACACTACGAGTAGGCATGGTGTATTAGCACGATACCTAAAATTAATATGATATTGTAATGTATTGTAAGTTGGACATCATAATTTGTTTGGGTTTGAGTTTTCAATTGAGATTTGAGACCTATTCATTATGGTGTATGATATAAAATTAGCGTAGTAAATAAATAAAGTAAAACGACAAGGTAGGTGTACTGTATAGCCGTTGGTGTAATTATAACACTCGGAGTAGTTTTCACAAACACCAAAACACTTTCACTTCGCTCGACGCGCGTTTCGCCAACCAAGTTGGCATCATCCGGAGACGATTAAAACTAATCTTAAACTAAAAATCTACCGTATTTATACTATTTATGGTGATATCATTAGTCACGCTTCAATGATCAGTTGCTAAGCAACGCGTAAAGCGGGCTACACGGTATAGGTCCCTTGTCGCTATTCATACTGTTTTCACATTTTACAATTTCTATGCTCTTAAATGCATCCAACTGTCTATTATTGGTCACATTTCTAACTAATCTTAAATGACTAATATCTATTCTATGATTGTTGTCAAAAGCATGTCGTGCAACACTAGACTTATCTGTTCTTCCATATTTTAGATGAGCCATATGCTCTTTAAATCTGGTGTTAATTGATCGTCGTTTGTCCATGACAAAATAAACATTAAAAATACATTGAATGCATATAAACATAAGAGACATTGTATACTGTTTTCTATCTTTGCTATCCCTAAAAACCTCATACATACTTAACTATAACTCGCAATTAATGACTATTTAATGGAGACAAAGAGACGATGTTTTTGAGGCCCAAGCTGGAGACTGATGAGACACGAGACTGCGAGAGGAATATAAAGACAAAATAAAATCAAGACCACAAGTTAGTATTTAAAAATATGTTAGAGTTTTTTTTAGGAATTTACATTTTGTAATTTGGCAATGAAACTAAATTTTTAAAATAAACTCAATTATAAAATACATGCAGGATTACAAACAGATAAATTCAATTGTTTGAGTCAAAAATTGTATTGAGAGACCTTAAACACCGCAATATTTCAAGTTTAAGACAAATCGATACATAAATAGGAGAGTCCGCCATATTGGATCCGCCATTTTGATTTTTTTTAAATTTGAGAAAAAAATGTATTGAGTGACAACACCGAAAAGTTTCAGACCAATCGGTTTATAAATAGAAAACTCCGCCATTTTACTTTTTATGTAATAAAAAAAAAGAAATTGTATTGTCACCGAAACACTATGCACCTACCAAATTTCAAGTCTGGCTCATCAGGAAGTAGTTGAAAAAGCTGTTGCAAGATTTGAAACAAAGATATAAACAAACAAACAAACAATCAAACAAATAAACAAACAAACAAACCAACAAACCAACAAACAAACAAACAAAAAACAAATAAACAAACAAACATACGAAGTCAAGCTAAATGAAACCGTTTAAAAAACAAACAGGTACCTATGAATATACATTACTAAATAATGCAAATGGTAGACAATAGCATTGATAAAGTACATACATAAACAAATTGACAAATGAACATAAAAATCGAAACATACGGTAATAAGCAAGAATCATTTAGCCAATCACAATAATAAGAAAAAAAAGTAAAGGGTGTTTTATTGAAATATTTATCAAGTTGGCTATGATTTTTTGATAGAAGACGTAGCAAATAGTGATTCTTGTTTATATGGGAATTCTTGTTTCGCCTTTTCACACATTATATTAGTGTCAACTTGTTCAGTAATTTTTAATAAAATTAAACAAATTTGAGTACACTCTTATTATTTTTTCAGAACGGTTTTTTCTGTACCAATCGATTTCGACAACCACTTGTTTCGAAATGAATTAAGAGATTATGTACATCTAGATTTTGAGGAATGACCGTAGCAGTGCCAGACTATTTTGAAAACGAGCACAATTGACAAAAACATCGGCACAATTTAGCACAAAATGAGCACAATCGAATGACAAAGATATTTTTAAAAATTTCAAATAATGGGACGTTTACCCCCGGATTAGTTTTTCGTTTTGTTTTCATTTAAAAATGAGCACAATTGATAAAAATATCGGCACAATTAAGCACAAAACAAGCACAATCGAACAAGCCAAAAATATTCTTTACAACATTAAAGAATGGAGGGCTGAGGGTCAAGTTAGCCCCCGTATTAGTAGTTATATGAAAATGAGCACCATTGAAAAAAATACTGGCACAATTGAGCACAAAACTAGTATATTTAATGACAAACAAAAACATAAAAAACAAAAGTAGGGGGCTAACTTGACTGACCTACAATTTACGACTAGTTTAATTAAAATAACAGATTAATAATAAGGGTGAAAACACTGAACAGCTTAAAGGTTAATTAAGGAAAATTTACTCGATAACCAATACGAACAATACGCCTACTTAGGCTCCTATGTCCAGTAATGTTCACCTGGATTATAACGGTAGATAAACATTTACAGTTCAGTGAGAGTGAATTAATGATTAATCACCTTAAACTCATAATCAAGTGAGAGTAAGAAAGTTACGAAACAAAAGCAGAACTGGAATTCTCTTGACATTCTAAAATAGTATGAAACAATTTTGAACGATATCCAAGATCAACAGTAGGTATGTAGTCTACAGAGGCAAGTTTGAAATGTTTTAAAAGCTTAGCCTTCAACACTTTATAAATATCTACAGGGTGGCGTGACGAAGATATTACTTTAAAATTGAATCTACTATATATTTTATAATATATATATTTATAATATGAACAAAACTTAAAAAGTTTGAAAACGTTTTATTTTATAATAATATAGGAGTATACATAAATCTATACTATATCACACAATCGTATATTGGTATCCCTGTAAATTGAGGTTTATTTTTCGTAAGCAATTCCAAATAAATCTAGAATATATTTGAAAAAATCGTATCAACACCATAGTGGATCATTTTTTCATTTCAAAGTAAGAAATTACTTACAAGAGCATATTTTAATAAAAAATACTTGTTAAAAATCTAGTATCTTACTTATTAAACATTTAGATAAAATTTTGTACCTAATGTGAATTTCCACAAATAAAAAAAACTTGCGACAATACCTGGGAAATCATCGTGTGCTATTTTTAAAATATTTCTATTTCGAAAATTAAGATTCCGAAAGAAAAAATATTTAGGTAGAAAGACCTTTCAGCCCGATACTGGTCGAGTTCCGTATTATTTTGTTAATTCCGCCTAAGAAAGATTACTGAAGAGGGGGCATTTTTATACGAATTTCGAAACATTGATAACTACAATCCGAATAAATCATCAGTAACCAGTGCGAACTGTTCTGTTTAAAATTGTGTTAATATAATTTGATTCTATTAGAGTTGTTAAAACATGAAGACCGTTCTTCAGATATTATCTTGCAAATAAATGAAAAGTGAAGTAGGTAACGATAGTAATGACTACTGTTACAGGGTCACTTTCAACAGTTTTAAAATAATTACGAATTTTGGTAGACTCAAAACCGTGACTAGTAATCAGTTAAATTGCCTTTCAAGTACATCAGACAAATTATTTATAAAACTATTTATGTAACAAAGGAAACAGCGAATATATGTGTTCTTTGTTACTATGTCCAGTAGATAAGAATGGTATACGATATTACATTCGTTCGTAGTACATATTTTATAATTTGATTACTTTTTTTTTATAAAAATGCCTCATTGTAAGCAGGTACATATTTTTGCCAATATACTAACCACCAGCTGCAGTTGCCACGCGCAACAACTTCCGGGTGTTATAACAGTTTCTGTACGTCAATCGATCTACAGAAACAAAAGAGAAAATTAAGCCATTGAAGTTTAAGAGAACAATTGCAGTTAATTAGATAGGCACTAGGCATTAATGCTATTTACTAATAAGCTCGTATATGTGGCAAGTAATAAATGAATATCGACCGGTTATGACGTTCCAGAGATAATTTCAACATATTGCAAAAATTGTAGAAACCTTGCAATACATTATTAATACAATATATTACTATTGTCATATTTCTTTATCATATTACATTTTTCCTTTGTTATTAACATCGTCAACGTAGCTCAAAAATAGGGATTTTTATATCTAAATTTACTTGATAATACCTATAACCGAGCCTATAACAAGTTATGGGTCTATTTTTCTCAGCAAAGATATATGCAGTTGGTTCGGAATATTTTCATACTTTAGTTAAAACAAACTACGTATATGACTCACACCAAAAGTGAATATACTATTCAGATCTTTCAGAAGGTTGCGTCTGTATACTGTGTATTATTAGTATTTCACTCCTCTCTAGTTTTCTTTTTGTACGCCAGTGAACGCGAATTAAGTCTAGCAACTGGAACCATCTGCTGCTAAACGAATGTCAACGGTCCCAGAAAGCTGGATGACTAACACCGTTTCCAATAAACAAAATCCTAAAATGTTGTTCTTAGGACAGAATGTGTCAAGTTAAAAATGTGCATAAACATTTAAATACAATATAATAATGCACCGGAGACAGGATTTAGCCATATGTCCTGCGGTTGGAAAGTCAAGCAGGCACTAGTCGAAACATGACATACCTTATACCATACCCATACCTTATTTGTTTACGTTTATGAGTAAGTACCTATCTTTAAATAAGAATCAATGTAACATACATCTCTGCAGAACACTCCTGCAGTGTATGAAAAAAAAACCTTTCTTCAGGGTTTTTTATGTATATGAAGAAGCTCGAAACAAAATTTGCTTTGCTTTGGATTTCCGGTAATAAAATTGTTTAGGTTTTAATTTATTTGGTTACAGATTTTTGTTTCTATGATCACATACTTAATTGATTATTGTTTCACAAGTGACCAAGACAGTTTTTTTAATGAGATAAGAGTTGCTAACTAATATTTTGTAAAAAAATTTCGGAAAAGTTTCGGAAAATGATTTTCAACCTGTGAAACTTACTTTTTCGCTATAATTTTTCTATTTTTCTACTATGGGAGGTACCCAACTTGGGGGAGAGGATGTATACAATTTGGATACACGCATATAATAAATTAATATACTAGTAAGTGTATGTAATGTAAATTATTAGAAATATTTCACTGTCTGCCCAATGCCAATGGGTTATTTACGTTATGGGTAAGTACGAGATATTAACACGGCGAGGAACTACGAAGCGCACCAAATGAGGGAAAGGGACTCTTGCTCGAACTATTAATACTGACAGTTACAAAGTTTTGTATCTATATTTTTTATATTTGATATAAAGTTTGCCTTTATAATAATTGTAATACGTCATAAATTTCTTGAGTGTCTTTATTAAGAAAATCTAAACTAAAATCATTCTCTATTTCTACCATTTGTGCGGAGAAGATGCCTAAAAGCACGGTGCATTGCATGCGCGTGTTTTAAGTTTGAATGTGTATGTAGACTGTAGCATCGAATTAACAGAACATAGTTCCCCAAGTATTGATTCACAAATTAATATAAACGGCCATTGAAGAGTTTCTGTGTCATCTGTTCGTGTTTACTTTCGCCGTTATTGAGACGAGAGTTACCATGGGATTTTTCATCACTAGAAACAACTTCGTCCTTTCGATTTTCCTTCAAAGATACTGCATGTACTAATGATGAGTAACTCAGATTTGTTATTACCATAACACTTATATTACCATAACTTATATATATTATTATATCAACATTACCTTATCATTATATTTCCCATTACCCTTATATTACCATATCAACATTTTCAATTTAAACAATAAAATCAAGAATATGAGATTATCAAGAGTTTATAGTGTAGGGAAAATAGATTTTTACCTTGAAAAAAGTAGCACAAGCAAGAAATTTGGTGAATATGTTGTAGTAAGCCCTACGTCATCGCAGAAGACTACGGGACCCCATGCACCGATCCGGCTGGACGCGGACTACGATCCAGAGGTGGCCGGACCACACCACAAAAGCAGCCCAAGTTCCAAATCCTGGACAACGAGTAAGATAAGCTAATAACCATCTTATGTTTCAGCACGATTGTTGCTCGAACAAGCAGACGACACCGAAGAAAAGAACAGTACAAAAGAAAACGGATAGAAGACACTAATCAATGATATCAATATATGACTTCGATCGTATTTATCAGAGACTCTTTAACATGGGGAGACCCAACGCTCCGTTCAGTCATAGAACGCGAGAGTACATAAAACGCTAGAGAGCGATAAAGAGCCAATCTGTTAATGTTCAATTCCATTATTCAAAAGTTCAATGATTGCGAGAGAGAAAATAGAGGACGGCGGCGACCATTCGGCAACGCTGCTTCTTCTGATCAGAGCCCCCGGGCAAGCCAAGTCGCCAAAGATTGTAATTAACCTTGAAAATACTTAGCGATGAAAAGTAACATTTTCCGGACTTAAATGATCCACCCTTTTACAAACTATACAAGAATGCACCATAATTACACACTTATTGTTCACCTACATCGCAATAAATACAAAAATTCATAGAACAGACTAAAGAAAACACAAGTACACAATGGCGTTTTGGCAACCCTTCAATATCTGTTTCCATTGATAAATGGACGCCATTATGCAAAAATGAACCATGCGACAAAATTACGAAATTAATATTAAGACATTGAAAGTTGCAGAAGTAGGTAAACTATATTTTGCAGAAAAGATTCATGTGAAAATTACAGTATAACCTTAGGAAATAGGCCAAAAGAACCATTTGTACACTCGAAAGCATCTTAAACTATTTTTCAAAAGATAACCAAGTGCATAGACGCTTACAATATCAGTATATCAGTGCCTTCTACGGGATGAAAGTGTGAACTTCTTGTATGTTTTCGTTTATAAAAAAGGTGTAAAATGATTTTATGGCGTAATAAACAACTAGTGAATATGTGTAATACTACAGTTATTACAGAAAACAAAGGTATGAAACTAAATTTGACTATTAAACATGAATAATTTCATAATATCTATTTATTAGAAAATCTGAGAGAAACAACAGGAGATATTTCAAATATCTCTTCAAAACCACCAACCTTGAATGATGAGATTGCGAAGTTGCTAGAGAATCTCTCGGATGATTCGGTCAAAGATCCGGATTTTTTTATAGATAGCGATGTTTCTTCTCCTATAAGGCGAAAGGTGTATGTCTTGATATATATGCTCGCACCTGTTTTTCTCTAATTTTTTTCCTATATTTTTCCTAGGGTGATTCAAATGACGAATGATTGTACGATGATGCTGAACAAAAAACATATGCAGCACTAATACCAGTACCCTTGGAAACTTCTATAGGATACGATTCAAGTAATGTTAAACAAAAATAATATGGATTTAATTTAAAATTTAAAACTTAAAGAAGGGAATACATGGAGAAGAGATAAATTGGTTAAAGGCAAGGGAGATAACTATACTAAGAGAAAAGCAGTTTTCCCTTTTTATGAAGCGAGACTTGAATGAAAATACCATATCAGTAGAAGTTGATGATATTTCAAAGAAAATCCGTGGTCGTCCTAAAAGTGGTTTATATAAAACAGACCTTAACATACTCTGGCCTGAAGGAAAATGTATTTGAAATGAAAAACTCACGGATATAAATTCAAAATGGCACCTCATTCCCAAAGATTGTAGGACTTCTATTCATTACTTTTTGCAGATGACCATATTGAAGATGATATAGATGGATCAGGAGGTGTCCCTGACTATATAATATTATTATAATATTATATGCTTTATTGACTTTTTGATATACAATGGTTGTACATTTCGGGTCATAACATTTGTCAAAAATACAATTTAAAAAAATACAATTAAAAAGGTAGGTACATATAAAAAGTAAACTAATTAAAACAAGACGAAAAATCATCAATGGAATAAAAACACTTTGTAAGTAAAAATTTTTTTGTGAATGAGTGAAATTGTTTGTCAGACATATGGCCTATATCATCACGTCTAAAATAATTCTTAAAATTGTTATATAGACTAGTGGGTAGCTTATTATTTCTTGTTAGGTTTATCCGAGAGAAAGGTACTACAAGATTACCCGCTTGCCTGGTATTGTAGTGATGAATATCAGAGTGTATTACGAATTTAGATTGATTTTTGTGGATCAGCATCAGCGACTCCAACAGATATATACTGGGCACCGGCAAAATCCTGAGCCTTATAAATAAGTCCTTGCATGGAGAGCTTCTAGGAGCCGCAGCTATGAGGCGAATAGCGGCCTTCTGTAAAATAAACGCTCTCCGCGCAGTACTAGCATTACCCCACAGGGCAATTCCATAGGTCAAGCGACTGTGCACTAAGGAGAAGTACACTATTTTCATAATGTTATTGTCAACGAAAGGTCTTATCTGCCTCATAACAAATATTTGGGACGAGAGTTTACAGCATATATTATCAATGTGAGATATCCAGTTTAAATTAGTATCAAGTCTAACCCCAAGTAAAGATACTGATTTGGATTGTGCCCATTTATCGGAGGTAAAGGTTAGGTTTTGTGTTTTCGCGACATTTAATTTTAATAAATTAGCTGAAAACCAAGTTTCAGCTGTGCTTAGATTACTCATACTCAAGTTAACGTCGCCTCGGGTTAACAAGGTGGTATCATCAGCAAATAGGATACACTTGCTATTTCGAATGTTGACTGGTAAATCATTTATATATATAAGAAAAAGTAGCGGACCCAAAACGGATCCTTGAGGCACGCCATTAAAGGTTGGAAGCATACGCGATTCAACATTGTCAACACTGACATACTGTTGTCTACCAGCCAGATATGAGCCAAGAAGGTTTAATGAACTGTTGCGAATGCCATAGTATTCAAGTTTTTTCAGCAAGATGTCAATGTTGACGCAATCAAACGCTTTGGTAAGGTCACACAATGTGGCATGCATTGCGGTACCTTCATCAATGGCCTCCAGCACGTCATCTATAACGGCTAGAAGAGCCTTGGTAGTGGAACAGTCTTTCCTAAATCCAAATTGATATGGGGACAAGATAGATTTATTCTCCAAATAAGAAAGTAGTTTCTCTTTTATTATATGTTCTAGAATTTTTGAGAATATTGGTACAATCGCGATAGGTCTAAAATTGTCTGCTATATCGTGGTCGCCTTTTTTATGAATAGGTAGAATTTTAGTAATTTTAAGGCTGTCAGGCCACGTTCCTTCTTCTATAGATTTATTAAATAACAAAGCCATAAATATAGATAATAAATATTTGGCTTCCTATTTTTATTGTTTCTCTTAATTTTGTAATCACCGAAATTATAAAACGCAAAAAGGAACAATGCACCATTTTTCAAAAAAAAATCAAAAATATACTAGATTTATTTAAATTTTTTCAGCAGCAAGTCGGACAAAGTTTTAAGGCAAGATAAAGCACAAATCTGCATCTATAATTTCATGCCGATTTAATTATAGTTTGTACACTTTTAACCTTCGTTTCTCAAAGCTTAGTTTTTGGCGTTGGTTCCTTTTTGCATCCAAATGGCCCTTGACGTAAAACCCGAGTAAAACGTATTAAGCGACGTTGCCGTTGTTGAGAATTATATCTCAAGGCTCAGTTAATTTTCGGTTTTCACCATATTGTATTATTGACGCAAGAAAGCAATATATTTTTAAATCGATAGATTCGTTGAAGTCGTCAAATTATTTGAACATCTCTTAAGGTATTCAAAGACTTCAAATAAATTTAACAGTGAGCCTCGCAAATGTGCCGTTCGGCAGAAAAAGACGGACGACTGGAATGGAACGATCTTGGATCGGCCAAAAACGTAAACAATTCTGTCTATCCGTGTTAAAATGTCTCTGGTATTTGTAGTTCCTGTACCTTTAAGTTTTCGAGTGAGCTTTTCCAACTTTTGACTTTCGCCCACTAAGTGTTGGCTTAAATAACTGAAAAGTTTAAGTTGGAGTCTGAAACAATAAATGGAGAGTAAAGAACCGTCATCATCATTCAATGTCAATATACTTAAATATACGTAAATTATTTAATAGGTAAAATATAATTCATAAATTTGTAAATATGGAATGAATTACTATAAAAATTCAAATCTGATCAGTATTAGAAATATAAAATAATACACACGAGAAACATATACAGTGTATTATATTTCATGTAGTAGGTATAAAAATAAACTCACCTATCGTCTCCTCGTCAAAAACATTTTACTCCAGTTAGTCGTCATTCTTAGTCTGAAACAAAATATGAAGTAAGTAAACCAAATATATAATCTTCTAAAAGTGAAGTTGATAATTTAGTTTATAGATCTACAATAAGAAGTACCAGTATATACGACCGATTTAAAATTGAGCAATATTTATTTAAAATCTTCCTTCGACAAAAACTGACTTATAAAAACCATAGACATTATACAATAAACAATAATCAAGGTTGGGTATTGTTAAGAGAACCAATTGTATGCCACTCACTTACTTTGTCGATGATGAAAATTAATCATATAGGAAGCAGGATGCTACTTATTTAAAATACGATAGAATGCTAATGTATAATATTGTTTCTAAGTGTTATATTACCTAAAGGATCTAACATAAGTATTGTACAGAAATAACATTCATGTTTCATATTCAATAAGTTGCCTTTATTCGCTGTTGAATTGAAATCATATAAACTAAACAAATTTCCGATTTCTCTTTGTAGGGTAACCAAGCCAAAATGGAAGGAGTCCTCCAATTGGTATTGTAATAATCGAGGCAATAACAATACCGAAATATATTTAACTGATGTCAATTATGAACAATCAAACTTATTTTTTAGACAACTGTCACAAAAAGTGACATTTTGAGGATCTGACACGTTGTTGTGGTTTTATAGACGATAGACCGAGGTAGGGTACTGTTGTGGCTAGTTAGCTGATGAAAATAAGGGTGATTTTAATGCCTGCTCCCCGTTCGAAAATACGGAAAATCCATTTTCATTTACCAGACTTTTTGTTTTTTTATGATCCTATATTGTCTGGAATTTGAATGAAAGATTGGCATTGACAGGTGAGGGATGGGGGTTAACTTGCAAGAGAAAAGAACAATTTTCAACGTTTTCTTTTTGTCTGGCAATCGAGAGAGATTAGTTATTAGTATTCTATCAAAACATAACAACTTGTTGAATGAAAGCGCATATAGTGACGATTTTAGCTTGCTGAAAAAAAAATTATCTCATATTTCGATGTTATAATCAATATATAATTTTTAATGTAGAAAGAAACTTCAATTTTAGTTGTAGTTATTTTTTTTTACTATTCTATTCTACCTACTATTGGCTGGTATCAATAGTTTCACTGATGTAGTCTATATTGTTAAATATACAAAACAGTCCCGCTTTAGTAAAAGTCTCATAATGATATATAGATATTTTACAAACCGCAGCATTTGTATGGTGTACTATGCCTATTGCCTATTGTATCCATGTTTTGTAATATAAGTGAGTCATGGTCATAGATGAGATAATTGGTAGAAACATGCTCAATACGTATTCATGCTGATTTAACTCGACAAGTAATTAAAAATTAATCTACTATTACATAGGTACTTAATTTATTATATTTTTATTCAGCAATTGATAAACATATATATTCATGTAACGTATAAAATGTGTAAATTATATAGTGTGTAAAATGTAATTTTTTATAGATAATGTACATGAAACATATAGTTCTAAATAGGGATTTTACATAAAATTTGCATATTATATATTTTTTTACTCTGGCGTGAGGTGCTAACATTACACTGTACACACGCTGTGTAGTAATCACTTTACTTTACACAGACTTATTACGGGTGTGATATGTGCCAGACGAGCAACCTGAGATCCCGCGAGGTGACATGAGTTACATAAAAGCATTTCCTAATGTGTTACAGACACGTGTATTTTCAAACATCCGAAAATCATGACAACATATATCATAATGACATAAAAGTTTGACATTTTACACGACCATGCGTTCCTATAGCAGCGGATGTAATAACATATTATATACCGCGGGACTAAAGTAGTACTTTTCATCCCGATGGTAAAGTTTATGACATATAATATATAAAGTTTATGCTATAATTTAAGTCATTAAAATTACTTCAGTCGCAAGGTACAGTGCCGTTAAATTGAAAGTAAACGATTTTTTTAATTAATGTGAAACAGGCTTTCAGGTAATCAAAACTTGATGGTCAATTTTATTTGTCAGTTTACTAATTATTATTCCATATTTTGAAGTTTTCCTTATAATTATTATTATTATTATGCCACGCTTAACTGAACCGAAAAAAATGAGAGCTGTGATGTTACTGCAGAACGGATGGTCAATGCAAGCAGTTGCAGATACTTTGAA
The DNA here is from genome assembly GCA_964058915.1 of Tetropium fuscum. Classification (NCBI taxonomy): domain Eukaryota; kingdom Metazoa; phylum Arthropoda; class Insecta; order Coleoptera; family Cerambycidae; genus Tetropium; species Tetropium fuscum. Next base: position 1,532,743 of record CAXKVY010000056.1, read on the forward strand.
TGTGAGTAAAGGTTGCATTTACAAAATTAAGCAAAAATGGAATGCCGAAGGAACTGTTGAGTACGTCCATAGAGGGGGCCGTCAGAAATTCTTCAGTACTATGGAGGAAGACGAACTCGTCCTTGACCACCTCCAACAGAATCCTTTGATACAGCAGTGACTGCCTGCCTCAAACAAATCTGCCTCAAACAAGACTGCCTTCTTAACAAATTTTCCTGCTTCGGTGGAAACTGCGAAGACGACGTATCAGAACATCTGAGCTGAAGAATTTTTCGGCTGCAAATAAAGTTGCTCTGTTGCCACGGCATAAGGAGCAGAGGTTAAACTTTACCAACCAATTTGACGGTGTGCCACAGGACTTTTGGGACAATTTTTTCAGACGAAAAAGTTTTTCAATCCTGCTATGATGGCTCTGTGCGTATATACCGCCCAAGAAATTGCCGATATGAAGAGCGCTATATAAATCCTACAGCTCGTAGTGGTCGCTTCTCTAACAACGTGTGGGCATGGATATGTTGCCAAGGAGCAGGTGTTACTTGGAGAATCAGAGAGCGTCTTACTGGTCAAAGCTACGCTCGCATTTTGGAGTATGTTATGTTACCTTCCGTTTCCATTTTATATCCCGAGAACTTCACTTTCCAGCAGGAAAATATTTTTATTTCCTCTTTCCTTTTTCCATATTTCAATTAAATTTATATTTCAGGATAATTCCTCTATTCACAAATCACGAGTTGTTACTGAATGGCTGAATACAAACCATATTAACACTCTGCCTTGGCCCTCTAAATCGCCGGATTTAAATCCGATAGAAAATGTATGGGAACAAATGGAAAAAGACATGTATAGCAGAAATTTCCGACCAGCGAACGTAGAAGAACTGTGGTTGGCGATTGAAAATGCCTGGGAAAATATTGGCGAGGATTACACCAGGACACTAATATTGTATATGAGAAATAGGCTTCAAAAAGTTATAAACGCGAATGGTGCTTGGACCAAATATTAATTCATAGTAATTTTCTTAAGTTCTCAGTTAGGTTGTTAATTTAATGGATTTTTTTACAAGAGACGTCCTTACCACATAGATTTTCCTTAATAAATACTGTATATAAAATGCTGTCACCCTATAACTGACAGATACTTCAACCTAAAATAATGTTGAATGTGATCTGTTTACAAAAGCCTGCTTCACAACGGGAAAATTTCTCATAAGAGTGGTTTACTTTCAATTGAACGGCACTGTACTTACGATATTTTTCGTACTTCTCAAATTGAAACGTATACATAATATAAAAAAGCACATAGAAACCTTTATAGAAACACAGATTGAGCATAAAAGGCAAATAATGGGAGTCACTGATTAACAAGTTCGCAACAATAGTTGCGCTGTGACATGATTAATTTGGAGACATTGTCATTGTTAGTGTCATGAGCTCTGTCTCTGATATTGATAAAATGCAGTCGAAATAGGTCAAGCTGCGTTCACCCAGGAAAGACTGGCGAAGACGATTAAAACTCAGTTTTAATCGTATCCGGGTCATGCCAACTTGGTTGGCGAAACGCGCGTCGAGCGAAGTGAAAGTGTTTTGATGTTATAATTACATCAAAGGTTCCAGCCCTATCCAGTATTAGTTACACTAGTCAAAATCAGTTACATTTGTGAGTCACAAGAGAGACACGCCTTCATCACTGTAATAATTTAGTATACCTGTTGTCTCTTTAATATTTGCTAACCCTTCTTCATTAACAAAACTATTTTTATTACTTGACTCATTTCCGAGTTAAGCGTTCATACCTACCAGCGAACCGCAAGGGGAAAAGTAAAGATAAAGAGTCAGCTGTGTGAACATGTGTGATTCCCGGGCATATGAGCAGGACATAACCGACAGAAGCGATGTAGGGGAGACCGGGGATAGTTGGATACAGGGGTACGTTGACACAGACTAATTGTTACGGCCGCCGGCCGATAGATAGCGCCCTACGTCAATGCATACATTCCATTATACAGTAGGCGTGTACCATTGTGAGCTCAGTGAGGTAGAGACATCGGTAAAGTGCCTATCGTCGATTGTGATTATTTGTTGAATGCGAGTAACTTTTTGCGTCTTTACATATTTAGCGTTTTTATATATTTTATTAGTCTAAATAATAATGCATTGTACTTTGACTGTTAAGGTGGCCATATTGTAAATAAATTCATCTTGGGGCTAGTTGACACATTTTACGAGGGACTAGTTGACACAGGGTGTCAACTTACCCCGTTAGGTTTTTGTGACAATGTTTTGATTAATTTTTCGGTTGGCGTTAGTACTAATTGATTTTGATTATAGGATACAATGCGAACATACAAACGGAAGACTGAAATGGGAAGAACACCCAAAAATATCATACAAGAAGCCGTCCGAGCCATGTTAATTGGCAAAAATCGATAAGAAAAACGGCAAGTTATTTTGATATCCCATTTAAGTCTTAGTAAGCTCAATTGAAAGGCCCCTTTTATTGATCTTGGATAACAATGACTCCCATCTTTGGATAGAGCCCTTAGAGTTCTTTAAAGAAAATCGTGTTTCCGTTCCATCACTACCACCGCATTGTAGCAACAAACTTCAGCCCCTGGATCGCTCAGTTTTTGGACCATTTAAAAAAATTGTGTGAACACGGCTTGTGATTCTTGGATCACTAATAACCCGGGTCAACTAATTAATTTATATTGAGGCCTATACGTCATAAGGGCCGAGCCCTCGCCAATATAAATCTAAAAAAAATCTAACCCGGGTCAAACCAAGTCAATTTACAAGTTGAAATAGTAACTCAACCAGTAGTACCGCCACTAGTTGACGCAGCCAAGCAGACTGTCATTTCTGAAGAAGATCAAAGGGAAAAACATGTTCCAACTCCTGAAGAAGTCAGGCCTCTTAAAAAAGCTGATCCAAGGAAACTAACCAGACAAGGAAGTAAGAAAAGAAGTACTGCAATATTAACCGATACACCTATCAAAGACGCATAGATAAAGATAAAAAATAGAGATAAAAGTTGAAAAAGAATCCGCTAAAAAAAAGAAACTAGACCAGGAGAGAAAAAAGACTGAAGGTGGTAAAAAGATATCTGTAAAAGGTAAAGCACGTGTTACTAAACAAGTATTGGCCTCTAAAAAAAGGCCAAGGTACGAGCTGAAGATATCAGCACTGATGAAGGAGAAAATACAGAATATTTTTGCCTGATGTGCATGGAAACGTTTGGTAATAGTGGTCCAAATGAAAAATGGGTGCAATGTACCAAGTGCAAGTTTTAGGCGCATGTATCTTGCACAAATGGAGATATATGTTTTTATATTTGCGAAAATTGTTCCGATGACGATGACTTGGCATTAATTGGTTACTTTATTATTATTATGTAGATTAGCGGAAGAGTGCTCTTTTTATTTTGTAATATAAATATAAATACATTTATTAAAATGTATTTATGTATTAACCTACCCCGGCGGTATGGGCAAATTGTCCCATATAAGGGGTAAATTGACACACGCTTTCTACTTCTTCTAAAGCTTTGTGGAGACCCAATTTTTCCAGGTATATATTTACTAGTCTGAAATATTTTAGCCAATTAGCTGTACTTTTTAAATTAATTAGTAGATTATGAATAAGTGTTATAAATTTAAAAAAATAAAAATAAAAACTCTGTTAACTAGCCCCGGTCTCCCCTACTTATAGCTTGATTTGTCTACCTCCTGCTTTATTTTATTTATATTTGGGCTGTTAGCTGTTACATATTTTTTACGTACTGTTACCCAGCAGTATTATGCCCTTTTTTAATTAAAGTGCACGGAAACGTCCAAACTTTTATGTAGCATTTATCTGTTTACGACGTATATAGCAATAGTATATAGCATAATAACGATCTTCTCATCGACACTGAACTTGTAGGTAAATATGGAACAAAAGCGACGTTTTTACATCTCTCATATTTCCAAAATTATACCAAGTAATAATAAAACGTATACTTATTAAAAAAACGTATATTTTAATTGGCTTAGGAAAATTTTAATAACTGCGGTTAAAATGACATGTTTTCTATTGACGTTTACATCATGTTAATACACACTTTCTCTAAAAAATTGCAAAGAGTGTAAATCGGTAAGTAAGTATAGGTAATTGTGCAATTATTATTGCAGTACCTACTTACATTTATACTTCTAATTTCAAAACATTACTATTACATACCTATTTGGATTATTAAACCATATTTGAAAGTCGTTACCAAATTTTAATCTACTTATATAATGAAGTGAATAAAGCAATATTAATTTCCTTGATAGAATTTTCAAATATCTACGTGAAAATTGAACATGATTTCCAGAAAAAGTAAAACTGATTATTCAACGTCGTAGTACTTACTATTCCGAGAGCTCGCACCTCAAAAAATGAGTAGTTAGTCTACCCTACGGTCTAAGGCAGTCCGTAGAAAATGCAGTTTTTTGGCGCACAATTGTCTAAAACCGCCGGTAATACGCACAAACTATATCGTTTAATATTGGAGCGCAAATCGCCCGAGTTAATAATGGGCATTAATTGGAAGGTGAATACTATGAATTGCCCACGACTATTATACATTATTCATCTTGAAAGAGTCGTTTTTCAGTTCTTAACGAGTTTTTGAAAAATATTGCCTAAGTAGAAGGTTATTATGGCACCATTTAATTGACAGTAAAGCACCCAAACTGATCAATATGATCAACCATCAGCTATTATCTAATGTATTTTAGCCTATGAAAATAAATGAAATCATTCTAAAGTCCGTCCAGTGATGTCTTTTAGTTTATTCTGTTGTATTCTCACTCTCGCACTATGCTCTGCTTTTTACCACAAAACCTACACAAGTTCGAATGGTTGAGTCCTCTTGATTCTTCGGACAAGATGTTGATTGTCCAGTAACTGAAGAGCCTCAATGTGGATATGGTGATGTAGTCTGGCTTCATGTTTATCAGCAAATCTTTTTATTTCATCTCGAACAATAGGAATTCCAAGGTCTCGATGAAGATCACTATTGCGTATGTACCATGGAGCGTTTACCATGTTACGCAGGACTTTATTCTTAAACGTTTGGATATACTTTATGTTGCTGTATTTTGAACAACCTCAGAGCTGAATACCATATAACAGAATTGGTTTTAAAATCTGATTATCATCTAGAATTTTATTGAACGAATGTCACGATTTTAACGTCTGCCAGTTGTGGTCACTGGTGTACAGAAGGTAGATGACAGGACCCAAGACACTACCTTGAGGCACACTTGCTTTGATTTATTTTATGTCTGAATACTCATCTTCTTGTATGACTCTGTTATATAGGAGGTAAGAATTTGGAAGTATTTTATTAACCTTAAGTATCAGTCCCTTGTGCCAAATTTTTTCAAAGGCTTGCGCTATGTCTAAGAAGGCTGCTGAACAAACTTTCTTCTTCCCTTCTAGAGCTTTTTAGATGACATCCGTTACTCGATGCACTTGATCTATAGTAGAATGTTTTTGTCTGAATCCAAATTGATAGTCTGGGATCAAGTTGTTATTTTCTTTTAGAGGTTGTATTCTTTTGAGGAGTAACTTTACAAATAGCTTTAAAATGATTGGAAGAAGAGAGATAGGTCTATATGATTCTACATCCTTAATTGGCTTACCAGGTTTGGGTATCATGATTACTTCTGCAACTTTCCAAATGGGAGGTACATGTTTCAGTCGAAAGGCTGTGTTGAAAAGGTAAGTCAACATTAAAATACCTTTGTTGGGTAGTTGTTTCGGAAATTCGCCAGTTATCAGATCAAATCCTGGTGCTTTTTTTGATTAAAGTTTGTCTTAGTTTCATTATAGACTTCAGTTGGAGTGGAAGGTCTGATATCTTCTGATATTGTTTCTCAAATTTCTTCCAATCTAATATTAGTCTCTTACTCAAGGACCATCATTATTTCTTATTGGTGGAATTGACATTACGGGCCTGATCATTTTCTTGGTTGTATTCCATAGCGAATAACCAGCTAGGTTATAGGATAGGTTCCTTAGGTAAGAGTTGATTAAATGTTCCTTCAGTTTCAATATTTCTGTTTAAAGCGCCTGTGTCTTGTTATTAAGAATATTTTTGTCCAATGGGTCTCTTGTCTGTTGCCATCTTCTCCTAACTCTTCTTTTTTCACGTAACAGGTTTCTTATTTCGACTGGATACTCTTTGTGTACTTTGCGTACTTTGTTTAAGTACGCAAGTAATTTGTTGTGTATTTTTGAATGAAGATGCTTGAATAACTTTGATAAAGTTTTCCGCCTCCTGTTCCAGCTGCACAGTAGTTTTCAGTTTAACATTTAATTTGATATTCAGTTGTAACCCATTTCGGAAACTCTCCCGTAGACTTATTTACTAACATAGGTTCTTTCTTTTTTGATATTTTTTTCGTTTAGTGTTAAGACCGCAGCAGAGTGATCAGAATCTACATCTAGATTTTGTTCTACCTCAACAAAAGTTGGTGGTACTTTTTTTTGTGATAAAAAATCACAGGTCAGGAATTTAATTTGGATCTGTGGGCCAGTATGTAGGCTTACCTGTGGAACGTAATTATGGCACCTAAATAACAATAAAGATTCAGATATCGATCGTCGATAAATTTTCAATTTTGAGTATAATAAAAAAAATCTAATCTAAAAATATACATAGAATTTCTATAGGGGTGAGAAATGAAGCTCTCAAAGTGGTTCCATTAGATTCAGGATGTCGAAAATAGTATCAAACAATGTTACTTTTGAAGATCTACATATGTATCTGAAAATAATGAGATAATATACGCTCTGGTAAGTTAAAAAGAGGTATGGCATTCTAGGGTTAGTCATCCAATATAAAAAAAAAATAAGCCGCAAGTCACATCAAAGCCACAAAAGCTTGTCAATGCAAATAAGGTAACTGAAGTCTGAACTTACCATATTTTCCGAAATATGAACTTGTAAACTATATACTATACTACTATATAAAACTATACTACTATATAAAACTATAAATATTTTCCCGAAACTCTAGGGCCCATACTTTCCCCAATATCGTACCTCGCCGACCTTAGTGGGACACACTGTATAGTGTTTTAAGGATAACTGTGCTTTACGTTAGCATATTTTTAAAAATAATTCAGGTTCCTCATAATAAATTACTGCATCTCATTTTATTTGTCTATAAAAGTCAAAACGCACGCCCTTCGCTGCACTAATAAATAAATAATTTTAACAATGTAGCCAACATATAACAGTATCCAACATATTACCAGTAACATATCTAAAAATATAGGAAAATTCCAAGGAAACCATTACATAGCAGCACCTAATTAACAGAATAATGGCGCAATTTTTCACCTTAAGAAGTTAAGACAATATCTTAATCAATCTCATTGTTTACTTCACAGAGAAATAAAAATACTTATGCACGCCAGTTGGTCATATACAATTGTTATTATTATACGGAATGAAACAATATTGCCCGTCCTTCAACTTCAATAAAACCTTTATCTTTCTTGAGAACTACAGAGCGTCCCAAAAACGTCGGTTATTAAACAGAATCTCTTCGAAATGTCCACGTTCGATGGTCCAACTGGGAAAAATAAAAGTTCTTCAACCACCTACGTAGGGGGTCCTGCCCTTACCGACTTCTAAGATGAAGTATTCGCTTTCTTCGATCAAATTATATTGCAAGTATTTGGAATAATGCATCATATCAAAAATCCAAGCATTTACAACCCTGAAGATTATGGTTGTATCTCAACCATTGGATATTAACATATTAGCTGACAACCAATATCAAGTCAAATGGTTTGATTGCAAAAATTTGTAAGTAATTCACTACGATCAGCAGGTTTTTTTTTCTTCAAAAAACTAATCGTAACCTAATAAACTTGTATTTTACACAGCCTTGAGAAGGCTGTGGTTTTGAGGCATTGATAAGCCGAACTGAATGACTGGGACAATGATCAGAAAATGTTACTGACAACGACCAAAATGACAAAATGATTATATATTCTATTTATATTCAATGCTTCATTATATTTTTATAAATTTTTCATAAAATTTTATAAAACCTCAAACAATAAATATTTATTCTAAATAAACTTATCGAATTCCTTCATACATTCATCTATTGCTGCCACCCACTCGTACTCGTTCGTACGGATTATAGTCTCGCTCGCTATCACAGCCGACTTTCTACCATGTCTGGGGTATGTTAGACCCTTCGGATGTGTCTGGCTGTTTGGATAATATTGTAAAATAACCCTTTGAATAACATTATATAACTTTCAAGTTTCATAGTATGACGTAACGTAAATGCTATCAACTTTGGATACACGTGGTTATAAAATATTGTGTGTTACCATAAATACATGTTTTCCTCCATAGTTGAAATTAAAGCAATATTTGCACGTTGTTACACGTTCACGAAGTTGTAATGTAGTTAATTTGCGAGCCATTTTCACAACTCATGAAATCTTACTACTTACGTATTATAATATTAATTAATGGTGCATTAAAATGTTTCTAATATTTTGGTAGAGGAAATCATTCATTCAAATAAACTGTATCATTTGAGGTAATATTGACCACAAAGAACTTTCTTATTTTATATTTATTGAAAAAATTAATTCTGTTACACACTTAGACGTTTTATTATTTGCATTATGTAAAACTCTTTGGTACCACAACCGAGAATAATATAGGCAAATAAAGATATCAACTAAAAGGATTTAGAAGAACACGGAAGGAAATCGTAGTTCCGTGAATAACATTAAGTTGTTTTTGCAGTTGAAAGTAACCATTGATTCATTGTATTGATTGAATGATTGCTTAAGTGTTATTTTCAGGAAAAATTACGCCAAAAATGGATTTTTTTGAGTACATTCTCGAATTTAAAACTGTAGAAGATTGAATTCACTACAACTTTTATTAAAAACACTTTTTCTAGGATTAATACTTTTAGAGTTAAGCGGCATGTTGATATGACAATCGCAAAGTCGTATAAAATAGCTGATAGCGGGAGCAATTCCGGAGAAGCTGGAAATAATTTTAATTTGTTTCATTTGGTGTTAAAAAACAAGTACTAAATTTTCAATCCCCAGAAAGCCCGGATTTAGCCGCCATCTTTAAGAAAATGGACTAAAAAAATTTGTTTTCTTTATTAATTGTCAATAACTCGATTCCTATAAACTTTAGAGCAAAATATGTAATTACCAAAATTAAAGCAAATTGTCCATAAAAAATGTTCTGTTTTTTTTCGTGCGACTACCTGTGTCGAAGTTACATAGGCATCCAAAGCTGGATATATCATAGGCACTTATTATTTTCTTTATTCCAGACATATTTAAAAACAAGCAAGATGTCATGTTATTATTATTGCTCATTGCTACTTTACAACACGCAGGTCCCCAAGTATTACTGAAGCTTATTTCTTGTAAATGCGATAAAGGTTGTAATGCAGCTTGTAGCTAGCTGCAGCAAAGCAGGTTTGTAATGTTCAGTAATGTGTGCATTTTTCCAAGGCAAATCTTATTCGGAAATCTTATTTAGAAGTGGTAGAATTAGACGAAAAAGACTACGAGAAGAATTTCCTTATCGATATAGAATTAGATATAGACCAATCAGGATATTCTGCAAATTATGAACTAGATCCGGGATATAAGACAGATGTTGAGGACATTCAGGATGATATTGAGGTTTATATTGAACAACCCTTAACATGAAAAAGGCGAAAAACGCTAATGATGCTTCAACCTCAAAATAAACTAAGTTGGTGGCATAGAGGATTAGGCCTATTAATTGGAGACAATTTAAAAAAAACCACGCCGGATACTTTACCTCTAGGTGGTGTGGAAACAAGTAAAGTATGTGACATGATTTCTTTACCAGATAAAAATGTATATCACCAAAAAGCAATTGAATGTGTTATAGAGCATCTACTCTTCTTTAATTTTGATAACTATTTTGATATTTTGCCATAGATTTATAGGTACTAATCGAGGTATTTACTAATATTAAGAAACAAACACATTTTTGTGCCATTTTTCAGCATAGCGGCTACATAAGGTACAGTGCCCTTCAATTGTTGAAAGTAAACGACTCTTATGAGAAATTTTGGAAATTTTCTCATTGTGAAGCAGGCTTTTGTAAACAGATCACATTCAAAATTATTTTAGGTTGAAGTATCTGTCAGTTATAGGGTGACAGCATTTTATATACAGTATTTATTAAGGAAAATATATATGGTAAGGACGTCTCTTGAAAAAAAATCCATTAAATTAACAAACTAACTGAGAACTTAAGAAAATTACTATGAATTAATATTTGGTCCAAGCACCATTCGCGTTTATAACTCTTTGAAGCCTATTTCTCATAGACAATATTAGTGTCCTGGTGTAATCCCAGCCAATATTTTCCCAGGCATTTTCAATCGCCAACCACAGTTCTTCTACGTTCGCTGGTCGGAAATTTCTGCTATACATGTCTTTTTCCATTTGTGCCCATACATTTTCTATCGGATTTAAATCCGGCGACTTAGAGGGCCAAGGCAGAGTGTTAATATGGTTTGTATTCAGCCATTCAGTAACAACTCGTGATTTGTGAATAGAGGAATTATCCTGAAATATAAGTTTAATTGAAAAATGGAAAAAGGAAAGAGGAAATAAAAATATTTTCCTGCTGGAAAGTGAAGTTCTCGGGATATAAAATGGAAACGGAAGGTAACATAACATATTCCAAAATGCGAGCGTAGCTATGACCAGTAAGACGCTCTCTGATTCTCCAAGTAACACCTGCTCCTTTGCAACATATCCATGCCCACACGTTGATAGAGAAGCAACCACTACGAGCTGTAGGATTTATATAGCGCTTTTCAAATCGGCAATTTCTTGGGCGGTATACACGCACAGAGCCATCATAGCAGGATTGAAAAACTTGGTTGTCCCAAAAGTCCTGTGGCACACCGACAAATTGGTTGGCAAAGTTTAACCTCTGCTCCTTATGCCGTGGCAACAGAGCAATTTTATTTGCAGCCGAAAAATTCTTCAGCTCAGATGCTCTGATACGTCGTCTTGCGGTTTCCACCGAAGCAGGAAAATTTGTTAAGAAGCAGGCAGTCACTGCTGTATCAAAAGGATTCTGTCGGAGGTGGTCAAGGACGAGTTCGTCTTCCTCCATAGTACTGAATTTCTGACGGCCCCCTCTATGGACGTACTCAACAGTTCCTTCTGCATTCCATTTTTGCTTAATTTTGTAAATCCAACCTTTACTCACATTCAAAGCATCTGCAACTGCTTGCATTGACATCCGTTCTGCAGTAACAGCTCTCATTTTTTGCGGTTCAGTTAAGCGCGGCATGATAATAATAATAATTATAAGGAAAACATCAAAATATAGAATCATTTTTAGTAAACTGACAAATAAAATTGACAATCAAGTTTTGATTACCTGAAAGCCTGTTTCACATTAATTAAAAAAATCGTTTACTTTCAATTGAACTGCACTGTACATATACCAAATATGGGCACTGACTCAAATAAAGGCACTGTCAAAAAAAAATAATAGAGAAAACTTTTTCCGCGCATATTACAGTTTACAACATCGCGATGGACGTTAATTAGTCTACCAACTATGATATGGAGCTCTCTTAATTAATCTAGCAGAAAGTTAAAAAACAAAGTGAGGCTAGTAATTTCGGTAAGTAAAACTTTCATCAAATTTAAAGTAAAAATTTGATAACATTGACTGTTACATGTCAGTCTATAGCTAAAGAACTGTACTTTCATGTAAACTTTTCCTGTACTATCGTGAAAAAAGTTTTGATGCGAAAAGTGACAAACGCCAAATGTGAGAAATAAGGGCACGTTTCTTTTTCCTGGAAATTTGTTATACTTGACAACGCTGTTAAAAATGGTAGCAGGTGTGAAGATATCGATGTAATGAGGGTTTTTTGCTCGGGGTTTTATGTTTCATATTTCAATGTTACAAACTATATATGTATATGTATGTATCTATGTATGTATGTATTCATATCACAATATATTCGATATCACAATATATCCGATATCCGATATCACAAACACAAGAGAAGCAGCCACCAAGGAATTTCTAGAGATGCCCACGTTATCCTGTCACAATAACCAAAAAACTATGAACGACCGCACCACGGATGATAGTACCAAACCAAGCACCAACAGAAACATTGTTGTTATACCAACTGACGCACGTCTATGACTTGTTTATTATTGCTCCAACTATTCTAGAAAGGTATGTTACATAATATTCCGTCTACTATCTTAAAAAATTTAATTGCATTAAATTAGATCAAAAATGTGATGAAAATAGGTGGTAAATATATTATTCTGACCTTGGAGGTATAGCGATTTAAGTAAACAATATCTAATATATTAAATAGAATTTCATGCACGTGTTACTGCTTTAGGTGAATGAGAATGTGAAATCGAAATGTCAAGAATAAAGTTTTCCGATTACAGATATAATACAGCTAAATTGGAAGGTTACCTATAAACTATAAAACCTATAATACAATAATTACTAAGAGACATCGAAGGGACAGGGGTGTTTACTACTGCGGCGATAATATACAGTGCAAGTAACGCCATAATGACATTAAAGTGATATTAGGAGCAATGAAATAATTTCCATGAGTTTTCAACACATTTCCGATCATGCCCACTATCATTATTTGACTGGACTAATCTGATAAAAACTTGAGAACCGAACTAATTATTGTAAGCTTAATGTTGCATACAATATAATACTGTTTTTATATTTTTCATTAAATGTAATAATTACATTTAATGAAAATTCGGTCAGAAATTCTTATCTGACATAATACATTCATTATTTAATATTTCTATTACAAGAAATATTGACATGAAAATATTTATTTATATCTATCATTGAGTGGATATCTTCATTGTGTGGAGCCTGTACACGTACCGGGTAAGTCTCTTAAGATTGACACCCCCCTTCCCCTTATCTCACTTATCCTTTGCCGATTTAACTCATTCAAAAAAGGAGTAGACACGGTTTTTGATGAATTTTTATAATCTGAGAACAGATATTAAAAATCTCGTAAAATATACAGGGTGGAAAATAAAACATGATTTGTTTAAATGGAACACCCCGTATATTTTTAGACCAAAATAATGTACTTAATTTTCTGAATCCAAAAATGTGTAATTGTTATATAATCACTCCACCTGTTCGTGAGATATTACTAAAAACTTATCACATTACGGGTGTCAATTATAAAATAAGAACATCAAGATACCTCTGGAAACAATTTATATTTGCATTGTTTATTTGTTGACAGATGTCATCCAGTTTTTTGTGAGATAGTAGTTCACTCTCTTAGATATTAGCGTCAAAAATATGTAGTGTTCGTAAAGAAGCAAGTTATTTTGAAAATGGTATATTCATTGGAAGAACGCAAAGAGTTACTTGAAATTTATATTCAGTGCAACAAGAATAAGTCTCTTGCTCGGAGGGAGTATGTTAGGTTATTTCGAGAAAGGCTACCTCCTTCCAAAAATAGTTTTAAAAACATTTATGCAAAGTTTAGGAATACCGAATCGCTGAGAGACAAGAAAAGGGAAAGGCGAAGAACAAAAACAGGAGACAGAAGACACAGAACTCAACGGGTTATTACATTTTGCTGAAAATCCATCCAAATCATCCTATGCCGCAGCAATAGAATTGGATATATCACAAAGAAGTGTGATAAAAATATTATATCGCCATAATTTTAAACCATATAGTATTTTGCCCGTTCAATATTTAGACAACAACAACCTTCAAGACAGGTTAACCTTCTGCAGAGACATACTTGATAGAATAGAGGAAGATGATGAGTTTCTAAGTCATGCCTTTTGGACTGACGAAAGCAGTTTTTCTACTGCGGGAATTCTTAACAGAAAAAATGCACATTACTGGGCAGCGGAAAATCCACATATTGTAAAAAAAATAAAAAAACAAGGATACTAAACTGTAAACGTGTGGTGTGGCAGCCACAAGGATGCTATTGTAGGTCCTGTATTTATAAATGGGCCCTTAAATGCACAACGTTATGTGGATATTCTTCAACATCCAGCTGAAAATTATTTAGATAATATTAATTTAGTGGACAACAGATCTGTTACTTGGCAGCAGGATGGAGCACCACCACACTCTGCAAGGAACGTCACCGAATACCTAAACAGAAAATATCCTATTTGGATAGGAAGGCACGGAGTTATACATTGGCCCGCTAAAAGTCCGGACTTAACACCTATGGATTTTTTTCTCTGGGGTACGATAAAACAACATATATACGAAACTGGGGTTTTTAATAATATGAATGAGTTAAAAGAATGCATACGTGTAAAAATTGAGGAATTAAACCAAAATGGTGATATATTTCAAAGGGTGAGAAGCAATTTTATAAAGCGATGTCAAATGTATATTCAGAATGGTGGTGGTTACGTGGAAAATATGTAATTACGTTACGTGTAAATAAATAAAATTGTGTTACTCTATTGTGTCACTGTATTAATATTGACTTTTATTTGTTTTTATTAGGCTTATGTTGTTTATTGTTATTACTCGTTACTGTTATTGTCACCTATATATTATTTATTTATTATCTCAATAAATGGCATTGTTTCCAGAGGTATCTTGATATGTTTTTTGTTTTATAATTGACACCCGTAATGTGATAAGTTTTTAGTAATATCTCACGAACAGGTGGAGTGATTATATAACAATTAGATATTTTTTTACTCAGAAAATTAAGGACATTATTTTGGTATAAAAATATACGGGGTGTTACATTTAAAAAAATCATGTTTTATTTTCCACCCTGTATATCTTACGAGATTTTTAATATCCGTGCTCAGATTATAAAAATTCATCAAAAACCGCGTCCACTCCTTTTTTGAATCAGTTAAATCGGCAAAGGATAAGTGAGATAAGGGGGGTGTCAATCTTAAGAGACTTACCCTGTACACTAAAAACTGTACATACTGCCATCTTTCGTCTCGGTACTCTTGCTCAAACATATCCGCACACTTCGAACTACCAACTAGAACTGTTGAGTAGATGCAAAACTGTATTTTTCATCAAAATATCTGTTTCATCGAAGATCATGGTATTCCCGGTCGAACATGAAGCAATATTACTTTTTATTATTGGTATAGCTAAAAAAAACTTTTAACTGAAACGGTTTTATTTTAAATCATCGATCGTTCTAAAAACCACAAAATAACTAGGACACAAACCTGAACCTTCCTGAGATTCTGACGTCTGGTAAGAAATAAAAACGTGGGCCGCATTTGACATATGGCTTTTATACGCCCCACGATTTGATTTATTACTAAACGTCAGAATCTCAGGTCCAGGTCTGTGTCCTAATTATTTTGTAGTTTTTAGTACAACTGACGATTCAAAATAAAATCGTTTAGGCTAAAAGTTTTTTCCTATTTTTGTTTTGAAGTTATTAGTTTTTTTAAGTTCCACTGTCCGCCTCCTGCCTCCATCACCAAACCCTCGTCACCAAGTATAATGTATGGGACTCATTAAAAGCAACTAAATGAGCCCAATAACCTTAAACAACCCCAAGTACCAAGTTTAAGACAAATCGGTTCATAAATTTGATAGACAGCCATTTTGAATCCGCCGTTTTGATTTTATTAAGTTTGAGTAAAAAATTGTATTGAGTGACCTTAAACACCGCAAAGTTTCAAGTTTGAGACAAATCGGTTAATAAATAGGATAATAGTATTATAGGATAATACTATTATGTAGTATCTAACGATGACTATATATAGTATATATCGATATATAGTATCTATCGATGACTAAAAACCCTGTCATGTCTATGCGCCTAGTTCGCTAATTATTGTACTGTTTCAATTTCATAATAACCTTTTAATAACATGCCCAAAGGTTAATATGAAACAAAAAAAACGATTTTTGGCAGGGATTTTTCATATCATATATTATAATGTCATTTGCGTCATCGTAATCTGTAAATACCCAGTTTCAAAACTTCTGCAGTTATTAGGATCAAATACTTTTTTCAACAATTGTCAATTGTACGGTATACCCAGATAGGTATAAAAAGTAACAAATAATAACGAGATGTTTCGTAAAATCGAAATATCAGAATAGAAAGAAAAAATAAAAATAAAATAATAAAGGTAGCTATACTACGAGTCCAAAATAATAAAGACCAACAACTAACTATCTTCATCTTCGGCAGTTACAAGTTACAACAAAGCCGCTGGCTTGGACGTTGAAACGGTGCCTACGTCAGTCTATTATTGTGGAGTATAAATAGCCATTTATATGAATATGCCTTCATTTGCTTTATTCATAATAATTTTAAAAACCTATATTTCTAAATTCCTCACCCTCTAAAAACTATTGCTATGGTAAAGGTAAGTATGTAAGTATGGTCAAATTATCTGCCTGATTATATCTCTACCATTTCAATATAATCACGTATGTCCATATATAAAAAAAATCTCCAAAATTGTATTAAAATCCGTTCAGTCTGCAAAACGGGGATATCGAGTAGTACATTCCACAAATGATGAAATGAAAATGTCGATTATATGCATTCTAAAACAGATACGTTAAAATTTGGAAACAGTTTTTTTACGTACTTAACTAATAACTCCTTATATTGTATATGGTTAAAATTGAATATATACAAGAAGATACAGTATCCAAAGACCTTTTAAAAGTTTAAGAAATTCATCAGGTAACATAAAACCATTTTACGGATAATAAAGAGTGTTTGTTTGGGCAACTTCACCAGGTACTACTAAGCTGAACATTGACCGCTCCCAAGGTTGTTTTTACCTGTGCTTGGGTACGTCTGCCTTGGGTCTGATCGTAAGGTAAAAATAGTACCTACATGCAGGTACGTAGAAAACAGTTATTTCCATTAATCCTCTACTCACAATGGATCAATCTGTGTAAACGAAAAAAATTAATGGACATTTCGCCTAACCATTTATGAAATATATCAAATGATAAATAAATGATCATAAATAAATTATCATAAATAAATTGAGATGACACTTTACCGACCGGTTACATAATATTGCAAAATTGTGGAGATGTTAATTCTTATGTTGAAAATTTCTCAAATTGTATTAGGTATATCTATTATGGCAATGTTATGGGTTATTAGAAGATGGGTTTCTATAAGTGAATAATCAATCGGTAGAACTATTTTACTTGTCAAGAAATTTATAATCTTCAAGGGATTTTTTGTTTGTTTTTAGTTTACAGAAGCCATATGACGCAGATCGATAGATCAGACAAACATGCAGATTTGAAAAAGATAAAATGATCTACGTTTAAATGTTTCATTTGCTAGATGTCCATTAATTTGATTATAGTTTCTGTTTTACATTATTCGTGCTGTTTCATGCGGCATTGGATTCTTAGCGCCCTATTACGTTGATAAACCGGAAATAGGTTGCAGCGTCTCTGGAAATTCTCGTATTCAATTAGTGCCAGCTAGAGTGCGCTCGCAAGAAGTAGACAGCACCATAAATAAATAATAATATCCATGTAAAAATTAAGGAGGGTGATCGTCTTAGAAGTAACCCTACAAAGGCACCAGCTCCGATTTTATTTTTGATTACTTGCAATTGGAAATATGACCTGAGAAAATTATAAGATGAGGGTGTGCGAAAGCGGGGTTGCGTTGTACGACTATATGCAGAAATTGCCGCGGTCAAAGCTGCACAAATGCAGACGTGATAAGACAGTTTCCGTACATTAGCCCTATTGGACAAACCACAAAATAAGTGACAAGAGTTCTACGATATTAATTAGGTACAAATTTTCTATTTGTGCAACCTTTTCGCAGTAAAATGACAAAAACTACCTCGAGGTGGCTCTAGGCTGGCTTGTGAGGGTGAAGCGCCCACTTGCGCCATTGGAACAATTTTGTTTCTTTAAGGACATACACGAGCAAAAAAAGATTATATTTTTTTCCTGTGTCATTTTTTAGTCTAAAATAAACTGGACTACTGTTTAAATATACACCGTTTATATTTAAAAATATCGGGTGACACAGAAAGTACCCACCCTCCAATTATTTTTGCAATAAAATTTAGAAATTTTGGGGAAACATACCAATCGGTGGCCTAATTCTGACATACTTGTGTCAAAAGTCTAGTATTACATGGATAAAAAATGGTATAAAAACAGATCATAATAGACTTTGAATGAGACATTTTAATTTATTAATTATTTCTTAATTATTCTAGTAATAATACTGAAGCAGTTTCCACAAACACCAACATACTGAATATCACATTCGACGCGCGTTTAGGCAACGATTAGCATCATCGCGAGATGCTGCAAGCAAAACCGGTTTGAAATAAATGAAAAACTTTTGAAATAGTTCGCGAGGAATTTCAGCACTGTCTTTATTATTGTATGGAAATAAATGGTGAACATTTTGAACACTTAATAAAATAATAAATTTATTAGCTAGTTATTACTTTCTTTTACAATTTTTTAAATGTTGTTAAATCATTTTGCAAAAATATTTTAACCCATTCATCATGAAAAGTGCTTTCTTATGATGTGTAACACGTGGGGTTGTTCAAGTTAAGATTTTAAAATTGGGGTTGCTAGGGCTTAGCGGGATGAATATATCAAGACCACATTTATTGTGCAATTTGAACAATTTTTAAAAATCTCATCCGATTTCAAAAAATGAAACACTGCTGTGTTCGCAATGAAAAGGGCTTTCAAATGATGTACTTGGGATAGTTCCATTTAAGATTTTAAAAGAGGGGTTGCCATGGGTTTGGGGGATGAACATATCAAGACCCCTTGACTGTCGAAAATGTTCCCCCTAAAATAAAAATCGACTGGTCCCGGATATTTCTCAAATAATTTGCTGTTTTTTAATTACAGGGGGTGGTAAGTTTTAAAATGAACAGAGCATATATTGACATTGCTAACAACTAATAGAAACAGAGCATCTCAAATATACAAAATTTATAACTGACAACAAATAGTGTTATACGGTACCCTTGCTTAAAATTTTCCAGCTCTTCCATACTGGCAACGTGTAGGTTCACAACAAAATGTATTCGAATGATCGATGGCATCGTGAAATTACGGAAATTAATAACATAATTATTAGAATATAAATGAGCCTCAATCTTATTACGGTATTATGGCATTAGTAAAAAATGTTAATGTATTCACGTAGGCTTGTACCAATGTTGCATATGGATTCGACCATGGAAAAATGAGCAACTTCCTTATTGCGAATATATTTCGTGGTTAGAAAATTAACACCCTATATACCTACATATACATACATACATATATATATATATATATATATATATATATATATATATATATATATATATATATATATATATATATATATATATATATATATATATATATATATATATATATATATATATATATATATATATATATATATATATATATATATATATATATATATATATATATATATATATATATATATATATATATATATATATATATATATATATATATATATATATATATATATATATATATATATATATATATATATATATATATATATATATATATATATATATATATATATATATATATATATATATATATATATATATATATATATATATATATATATATATATATATATATATATATATATATATATATATATATATATATATATATATATATATATATATATATATATATATATATATATATATATATATATATATATATATATATATATATATATATATATATATATATATATATATATATATATATATATATATATATATATATATATATATATATATATATATATATATATATATATATATATATATATATATATATATATATATATATATATATATATATATATTTATATTCTATATATCCCCGGCACAAAATTCCGTCACCCTAAAATTTTGCCCAATTTTGATGTTTTATAACTTTTTTATTTTTCATCTGATTTTCATAAATTTTTTACCAGTCTGTAGATCAGTTCATTGTGTGTCTTTTTAATTATTGTAATAAGTCATATTTTTCGTCCAGGCAATATTATACAGGGGTAAATCAAAGTGTTGTTTTTTGTCGTAAACTCAAAACACCCTGTGGAAAAATTGAGGCGAATAATTTTGTTTACAAACTGTTTGCTGCCATCTTAGACGTATTGTAAACATTTTTTTTTTTGATTCATCCCATTATCTCATTTCTTCTGCGAGCAGCAAAATTTTAAATGAAACGCTGATTTCAAGCTTATTTTTATTAACAAAAACATCCACTAGGTATATCACAAAATTAATTAACAAAGACAAATTTTAATAACGTGTATGTCCTCCTCTCGTAGCAATGACAGCTTGCATTCTTCGTGGCATCGAATTAATAAGATTACTTATTCTGTCTTGAGGAATAGCCTGATATTCTTCTGTCAGCGCCAGCCGTAAGTCTTGCAAGGTTAGTGGTTGCACAGGACGGCGACGGAGTGCTCTTTTAAGAACATCCCAAAGATGTTCGATTGGGTTGAGATCCGGGCTACATGCGGGCCAGTCCAATCTTGGAAGTCCAACCTCATCCAGATATTCGCTCACTACCCGTGTAACGTGAGGTCTAGCATTATCATGCATTAATGTAAATTGGTTCCCAATGAAAGGAGCAAATGGAACAACAATTTCTTGGAGGATTTCCTCAATGTAACGGTGGGCGGTTAGTGCTCCATTTTCAACAAATACAAGGTCAGTACGTGCATCGGTAGAAATACCCGCCCAAACCATGACTGAACCACCGTAATATTGTCTGCATATCTTTCATTTCTACGTCTGTATACCCGTTCACGACCATCCGGCGACCTTAAACAAACCCTGGATTCATCTGTGAATAGTACGTTTCCCCACTGTTCTACAGTCCAGTCAGCATGCGCTCTTGCAAATCTCAGTCGGTGTTGTCGATGCCGAGGAAGCAATTTTGGACATACTGCTGGCCTTCGTGAATGCAATCCTGCTTCTAACAATCTTCTACGTATCGTTCTTTCACTTACACTTACTCGACGTACCATTTGCAAGTCATTTTTTAGATACACAGCAGTAGCTCTTCGATCTCTTAAAGAACTCATAATGACAAAGTGATCATCAGCTTGAGTGGTCATTCTCCTTCTGCCAGAGCCTTGCCGCCTAATAAAGTTTCCCGTCTGTAGATACCTATTCGCCAACGTCGATGTTTTTTAATTAAAAATGATAAAATTAACAGCGTTTCATTTAAAATTTTGCTGCTCGCAGAAGAAATGAGATAATGGGATGAATCAAAAAACAAAATGTTTACAATACGTCTAAGATGGCAGCAAACAGTTTGTAAACAAAATTATTCGCCTCAATTTTTCCACAGGGTGTTTTGAGTTTACGACAAAAAACAACACTTTGATTTACCCCTGTATAATATTGCCTGGACGAAAAATATGACTTATTACAATAATTAAAAAGACACACAATGAACTGATCTACAGACTGGTAAAAAATTTATGAAAATCAGATGAAAAATAAAAAAGTTATAAAACATCAAAATTGGGCAAAATTTTAGGGTGACGGAATTTTGTGCCGGGGAGTGTATATATATATATATATATATATATATATATATATATATATATATATATATATATATATATATATATATATATATATATATATATATATATATATATATATATAGAATAAATCTTGGGTTTGTAGCAATTCATTACATAGAGAAATAAGCAAATAGTTGAATAATAAGGAAGACACACTTACTAGTTGTATATCTGGACATATAAGCAGTGATCAAACAAAACGCGATATATCCACTTTTTGGTCATTTGCAGTTAGGTACAGTGCACCTGTTTTAGGTATGAAATAAATCCATTGGCGACCTCAGATTTATTCAAAATGTAATAATTCCCATTGAAATTGAGCCTTAAATGTTAGCGATTCAATCAAAACGTAAGAAATCCAAAGTGTTGTAAAATTTATTTTGTTTTCAATCAAATTGTAATAAATCCAGTTGCCGGTAAAGTAAAATTCTTTGTTAAAATTGAATGTTTATCAAGTTAAGTTCAACATAAGTTCGGTAGAAGGAGACATCCAACTTTGGAAGTTAGCAGAAGGTTTTTCCTAGCCTGCTTCAGATTGCCGTGGAACGTGCTTGAGACTAAAGCACCAAATAAGAATGGGAAGCGATAAGCAAAAGAAAAATACTATGATAATGCAATATCGACTCCATACTAGAAGAGCAAAAACTTTTTACGAATTAACTAAAGAAAAGCCAGATTCACCTCTGACATTTTTCTTTGATTTGCAGCAGGTCCAACCACTGCCTAGAACTCTGATGCTTTTTATGCATACCAAATTAGTGTCTATGTATTCTGTTGCTTGTATATGCAATCTAAAAATCCCACATCTTTTACATGGACTGAAGACTTAGCAGGGAGAGGTTCTGTTCAAATAGGGTCTGCTCTTTTAAATTACCTTGACTCCATTAACTTAGATGGCATGAAAATGCTCAGGTTATTCTGTGACGGATGTGGTGGGCAGAATAAAAATTCACATATAATACATGCACTCTACTTTTGGCTAAAATTTAAAGCCCCTGCACATGTGAGGGAAATAAGAATAACCTACCCTGTTCAAGGACATACCTTTCTTCCGACAGATCGAGTGTTCGGCAGAGTTGAGAAGTCATTACGGATCATCCATTTTGTCAAGTACAAATTGGAGTACAAAAATTCTGATTTCTTCTAATTTTGGTTAAAATAGAAAGAATTTCCTATTTGAAACGAATTTATCTGAGAAAAGAGAATAACAAGAAGATAACAACAATGAGAGTGGTTGGTTTCCAGAATTTTAGATTTGAATCGCTAACAGAAGCTCAGGAAGCAGGAAAAATCGAAACTTAAGACAGGAAAAAGTGGCACTTAATATCGCCATTCCATAGAAGAAGAAAAAATCTGTAAAACATCTCGTGGATGAACAGTCCACAATGGATGGATGACCAACAGTTTTCTTGGTATAGAAGCCTTTTAAGTGCTGATGTGCAAATCCTTGAACGAGAAGAGCCAGAAGAACATGAGCTATGTGACTGTTTAGAACCTGACCATGGTGCTCACATTTCATTTTTTTGTTTTTTGTTTATTGCAATTATTTTCCAAATAGGTTAAGCATTAGTTTTTTAGCAACAGTTTTTTTTATTCCACTAAAACTTATTAAAACGGCAACTACCAATCAATCAAATCGTAATAAATCCAGTTGAGTCAATCAAAACGTAATAAATCCATTTTTTCCCGTGATTTACTCCTCATATCATACAAGAGCTACAAAATATATTGTGTTGTTATGTTTTATCCATTCTGAGCATTATATCCAAATGACTTTTTTTAATCTCTAAGGCGTTTCCATTAAAAGTTTTTTTCGTTTTTCCATATATTTTTTAAAGTGGATATATTGCGTTTTGTTTGATCACTCCTCATATATACGGAAACCAACCACTTAGAAGTTGTACAAGTTCTTTCACCTTCATTGAGGATCTTCAGAGTGATGTACGATTTGTTTTATTGATAATTTATACTTGAATTTAAGATATTCATACCGCAACACTTTCAGTGACATTTTATGATATTAGATTTTGACGAAACTGACATTCTTAGAAAACACAAACTTATTCTGCTAATTATATTTGTTCTATAAAACATATTGTAACTTTAAACAGAAGATGTAACTTTAAAATGCATAATCTATCTTGTAGAATCTATTAAAACAACTACTTTTCCTAGCTATATGCTAAAAAATATTGAATTACATATACAATAGAATTCTGAAGCATTTAAATGCTTCAGAAACCCCCGGGGGTTTAATCCTTGCCAGTACCACTATTTTTATTCTATTTTACGTTTATTATTCTAATAATCATCGATGCTACTAAAAAGAACATCCAACAAATACTGTATACTTTGTTTCTTATATTAAATACCCGACTCAGCGAAGAGTATCCTATAGAATGTTACACATTTTATAATTTCACTAGCTTATTGGTCCCTTAAATGTGTTACGATTGTTGCACTGTACTTTCTACCTATACCTACTTCGCATTTTATAAAATAAACTTCGGAAAAAACATTTTTAAAAATAACATGAAAAACAATATTTTTATAGATTTTTACACATATTTGTTACGACAAGTTTTTTATATAGACTATATGCGCATTTTAATTGAAATGTGCCTTATAAAAAATAATCTGAAGAACATATTGTACTTGAAAGATTTTTATTTAGTTTCTGAAGAAGACCGTGATCACAATTAAATATCCTGAAATGCGTTTTAAGCCGTTTGACCTTGATAATCCAAAAAATTTCTGCTTACGCCACTGACTCACTATATAATATATTGCGTCAACCTTCTGCAGATTCTAAGTAATTGAAAATGTTTATTGGAAATTAAATTGGTAGAAATTAAACTATGTTTAGCTATCATCAATAGAACCAGGTGATTATAACTTCATGAATATGTAGATAGCAACGACAATGTTGATGGAAGTGTGCCACCCGGTATACACTTTGTTTCTCAATCGGTCCAACCATGTGCAATTACCAGAGCAACCGCACTATAGTGCAAAGTTAATAATCTTGTTTTGTATACCTATATTTGTCTTTTCATAACTGGTCTATGGCATGGCTTTAACCCTGAAATGGTCGTTACCATTTCGCTCTATTATTTGACCTTTGTGGCAGGCTTTAGTGAAAGGTTGATGGTACGTACTGCCCGTTTCGAAAATGTATTCAACCTAGGTAGTGAATAAACTTGTGTAGTAATGTGCAGTTCAAAGGCATGATATAATTAACGCACAAAAATGCCAGATCCTAAATTACAACGATATTATCTACATCGTATCGGTATATACTCTTTACATCTAAGTTGGCGTAACATAATCCAGTCGAATTAGACATAATAAAAATGTTTGCGTCCAGTGCAGTTTTTTTGTAGAAATTGTTTAAGAAGGTATAATAAGCAAGCACATAAAACTACACCCTGCTCACCATGTGCGTCCCCTATTATTAGGGGTTGAAAATTTGAAATTTTACTTAGGTGTCAATATTTTTTTCTAATAACTGACTACTGGATAGGGCTGGGACCTTTGATGTAACTATAACACTCGGAGTAGTTTCCACAAACACCAAAACACTTTCACTTCGCTCGACGCGCGTTTCGCCAACCAAGTTGGCATCATCCGGAGACGATTAAAACTAATATTAAATTAAAAATCTACCCTATTTATACTATTTATGGTGAAATAATTAGTCACGCTTCAATGATTAGTTGCTAAGTAACGCGTAAAGCGGGCTGTACGGTATAGGTCCCTTGTCGCTATTCATACTACTTTTACATTTTACAATTTCTATGCTCTCAAATGCATCCAATTGTTTACTATTGGTCACATTTCTGACTAATGTTAAATTACTAATATCTATTCTATGATTGTTGTCAAAAGCATGTTGTGCAACACTAGACTTATCTGTTCTTCCATATTTTAGATGAGCCATATGCTCTTTAAATCTGGTGTTAATTGATCGTCTCGTTTGTCCAACATATTTTCGATCACAATCATTACAAATAATTTCGTAAATCCCAGACCTTTCATTTGGAACAATTTTATCATTTGGATTGTCTAAAAGTTGTTGTAATTTATTACTCGATGAATGAATCGCTGTAATACCCACGTTTTTGAAGACCTTACTCAATATACATATTTGGATATACGGGTACATATTTTGGAGTCTCTATATCCTTTTGAAAGGTCGTAGAATTACGAAGTGTGTCCTTAAATTTACGCTTCCTAATTAGATTTTCAACTATATCTCTCGGATAACCATTACTCACAGCTATATCTTTAATTAATATTTTTTCTTTTTCAAACCTCTCATTACTGAGAGGGAAAGTTAGTAAACGATGGACAAGAAAATTAAAACTTGCCATTTTATGTTGAGCTGTGGTGAGAGTCATTAGGGATATATCTGATCGTACTGGTATCTTTTCTATATATATCTAAAAATGGAAGTTTTCCATTATTTCCTAGTTCATATGTAAACTTTACAGAAGTGAAACGACTATTTAATTTGGAAATGAAGTTTTCTACATCCGCAATCTTAGTGTCAAACACAGCAAAAATGGCATCCACATACCTCAGCCAAATCCTAGGAAAGTACTCGAATTCTTCTTTTGCTTCAGTTTCAAATCGACTCATGAATACATCAGCAATGAATGGCGATAAACAGTTACCCATTGCGGTTCCTTCATGTTGTTCATTGAACTTGTCATTGAAACGGAAGCAATTTTGTTTCATACAAAGTTTTGTAAGGTTTATATATTCTTCTATTACTTCTTTTCTATAGTTGTTTAATTCGAGTAAATCCTCAAGATAGTCCAAGGTCTGTGGAATTGGTACACTCGGAAATAATGAACAAACATCAAAGTAAATCAAAATTTCACCCTCTTGCAATTGAATATTCTTGACCTTATCAATGAAATCATTCGAATTTTTAACTGAAAAACTAGGCTGTGCAATGGGCAAACTTTCAAATTCCTTAGTCATCCATTTTGATAAGTGGTAAGTCGGAGATCCAATAGACGATACTATTGGACGCACCGACTTCCCTGGCTTATGAATTTTTGGTAGACAATACAATCTAGGTACAGTAGGGTTAGATACACGTAACCTATTCTTAACAGGTGGAGTAATAAGGTTGTTACATGATTTGAGGACATTTTTCATTTCAGTGGTCATTCTTGGTAAAGGGTTTCTAGTAAGTTCTTTATAAGGACCATTACTAATTAGGTTGTTTACCCGTTCGTAATAGTCCTCTTTATCTAAAATAACAACCTTATTATCTTTATCTGTTTTTAAATAAAAACAGTCTTTCTCGCGCAATTTTTTGATAATCTTTCTAGGATTCTTTGAGCATGACTTTCTATTGTCTACGTTATTCATTACATTTTTAGAAATTTGGTTCCTGTAAGCCACTCTGACGAGACCCTTGGATGAATCAGGAAGATATTGAATTGAACTTTCAATCCCTGCCACGACATCATCCAAAATCTCATCAGAGGGGGCTACATCTGATTCATCATCAACAATATCATCTGTGTTATATTCTTCTTCGCTTTTTTCTTCCTACACAATTTTGCAATTTCCAATTTCTCAATTCACCGTTAGTCTATAACTTTCTTTCGTTTTGATATTTGCATGATCTTTAAAATTTCTTTCGCAACTGGTAGTTGTAGCTGGCATATTAAGACGACACTGCAATTTCCTGCAATAATTTGTGTGGAAAAAAACCTTTCCACCATGTGATAGCACATGGTGGAATATCTTGAGATACATCCTAAGATGACATATTTGAAAAATTCCCTAATTTTGCTCCATATTCTGCCATTTCTGCAAGGATTTTTCTGTCATCTAAACGGAATTTTGTACCCCACCTAATGATAAAATTCATGGTAAGATTTACTTCTCCATTAGTAAGATTTTGATCATGTTATTTGGGATCTAAAAAACTAGCAGCTAGTTGCGATTCACGGAATAAAAAGTATTTTCTACTCTCATAGGGTTCTAATATCTCCTCTTTCCACTAAAGAAAAAAATTGAGATTCTGCTATTATATAGGAGTACCGTTTTCAAAATTATTTTGCAATAAAAACCATGACGCGTATCTCGCTCCTTGTAACTTTTTGTATATCTCACTATATACGTTAAGATATTTAATTTAAGCTGTATTTCAGTCCGTATTCAGGGTCCGTCCAAAGTCCAAAATCTACGGTTTTTTTTTTGCTCTGACACCCCTACTAATCTGAATACTAGATAGCTGAATGATGTGTGACTCCATCTAAGCAGCACTAAGTCTTTTAGTGATATTTTAATAGTTACTTTCGTCGTTTTATTTTATCCACACTATTTAATCACTTCCATTATTTTTATCTCAATTTAGAATTGCTTTTGTTTCATTTTTACATTCAAAAGGTTATTAAGAGTTCCTAATTTTCTATTATCTAATTTCATTACAGTAACCTTGTATTTTTTACATTAAAAATGATATTTTTTACTAAATTTGGCGGTATTCAACTATTAATATAATACGATAATTTTAATTTTTGTTTTATATTTTCATATACTTTTATTCAATAAATTGTTTCTTTAAATTTTAAAGTTGAGATGCGTGTACGTTATTAATTTTTTCAAATACATTTCTCATGTAACCGATTTCCAAAAAAATACATATTTAATACCCCAGACATCAGAGGAAGCTCCACCAATGGAAAAATCCACCGAGTACCGCGATGCCATATGGTTCTCGTTTTCATATAGAATTTTGGATTGGCAGGCGAATCGCATAAATATCAAACGTGGCGGGGAATGATAATCGAATCTAAAATAAAAGGTATTAAAAATTAAAAACAACCCTCGCTCGGCGGATGCATGTGTACAAGGGGTTGGCGAGAAGCATCATTCTACGCGATTCCCAAATCGATAGCGAGGCCTTGTGCAGACTATTGGCTGCTATTTACGAACAGAGGCGTACCAATGACAAGTCCACGGGATTTAAAAACGCCATAGAATATTTTTTTGTTTTAAAAGGTGGTTCAATCGGGACTTACGTAATTGATTTCAACATAGGACACAATATTTCTATTATACGACACTTGAGGACAAACCAAAACTTTTTATCAAATTCAGAAAGAAAAAACACATACAGCGATAAAATTATTATGGTACTATACTTATAATAAATAATGCATATAAGATTGCCTTTTCAGGATTTGATCAATATTCTAAGTCTAAAATATCTATTTGGTTTTTCCCTTCCGTATAATAGATATATCTATCTATGAGATAATTGCTAGTAATAGTCTAATTGTAGTGGATTAATTAATAAAGGGGTACCGAATACCAGAGGGTTCAAAAGCTTACCTTACAAAATACTTGAAAAAGGCCTAAACATCAAAGAATAAAAGACCAAATATTTTGATGGTATGTCCAATTTCATATTGAATATTGGTAATATAATTCACACCGTATTATCGACAATTTTAGTGTTTTCCGCAACTGCTTTTCAGTCATTGCGTTGTCGTACGTTGATAATCTAATATTATCGTGATAATCTATATTAATCGTGATAATGTTATATTAATCCTTCAATCGTCTGTGAACTTTCTACTCCTCGTTCAGGAAAGGTTTAAGTGTGAGAAAATTCATAGTTGTTTCATTATACATATTTATATTAGGCGATTCAGCCAATGAAAAGGGATATTTAATCAAAACGGTTGATGCACTGTAAATAAATTTAAAGTTGATGCTCTTCCCTTCGAATAGTGAGAGAAACATAGGTATTGGAAACAAAAAAATCAGCGAGTTTAATAATTTTGTTGAAATATCTCAATATTTATCTTTGCTACATTGTGGTAAAATTTATATTATAAATTATATACCGTGTGAGGTGGGGGCATTTTGGCATATTTCAAGGTGATAATTTCACAAGATATGTTCGATGCATAAATAGTAAAACTTATAAATAAAATATATTTATAGCGAAGTGGATCTGGAGAGAGACATGGGTCGAAAACAGACAACTCAGGATTAATTTTTTTCCCAATCTATCAAGCTGAGCCAAATCGGATAATTAGTTCGCGAGATATCAATTAAACATCAAATAAACTTTAGTATAAAGAAAAATGTTTCCCTTTAATTTTGAGTGCGGCCCTAGTA
The DNA here is from genome assembly GCA_964058915.1 of Tetropium fuscum. Classification (NCBI taxonomy): domain Eukaryota; kingdom Metazoa; phylum Arthropoda; class Insecta; order Coleoptera; family Cerambycidae; genus Tetropium; species Tetropium fuscum. Next base: position 1,562,614 of record CAXKVY010000056.1, read on the forward strand.
AACTACACATAGTAAAAACTTTGAGGTCCCCTAGCTCCCCTCCTAATCATCCGGTTTTGATCTAGTTGAGCTATAATTAAAGGTAAAAAAAAAGCTATCGACTGGTAGAAAAGTGATTTCTCCCACCCCCTTCCCTCATACCAGAAACACCGTTTGAAAAAACAGGCAAATCGTTTTTCTGCGCGCTAGGCCTTTGACTGCTACAAAAAAAATATTCGCTAATGCCATCGTATAGCGTATGAAAAAACGAAGAAAATCCGTTTGATATTTTAAGATCGCTCAATATTCACAGAAGTTGAGACATTTTAAAAAATTTTGTTTTCCCACTCTCCCCCTCTCCTAATAGTCCCACCACCCCCAGCCTCGGCCTCATAATTCCCTCATAGTAGCTTTTCCATAAAAAAAAAGAGCCTCCAGCTCCACTCCCCCTCGTTAAACAATCAATTTGATTTTTGTTATTTTCGAAACTACGATTCGCGATATCTCGCGAACTAATTATCCGATTTCGCTCATCTGCAAATGAGAGAGTGTGTTTTGTTGTAATCTTCATTTTTTATATCAACTTTTTTTTGTAAAGTCAAAAACCGCCGATATATGCCGTAAAAATGATTTTCCCATGCATTTAATTGATCGTTCCCCCCTTCCCCGCCTTGACCCGCACAAACTATGTCAAAATGATGGCGGGATACGACTTGATAGATTTGGCAAAAAAATTTGTTGCATTAAAGTTGTCTGTTCGAAACCCAGATCCACTCCCCTATTATCCATATAGGAACAAAGATGAAATATATTTCCAAAAAAAAGTATAAAACCACTTAGTTGTTTTCAGCGTTTTTATTATTGTTATTATTATTATTATTAATATCGTTTAATTTTGTTAATACGTAATTAGCAAAATAGCCAGAATAATATTTGATACACATTAGTTGATAGCCTTAAATTAAGAAGATTTCATATTAGACATCAAAAAGAGAATATTCTCTCAATAAAAGAAAAATATTTTAGTTATTCTTATTATTCTTCAAAATCACTTTTGTACCAAGTAAAGTATAAATAAGGGGTACCTACGTTATTTATACCTTACTCGGTACAAAAGTGATCTTGAAGATCACGGGTGTAATAAACATTTGAATGGAACGTAATTTGTTTCATATTTCGTTCAAATTTTCTTCCCTATTTTTCATTGATAGGACTCTCTTCATCCAACGCTATTTTACATTAATCAAAAATAATTGTACAGGGAATGCAGCAACATCTAACGGCAGAGCCTCCTACTAGTAAAAATATCTTCTGCAGATATCTGATGTAATGTCACATATTTACAATTTGAATTATAATGTGGGCGATATCAAGTTTTCAAACAATTATATATTCCCACCTAAAATATATGATTTGCCATTCATAAATGCCTACTTTTCAATTTTAAATAACTCTGATGTCGGTATAGCACAACTTCCCCGAATGAATTAATTTATCCATTCGACTACCGACCACTAGATGGCGAAACGTAGTTGCTACAATTTCACCTCCAACACGATGCCAAAATTGATAATCCAACAAGGATTACCGGCTCTATTTACTTATTCACATATATAAATCATTGGTATTAATTTACTATATTCCTTTCATATTAATGTAATAAATAATTATTTCAAGAAATGTATCCAAAATGCACATAAAAGAAATAAATATGTTAATAAATGCTTAGGACAAATTATCATAAAATAATAATATTTGATTACAATATGTAAAACATGTTCGGTGAAAAACTAATATTATTATTGTTTGCTATATACATAGGTTGCTACAGATTGATATCAGACGTGTACCTACGTAGACAAATACAAATATGAATGCCTATATTAGAACGACCAACCCAAATTGAACCGAATCCGAATTGAAATTCAGATACCATATTATCATTATTAACCATTTGGATTAACCACATACACTTCACTTTCGATGTGATTAATATCCAAAGTAGGAAGTAATAAAGAAAACAAGTGAATATATAATTACCATGTTAATATCAAAATATGAAGATAGTCCATACAATAATAAAATAATGACATAATAAGAATTAAAATGTATATCAAAGATTGATGTTTACTTGTACTACTATTTGGAATTCTATAATAAAATAGAAAGCAAATGACATTGTCAATCATTGTCAAAATACTAAACCATCACATCATACTAAAACACCTCAACAGAAGAATGATCAGAGGAATAAAATTGGATTTTGAAATTGGGGCCTATACGTATTTTCTATTTTAACCATTTATTTGTGACATATTTTTTGGCTAAATATTGTGCTTTATGCAACTGTGTAAAACAGCAGGCATGACAAAAATGTATTATGATTCACAACTCACAACTAGCTATTTTTAATCTATGTAAATAATGATAAGGATATTTTCAGCGAAGTTATAGCGACAACATTTTTCCGCTATCTGTATTTAATCCGTTAATCGGTTGAATCTGGCCCCTTCTTTAAAGTGCCTTCTGAAGGTCATGTTGTAACTATCATAACGTATCATAAATCTCCAGTACCTTTCCGGTTTCTCATTAAATATAATTATATTATCAGCTAGCTCGGATTAAAAGAAATATATGTGACATATAGAATTGACCATAGAATTGGAGAGAAATTATTAACAGCTACATATTTTGTTACAATAATTTCTATGGGTCATTTTCAAACTAAATTCATCTTCGACAACACATTCTGAATTTTGGTGAACATCATAAGCTGGACTCAGGACACATAAAGACATGAATAAATAATAATAGCATCACATTATAATTATTGTAACGTAGATGTGCACTGTGGAAGTATAAGAAGGGCAAATGATAGGCAACCAGATATACAATGCAGCCAGATATACAATACTGCTTCAACTCTGTTTATGAGGATGAGTACCCAATATCATATTTGCTAATAATATTAGTGAATAAGTGAATAAAAAAACTGAGGTTACAACGGTTACATATTTATGGACTTAATGGCTATTCTATATTTTTATCAAGCCTACATATAGAAATTTAAAAATGCCATCATATTGATATACATATCGCTTATTAACTCCCACCAGGAAAACCAGAAAAACCTACCACTACCATGACCAGGTTATCGGAAGGTAATTACAGCACAACGGGTCAGCTATAGGCGCTTCCTTGTAGCCTCTCCTAGGAGTTTACTTTTGTTGTTGATTGAGATTTGTTATAATAATTATAATAATTAATTACAACTAAAAGGTTCAATTTTATTAGCCGAAGGACCAGTCAACTAACGTTGACAAAAACATAGGGGGGAAGTAAATATAAGGGGGAACTTGAAAGTGCTAAATACCTATCAGTGTTGTCTTCTATACGCTGGAGGCCTCCTTGTATCTTCAGGTGGAACCAGATACATATTACACCCATAGTTTGTCGTTTGTCATAGGTATATGACTGCAAATATCTCCAATACAAGTTATTAGCCATAGTTCTATGTACCCACTTATTGCCATAATTTACCATAAATTCCTGATATGCATTCTGTTTTTTATATCAAATCATCCCCAATTAGTCCTTACCTCGTACCGTTGAGTGAGAAATTATAAAGAGGCGCAACGCTTATGGCGAAATTCGTGCCCAATCTACAATCTTAACGCCCTGTAACTTGGAAATTAAAGCCTTAATAAAAATCTTTATAGGGCAAAATATTCTTCAGACAAGGAATACAGTCCTGTACGTTCGACCTTCCGTTATGATACATCATGTGTTTTACACTGGGGATTTTTTGGATCCAAGATTTGTCAGTCTGTCGAAACTGTTGCTGTAACGACGTTTCAGTTTGTCCGCTTCGTGACTGAATAGTTTCGATAGGAAGAGGAAACAGTCAGAAACAATAGGTTATCGATAGATCGACAAATTTCGGAACCAAAGAGCTGCTGTTACCTAATATATCTCGGATCCAAAATTGTGCACGCATATCCCCATAAGCGCTGCGCCTCTCACTCAACGCTCGTACCCAAATTGTCCTTATCTCGTATGAATAGGAAGCTCATGTGAAAACAAGGAAATATATTTTTTTTAAATTTTGGCGTGTGCTTATGACCACACGATAGAAGTAAAAACTTCTAATTTTCGAATTTTAAAATATATACTGTAACCGTCCTGCCCTGGATAATGATTTTGTTATTTATATGGCGCTCCCATCGGACGGTATTGTATTTGATGTTCACGACTATCTATTTTTATGGTTAATTGTTGCGTTGTTTGTTGTGCTTTTTTGATTGTTTATAGCAAAGGAGGTGGTAAGGAGTTGCGGGTTTATTAAATGTTGTTAGTTAACAAAAAGCAAGCGGCTTTAAAGCGTTGGATACAATTTCTTAGTCTAGTAAGTTAGTGTTAATGTTGCATAGGTTAAATTCTAGTTTTATATACAATTGTTGCTATTTTTGGTTGTATAGCTGTTTGGATTTTGGGTTTTTGGTTAGGTGTTAGTTAACAAAAATAAAATGGCTGTAAAAGCGTTGAGTACATTTACTTAGGTCTATATTAGTGTTATTGTTGCTACGGTTAAATTCTAATTATTATGTACAATTATTGTTTTTTTTTCTGTTATGCATTATGGGTATTTTGATTTGTTTTTATTTTTTCTGTTTGTTGCTGTGGTTGTTTTCTTTTGTTGCATGCTTTATGGTTTTTTATTTTTTCTTTTTTCTATATACATTTTTGTGGCGGTACGCTAGGGTATTAAGGGTGGTGGAGGTATGGTTCGTGTGTATACGTAGTTGAGGGAAGGATATTTTGGGGGTTGACGGAATATAGGGATCATGGAAGTTTGGATTGTGGGATTTGTGTGATGTGTGAGTTTGTGTATGAAGTTAGGTATGATTTTTTCTTTACAACACCCTCCATATCCACACCCTAAAACGCATTTATTCCTTAAAATCACTTCTGGTAAATCATAAACCGTTTATTGTTGCGCTTCGGCGATAACTGTTGATATTATATTTCCGATGCCAAAGAACTCGTGAAAGTGGTATAACGAATTAATTCCTGACTGTATCTCATTATAACTTTTACTCTTAGAAAATAATAGCTTCTGGTGTTTATTATAAAATTAAACAGATTGTGACCACTTACGTCAATGTATATCGGTCGCCTACACCTTAATTTATATTACATAATATCGTTGATTCGCTCAACTATAATATGCACAAATGCTTACATATTCCATTTAAAGTAAACTATCAACACTTTCTTTTCATGTCATCGGCGTGACCTTGTATTTAATTTCTGCATAGTCAAGGTTTCTTATAATGTCGGTGGGTTAGTATGTCAATTGGATTACCCCAAGAGGCCATACCGAATTATCTAATAGAACCTGAACTGCTCAATTTTAGACCTTCGACCATACACATATATAGACCCAGCTTGTTTACACTGTGTTTTTGTTTGAATGCAAGAATATCCAAGGTGAGTGTGCATCATATTTGGAATATTTAGATGTGTATCATATTCTGTGATATGTATATTGAGACAATAATATTGTTGTATATTAGGTATAATATATAACATATTATCTGTAATAGATAACTAATTATAAAAAGTGCCATATAATCTAATATTAATTATTTATTTCGTTAAATTTACCTTTACTAAATAATTTCAATTGATTTCTGTAAGAAGTAAGTTTATTTCGTCTGGCTAATTTATGGGTCCGCTGTCATAACGGCGACACCATACCCATTAAGATAAAGGTGATAGAAAACATATACACAGGCCAGGCAAAGAAAGATGCTGGCGGGCACATTTTTGTAAACAAACGCCTGAAGCCAATATGCCCTACAAGGGTCGATTCATTTTAGTGTGTGGCTTTGTTTGTGTATGCAACTAAAAATTGAATAGTGCCAAATCGTGCCCTGTGAATTTGTTTATATCTGGATATTTACAACTGGTGAGTTTATTCACTGAGCATTCCACTTTCTCTCAGATATCATAATTGTTATTTCATTGTCTGATTTTATTCATCTGACTTACTACATTTAATTATTTTAGTAGCTCATTGATTTATACAGGTAGTTAAAATATAGCCGAGCTGCGTAGGTAATCCTTTGTTCCTATTTATCACTATTACGGAGTGTTTGAGCCGTTTAGTGTGTACCTAAGGTTTGCGGAGTGCTTGAGCCGCTGTTATAACCTTTTACCTATATACCTGACGGAGTGCTTGAGCCGTCCAGGTGAATGTGGAGTGTTTGAGCCACAAGTTTGTCCTATTCTCTTATCACTTCCTTGGTGGACCACTGTATAAATATTTTCACAGCTCAGCATAGTCTTGATATTGTGCTTGTGGGTGACAGACACAAGTGCATTCTAACCATAAATTATATTTTTGATGATAATATAACTTTTTGGGAATATTAATGAATATATATGTACAGAGAAGATAATTTCTCATATATGATACCTTTTGACAAATTGGTTGCTCAGACTGTTGTTTTGTTCCAGGTATCTAACTTATCGTGACACCTTGATCAGGAGCACCTACGCGGACATTGTCATTAATATGGGTTGTTTTTCTTTGTTTCTATTTGTTTCCAAATATTGCATTATAATTTGTTTAATTTTATTAACGTTATGATTTATTGCCCCGGCTATTACCTGACTAAGTATCACATTTCTAAAAACATATTGGCAGCCCTACACGTGTTCTGATTTGCGATTAGACTGTCGCCATATTTAAATTGGTTGAGTTTGAGAACGCCATAGATTAATCTGAGGACGGTAGGTTGTTTGGGGTTTTGAATGTTATGTGTTGGGATAGATAATATGGTCGCTCATTCCACAAGTAAGTCAAAAAACTTCATGGGCGTAGACAAATATGTGCATGTATCGTTGCACATTTAGGTAATAAAAAATAAAATTTATTTGGGTATAAACTTTGTTAATTCTGGGTTTCCTAAGGATCCTTATGCTAGAAAAATTTGGTTTGATGCGTTTGGTGTGATATATGAAGATATGCAATTGAAACAATTGAAAACGGCTAGTGTTTGTTCTGATCATTTTTCCGATTTATTAACAAATGCATCTGGAGCAACTTTACTAAAATTCAATGCTATACCTGCAATGTAAATATTTTACACATTGATGTTTGAATATAATTTAAAGAAAATGTTTTAGTGTTCCATTACCTTCTGATGATCGAATCAGTTTTGATCACACTGACACCCACAAAGAAAAGAGATCTGATTATGTCACCACAGCAGTTTTAAGTTTTTACCCAACCAGTTTTGTATTTGTATTGGGTACATGGGTACCTACCCGTAAACTGGTCCTCCTTGCCAGACTTTATGTCATGCACACGTATATTTAAGTAGGTATGTGATTAAGTAAAAAAAAATAAAAAAAATAATAGAAGCTACATGATTTGAATCCGCAACCTTCGACATACGGAGCAAACGCTTTACCGCTAGGCTACCAATCGCCCTGGTAAGACTATGCTGAGCTAAATATTTGAATGATACGATGAAACATGAGCGTAGCTACGTCTAGGCGGAACTTTTATAAATTTATTATGACCGTCTATGTCTAGACTAGTAGACACGTAGACACTCTCATAACTTAATGATCACGACAATCGTACGAAAACAATTATTTCCACGTGGTTTGTGCAATTATATCCGAAAGCAGTATTATGTTGCCTTGTCCAAAAATTGTACTGTATTATGTCCAAAAATGTACACTATATTTTACAAAAATCATTAGACTGAAGTAATTAACTGTACAGCGCATTAGAAAAAATTCTCCCATTTCGGGCAGTTTCTTTTTTCAAAAACACGTCATGAACATAAAATCTAATTTTCTTATCATATGGATATATGGACAGATATCATCTGATATATGTTTTTAGGAGTGTCGAAAACTTCTAAACATTCAAAGTCAATGCAAATCGTGTCAATGTATGTAATAACAGATTAGGATAAAGAGTATATAATAATATATTTCGATGTGGAATTCGAAAAAAAATTAGAGATTATTTACAGAACTTACCTACAGGCACCTTGTCAATTAATAATCCCAAAATTGATCATCAATAAATGTAAACCTGAAACCAAAAAATACATTATTTTTATTATCAATAATTTCCATATTGATGGTAGATATTCCAATATAGATCCTCAACTTGTCGATAATAAGTTCGATTTTCCAATTAAATATAAATATTACATCTATTTGTAAATTTTTGCATAGGAATACTACATACTAAACTAAAAACCGACAGACACAGAAAGAAATAAAAAAACCAATATTGTATATTAAATCCCATGTAACAATTGTCAAAAAATAATATATCGTTGTTGATCACAGTTTGTATTTTAAGGTCAAGCTGCGACAAAAAATAGATTTTAATAGCTAAAATTGACAAATTTTAGCGTTTTGCACGCTAAAATGGAGTTACGCAATTTTCGTATAAAAATGTTGATTTTAATTAGGAGATACGTATTTTTCTATGGAATTGTACCCTTCCGTTTAGCTTTAAAAATTATTTCTTTTAAATATTGCGAGTTAGATCATTAAAACAAACAATAGAAAGAAAAATTTATTTCGTATCGAATACAAAAGTGTAACAAAAATGGAACGTCAGGACTTGAGATTGAGATTGAGATTGGCGGGGGCTCTGCCCTTTGACGTATAGGCTAGAATATTTGTAGTGGCATGAGATTTAATAGCACCTCCAGAGCTCTGGTGGGAGCCGTTCTCAATGCCCCAGTCATCCCTAAACACGCAAGTCTCTGGACCCTGTCCAGTTGCCTGTTAGTTGAGTTCCTTTCAACACAAGGCCACCACACGATGGCCCCGTAAGTTAAAATTGGTCTAACAATAGTGCAGTAGAGCCAGTGGAGAACCTTGGGATTAAGACCCCAGCTTCCACCAAAGGCCCTCCTACACGTCCACAGTGCACACGTTGCTTTCCTGATTTTGCATGATATATGATCATGCCAAGACAGTTTAGCATCGAGGTGAACACCTAGATATTTCACCGTCTGGTGGTAGGTGATTTTCTTGGTTCCTCTTTTTGCTGAATAGCATAAGCTGAGCTTTCTTAGGGTTTATTCTTAGGCCAGCTATTTGGCACCAGTTCTCAACTATTCTTATGGCCCTAGCCATAGGGCCACGCAAATTGTCCCTGGTTCCACTGCATAGGATGACCAAGTCATCTGCATAGGCCTGTGCATACAGACCAGCGTCATTTAATTCCCACAGTAGGCTGTCCACTACAAAACTCCACAGTAGGGGGGAGAGAACCCCTCCCTGAGGGCAGCCCCGACTAGCAACCACTGTGTGTTTATGACCATGCATTTCTGCTTGGATGCTCCTTTGCGAAAGCATGAATCGAATCCAACCCAATAGGGAAGGCTCCACATCACGCTGAGCTAAGGAGCGATGAATGACATCAAAGGGGGTGTTGTCGAACGCTCCTTCTATGTCTAGGAAGGCACCAAGTGACTCTCGTTTATTTTCGAGTGTCCCTTCTATCTTGCGAACAAGGTGGTGTAATGCTGTTTCAGTCGATTTACCATTCTGGTAAGCGTACTGATGTGCGTGGAGAGGCCGCATTGCAAGTTGTTCCTCCTTTAGGTATCGGTCAATAAGCCTTTCCAGTGTCTTCAATAGAAAACTCGTAAGACTTATTGGCCTAAATGACTTTGGGTCGGTATAGTCCGATCTTCCTGTTTTTGGGATAAACACAACTTTCACTTCCCTCCATAACGAGGGAACATAGCTCCGCGCCAAGCAGGATCTGAATATCCTGACGAGGAACAGCGCTAGCGTGCTTAATCCATATTGTAGTAGGGCCGGGTAAATTCCGTCCCTACCGGGCGATTTGAAAGGGGGAAAGGTCTTAACAGACCAGATTACCCTCTCAAACGTTACTACTCTCTTGGCAGTGCTATAATCCATTGGTCCCGGCCTGCGCTCGATATCCAAGTTACTCTGCCGTGAGTCCGGGAAACGCGTCTGGAGCAAGAGCTCCATCGTTTCCCCTGCAGTTGAGGTGAACCCACCACCAGGATAGGCTAGTGCGCCAATCCTGGCATTAGGGTCCTTAGATAGGATCTTGCAGAGGCGTGTTGCGGCCGGCATTTCATTTATGCCGGTGCAGAATTTCCTCCAGCTTTCTCTCTGTGCCACTCGAAGAGCACGTTTGTATTCGCGCTGGGAGTTATGAAAGGCTTCCCAGTCATTAGGATGTTTGTTACGTTCGGCTTTCCTAAGAAGCCCACGAACTAACTTTTTTTGTTTTTCCAGGGTGTTATTCCACCAGGGATGTTTAGCATTCGAAGGTTTGCTTGTCGCAGGGCAGCTTTCTTCGAAGCTTTCGACAACGGCTGCTGACATCTGGTTGACTGCAATGTCAATCTCAGCTGTATTAGCGAGTCCGTGTGGCATAACCCATAAGCGCCCCTTTAGTTCCTCATTGTAGAGGTCCCAGTTGGTAGCCCTTGGGTTTCTTGAGACAGTTATAGTCTTAACGTGAGTTGCCTCTACGTTGAATAGGATATGTCTATGGTCAGACATGGACACTTCGTCAGACACTGACCATTTCTGGATCCTATTGGCTAGGTTCGGCGTGCAAATGGTGAGGTCAATTACTGATTGACCTCGATTGCAGCTGAACGTAGGGACGCAGCCTTTGTTGACGATTTCTAGGTCGCTTGAACCTATAAACTCAACAAAACTGCGGCCTCTGGGGTTATCCCTTCTGCAGCCCCATAATATGTGATGACAGTTGAAACGTCGGGACTTTTAACAGTTCACTGAAATACTACCCTCTACAACAGCGAAACAAAATTAAATGTGTTAAATGTTAATTATTGTGGGGTAAATCATCATAAAATGCGTGGTAGTCATTTTCCAAGCTCCTTTTAAGTTGCTGTAAATGTTGATATTTTTCGTTTTTGATGCTGAGCCAATTTCGGTATAAATGTGGCACTGTATTAAAATTGATACATTCTGGATCTAATGGTAATCTAATTGGGAAACTTGACCATTCCATGACAGTGTGTCGGGATTTGTAATAGATATTTTTATTTGTGTATTTTATAGCCTTTAAGTCATTTACCTGAAGGTCACCAACTCTTCTTCCAGGTCTAATCAATCTAAAAAATTGAACACTACCCTCAATGTTTTTAAAGAAAAAGTGTGATAGGTAATTTACATCGTATGGACTTTTTTCACACACTTTCTTACAAACCGAGACATAGTCTGCGGAACATTTATGTTCGTTTTTCGAAGTTTCTTCTTGATGGTCGAATGCATGCTGTCCGCCTCCATCTGCGTGTGTCCCTTCAGCAATTACTTTTGTATAATAGTAACATTTTGTTCGATTGCCAAGTTGGAGAGCGTTTGAGAGTACACCCATCGCTGTACATCATCAAATCAACATCATGTCTTGTAGGGTGAGCAGCAATTTGCTGTTTAAGAAAATATACTATTATTGTAGAAAATTCGTTTGCTGTCCCTCTACCCTCACTTTCGTTCCACAGGTAGCAGTAACCTTTTTGCCTTTTTATATCATAAATGGTAAAATTGTGAACTATATTTATTAATTTATTATTTTATTAATTTATTAATTCAAATTCCATTTACATTGAGAGTAAAATTTAGACTTGTGTTAAAAATAATACAGGCATTAAGAATTTTCGTTCGTGCAAACTTATAATGTTTATAACTATATATTGGCCATGTTTATACAAGACAAAATCACAATAAGACTCCTCACAATAAGGTTTTTATTGTGAATTTGGGTTAATCCTATTAATGAATTTGAAGAATTTAATTTCATTTGAATTAATCCAATTAGTCCTCACAATAAGAATTCAATAAAAATCGACTAGTTATAACCCAACGTCAGCATTCGAAAAGCCCTATTATAAAGAATTATTACTATTAGGTAGTCCTTATTTTTATAAAAATAAGAAACCTACATAGTTAAGTATGAAATTAAAAGATCTGGTTATATTTAAAAATAATCACAAACTTCTTCGTACTACCTACATGGCAAGTTTTCTGTGTTCAATGCGTATCTCCCTAGGCAACGGAAAACGTTCACAAATTTAATTAAATAATTCTTTTATATTTCTTTTATTACTACTATTTTATTCAACAATTAAATAAATAAACACTTACCTGAAGGATCAGAATCACACTGAAAAATAATTACTTTAGACAACTTAAAAATAAACTAGTACGCGGGAACATCAGCTGTGGCGTCCACGTGTTATTATTGTTAAAATTCAAACTGGCTGGAGATAGGCAATTTGCCCGACAAAGAAATAACGTGAGGAGATACGCACTTTTCTTTTTCTGCTTTAGTTTCGAAATGGTTGGTATTTATGAGATACGAATTATTCCATGACATGCGTAATAAAAATCTACACAAGATGGCACCATAATGTCAATTTCAAGCAAAAGTGGAGTTACGCACTTTGCGAATTACGCTGACGATATGTATATGTATTGTGTTATCATCACTGCCGTATGCGGTCGTGCATTATCTTGCATTAAGAGGAATTCTTCGCCGATGTAAGGTGCAAATTGGACAATATGTTCATTCAAGAGCTCTATGTATCTAACTGCATTTAGAGATTGCCATGGTGGAAACACAAATAATGTTCCGCTATTCGCACAGTTGTTTCTGGTAGACCAACAATACGAGCTGCATATCTTTGACTCCTTCCATCTTCTACCAAAGCCACAACTCTAGCTACTTGAATTGGACTAATTGGCACTGGCATTTTCTTTTAGAACGTTAACTGAATTATATTTTTTTTACGATAATTTCAACTGAATCTTTTGACGTTTCAGTGTTAACCGTTACCATAGACTCCTTGTTAAATATCAAACTTAATAACACCGTTTCATCTAAAATGTCGCATCTTCGTTGCTGAAGGGGCTAGAGAGGTGATTCAAAAAAGAGAATATTGAAAAAAGAATGGTAAACACCGTGACCGACCTAAGAATTCAATACAAATAAAATTTCACTCCACAGCGACAATCAAATTTCGTGTCAAAATCATAATCGGTTTTTAAAGGCTGTACATATTAAAAAATACATTTTTTATGGAAAGCCAATTACAAAATAGTCATCCGCAAGAATCGCCCTTTCAAACAAAAAAAAATTATCAAAATCGATAGGCTGGTTTAAAAGTTATTGAACATCAAATTTAGGACAAAATCTAGGTGCGCCACTTTTTATGTCCGTCAGTGTATATACAGGGTGAGTCAGTTTTTTGTAGACAAACTTTAACAGGGGATAGAACGCACGTTTTTAAAAAGAAAAGTACCTATAAAGATATGACCGATCTAGCTTCCTAAGGAAGATACAGGGTGTTAAAATTTAATTTTTTTTTACATTAATGTGTAATATTATCTGAACGGAATGATATATTCACTAAATATTTTACACATATCTTAACCTGCATAGGATCAACATGTTGCACTGTTCCTGTCGAAAATACTATAGTGGATGTTACTTTTTTCGGGTACTTCGACTATTCTGCATAATAGAACTTTTTTTTCGTACGCCACTGACATTATCTGATACATATTTCGGCCCCTTAGTAACAATTTTGATCTCTTGTAATTTTGCTCTAACTATGACAGTTTTCGAGATATTGGCCGTTGTTTCTCTGATAGTGTAATGTCGTTATTATAATTTTTTTTTCTCGAATTTTCTTTATGACATAAACGAACGCTTAGATTTTTTCATGTTTGGGGGATAATGCCTATTAATTAAGGCGCATAAAACAAGTGGTAAGAATGTTCAAAAACTTGCACAGTGGCGGGGTGGAAGGGGTGCTCCACCCCTTTCGTAAACAGAACTTCTACGCCAAAGACTATTTAAAAAAAACTGTTATTTTCATTATCTACATACAGTTTAACAAAAATAATGTCCCTTCTTCTGTTTCGAAATTGCTGTGCGTTTCCTAGTTATTTTGATTTTTAGTGTTTGATGTGGTACTAAATTAAGTAATTTATTTATTAGCAATAATAATTATCGGCTAAATATTTAATTCTTTCAACGAAACCTACCTAAATATGGTTTGTTAAGGATTCTAAAAAGCCGAAATCTCTTTATCTCTTTCCAAGTAATTACAATTACAAAAAAAACATTAGATGAACATTGATGTTAATGTTTATGGAGATATAAACATTTTTGAATTTATAGCAATATTTAATTAACAATAATAATTGTGGAATAAATAACAATTGTTAGCAATAATGATTTATAAATAACAATTACAAGAATTAATAACAATAACACTAGTACCTACATACATAAAATTAGATAGTTTGTTCAAAATGTAAACCGTTCTTCTCAATACACATTTCACTGCGACGTATCAGAGAACGTCTTAAGTTAACTAAATGATGCACCCTTATTTCATTGCAAGCATCTCTAATGCGATTTTGAAGTTCCTCAAGTGTATTAACCGGAGTGGTATACACTATTTCCTTAATGAATCCCCACACAAAAAAGTCAAGTGGTGTTAAATCGGGGGATCTGGGAGGCCACGCCACTGGACCTCCACGACCTATCCACCTCCCTGGATAGTTATTGTTTAGCCAATTTCTTACATTTCTGCCATAATGGGCCGGGCACCCATCAAGTTGAATCCAAGACTGTCTTCTTAAATTCAAAGGAATGACTTCCCATATATTACCATGGTGTTCTTCTAAAAATTGTAGGAAATTTTCTGAATTTACACGTTGTGGCAAGAAATAAGGTCCAAACACGTGGTTGCCGTAAATTCCAATCCAGACATTTGTACTAAATTCATGTTGAAAACTTCGTGGTCGAATGGCATGTGGGTTTTCATGTGCCCATACATGCAGATTGTGAAAATTTACTATACCACGACGAGTAAAACGAGATTCATCAGTCCACAGTATATTGGATAAGAAATCCCTATTATTTTGAATGGAGTTAAGAACCCACCTACAATAAGTAAGTCTTCGTTCAGCGTCACCTGGACATAAACCTTGAACAGGTTGAAAATGATATGGGCGTCTGTGATCCCGTTTTAAAACCCGGGAAATTTTACTTTGGGAAATACCAAGAGCAATAGCAGCACGTCGAGTACTTGTCGTTGGGTTCCTATTAAATTCCCGCAATATACGGTCTCTATCTCGTCCACGGTTGTTCTGTTGGCCCCCGGGTACATTTTTCAAACCCTGGTTAACAAATCGACGGTGGATACTCACAAAAACGGAATGATGAGGTTGTCGTCTATTTTGAAATCTTCTTCGATACTCCCTAGCTGCGTATCTTGAATTCCCATTTGCGACCCATAAATAAAATGAATGTCGGCTTGTTCGCTATTTGTAAATGTAAACGGCATGTTACACTAATTAAAATCTGGCAAATCACATAAAATAACTTTTTAATCTTAAAAATAATAATTAATAACAGTGAAAATATTCAAGATGAAGCAAAATTGTTTGTAGATAAACTTACTTATTAAAGTAATACGTCAAACTGTCGTTTCAAAATATGACATAATGGTTACTTGTTTTCCAAGGAGTATAATATTTTGTTGCAATTATTACGTACAGTTACAAATACACTAGTTTTAAATGGAAATTATTTAGCAAACAACAACAAAAATTGAAACAGAAATTGGTACATGCACAAGTTTAATAAAACTTAAATTTTTAAGACTTTTGGCAACTGCACAATAATCTATTGTATTGTAAGTACATTTGTAATTTAACAGATTTCAACATATAAAAGTATTGTATTTGAGTAAGGCATGATATAACAAATATTTATTTTGACTACATTGGAAAAAGATAAAGAATAAGAGATTTCGGCTTTTTAGAATCCTTAACACACCATATTTAGGTAGGTTTCGTTGAAAGAATTAAATATTTAGCCGATAATTATTATTGCTAATAAATAAATTACTTAATTTAGTACCACATCAAACACTAAAAATCAAAATAACTAGGAACCGCACAGGAATTTCGAAACAGAAGAAGGGACATTATTTTTGTTAAACTGTATGTAGATAATGAAAATAACAGTTTTTTTTTAAATAGTCTTTGGCGTAGATGTTTTGTTTACGAAAGGGGTGGAGCACCCCTTCCACCCCGCCACTGTGCAAGTTTTTGAACATTCTTACCGCTTGTTTTATGCGCCTTAATTAATAGGCATTATCCCCCAAACATGAAAAAATCTAAGCGTTCGTTTATAAGTCATAAAGAAAATTCGATAAAAAAAATATAATAACGACATTACACTGTCAGAGAAACAACGGCCAATATCTCTAAAACTGTCGTAGTTAGAGCAAAATTACAAGAGATCAAAATTGTTACTAAGGGGCCGTTATTTTAGAAATATGTATCAGATAATGTCCGTGACGTACGAAAAGAAAGTTCCATTATGCAGAATATCCGAAGTACCCGAAAAAAGTAACATCCACTATAGTATTTTCGACAGGAACAATACAACATGTTGATCCTATGCAGGTTAAGATATATGTAAAATATTTAGTGAATATATCATTCCGTTCAGAAAATATTACACATTAATGTAAAAAAAATGAAACTTTAACACCTTGTATCTTCCTTAGGAAGCTAGATCGACCATATATTTATAGGCACTTTTCTTTTTAAAAACGTGCGTTCTATCCCCTGTTAAAGTTTGTCTACAAAAAACTGACTCACCCTGTATATAAAACAAAAACTTAGTGGATGCTTAATGATGTTAAAATTGTTAATTGGCTTTGACCAAAGATCCTCGACAAATAATCTGACAACGGTTAGGGTTGTGGCTAATTCGCAATTACTCAGAATCAGTGATTAATAGAATCATAACTCCCGATAGTGAAGGATGGATAGCATTATCATTGAGGAAACATACATAATGTATATATTATGGCTATTAATCATGGTCGAATATTATATTATGTACGCATATTATATTAGTATGCAAATAAATTGTATTAAACAATTGCATTATTTTAACAAGTCGCAGCAGTATTCAGTTGTTAATAGCTATTTAACGAACTAGTGTATTAATGACAGCGAGTCTCTATGGTTCACTCTAGGTGTTCCGGATGTGCTGTCATTGACAATTTTTTTAAATGGCAACAATATATTTTTCCGGCAGATTCTTATAGACGAGCTCTTTATGACTTCGGCAATATAGCCCACTTTATATTTATTTTGAGAAACCGAGGTTTAAACGAATCGATAAAAATTTAGTCAATACAACGAGTACACAAAAATACCATACTGTCGGGAGTACAGGGAGAGTACGGTCTACTGGGGCACTCCTGCTTCTAGGCGTCTGTCGGTTGACAGCTTTCCTTCCACTTTGGCTCGGATAGTCCGGCCTAGTAGGTAGCATTGAATCAGCTTGAGGAGGGATACCGGAAAACCGGCGTCCATCATCTTGATGACCAATCCGTCGTGCCATGCTCTGTCGAAGGCTTTAGCGATGTCCAGGAAGATTGTCCCTGTGACCTCTCTTCGGTTGAATCCCCCGGTGACGTACTCCGCTAGCCGCAACACTTAGAGCTCCGTGGAATGTCCTCTTCTGAACGCGAACCGCTAATCTGGGACGGCTTCTAGCTCTTCTGGTTTCTCCTTAATCCTGTCCAAGATGACCTTTTCAATAATTTTGCTCATCGCTGGCAATAGGCTGATCGGCCTATAGTTTTGTGGGAAGAGGCGGTCCTTTCCGGGCTTCGGAAAGAAAATCACGTCTGCCTTTTCCATCTAGAGGGGAAATACCGGAGCCTCAGGATAGCGTTTGTGATAGCCACAAGTGTGACCACTTCTTTACGAGGGAGCTTCCTGAGAAGGATCTGGTTCTCGTCTGGCTGTCGTCTTAGCCGCCTAGTCCTAGTTCACTTCGTCTACGTGGTCCTCATCCACGTCCGGTGGGTAGAACTCTCTACACTTCAGCTCGAGATTTTCGGCGCCTTTTCTTGTCGAGTGTAGACAAGTCCTCTCTCGCCGTGGATATTGGAGGCATCAGTTTTCGGGTGGACCTTAGAGCTCGCTGCACTTTCCACCCGTCCACAACTTTTCCGTTGTGCTGACACTTCATAAAATGTGTCAAATGAGACAAATGTGTTAAATCATTCAGTATTTATTTGTTTTATTATTGGTTTATATGGACACGGCAATGGAATTTAGTCATTACAAGGTACTGCAAACCCAATTTCAAATTATTCAATATTATCACGCTGCGTTATGTTAGATTAAGTACCTACCTTATTCAATATAATCAGTTTATATAATTTTGTTTAACCCTACAGTTTACGATTTAATAACATAAGTGGTAATAGAAATATCGAGACATAACACAGAACATTTTTGAGAGACACAAAGAATTTGTGGTAAACATTTTCCTATTCTAGTTATGTTTTTTCCCTAAGATGAAGCGTTTAAAAATATTTTTTAAAACCAGTGCGGTGTCCTTAAAGAGGGTGAGATAGGGATGAAGTTTACCCCTTAGTGGTGGGAACTTTTTGGATAAGTATTCTTACACACATAAACTGACTAAGTATAATAGACATTTCAGCCTATTATATTTTTTCTTCTAGTCCACATAAATTTGCCTATTTTTTTTTTAAACTGTAAAATGATAGGTGGTAACCACTAAATAATTCCTTTTGCTTCAGTTGCTCCCATAGACATATAGAGTTGTATTCTTCTATAACACAATTATTATCCTGTATTTATGTAACAAACAACATATTATTTTATAAAGAACATAATGCTTGACGTTATTATTAAATTTGAAAAATGTACTTACCTCTTTTTAACATTTCATAAATAACCATCCGAATTTCACTAATATTAAAGTTACAGTATTGGTGACTCTGTTAAGGTTGGGGGTTTGTAGAGGCAAATAGAGGCATTTATTTTGGTTAACTATAAATAGATAAGAAGCTACATAAGATCTGATAATCAAATTAGTTTCAGTCACTAGGTATTATTATAGTGATAGTAATAATAGAAGTTTTCGTCCTAAAATTTTCTTATAAACCTGTGCTGTGGATTGGCCATGAAAATAATGTGATTTTACCAACACAGGCTTTTAAGAAAATTTTGTGACAAAAAATAGTGCCCGAAACAAATTTGATTATCAGATCTTATGTAGCTTTTTAATTATTTATACTTTAAACAAAATAAATTCATCTATATTTGCCTCTCACTCTATAAAATCGCTACTAATATAAGAAGGTTTTCTTTCAGTTCGTCAGTAAGTTATTTTTCACTGCTTGTGAAATCTTAGTAACCACAGAGATGTTTAATTTTACTGTTGCTGTCACTCGCTAAAAAGAAGAAAAGTGAATAAACTAAACAGTACAAATAGTAATAGTTACCTCTCCTAACATCAGCAGCAGCATCTTTTCTAATCAATGGCAATATAGGGACAATTACAAGCGTTGTAAACAGTTTAAATATAAGCAAAACTATAATAATTTACAAATATGTTACCAACTACAAGATGTGTTACCAACTGTACTGTACCCCCCTTATTCAAATTTTGGCGATGCAGGGATTGTTATACATTGGCAATATTGACACTGTCTTCTTTTGTCACTGATCACGTGCGTTGGTTCTTGTTTGGAATCTGCTATATTGCGAATATATTATTGCGTAGGGTTACTGCTAATATTTATTCCTTCTCTTGGTTTTCTAAAATGTGTTACATTAATTAGGTGTTATCTTTACTGAAGAATGGTATTTTTTTAATATGGATGGGTTACGCATATACGCTCTTATAGCTGCTGCCGTTGCGCTGCGCCTATGCTTTCCTCGAGGTGGGCGATGGCTGCTTCGACTGCAGGTTCGTCCTCGAATCGGAGTACTTCAATGGATCTTTGCAGATGGGCTTGGGACTTCGGTCCGTCCCTCCTTTTCTTGGTGAACCATTCGTCGCTGTCCGCCTGTCCTATGCCCAAGTGGAGCAGGACGGAGTCGTGGTCCGAGGATCCCTCCCTGAGGTTCTAGAGGTTGAACTGCATAGGAACATTGCGCATGAGTGCAATATCCAGCACGTCCGTCGCCGAGGGGTTCCGGAGGTTCCAGCACCAGGATATTGCGGTGCACCAGGATAGGTATCTTCGAATATTCACCTGCAATTCCTCGCGTTGCCGAATGCTGATTTTCATGGACGGACAACAAAACATTTAAACTATTCTCATCATTAACAACTCTGGTACGTCCAATTCTCGGAAGATCTCCACCATGCTCTCTATACTTCTCTTCAATCCTACTTACTGTTGACTGACTGACGTTCTCTTACCTTCATAGTTCGAATTGAACATTTCACAAACTTCTTTATGTGTTCGGGTTAAATCACCCTAGCCTATCATAATTAATATTTCTATTCTTTCTTTTTCGGATAGACCCGTAGTGTGCTTCTAATGATTAACAACACTTTTGACAGTGACAACATTATTTACTGTCACCTTAGTGTTTTGTTTCAAGCGAGCCATAGCACACTTCTTCCAATTGCTATTTTTAATGCAGCAGTATGGTATTTTTGTGTACTCGTAGAGTTGTCATGATTAAATTTTTATTAATCCGAATAAATCCGTTTCTCAAAATGAATATAAAGTGTATATAAAAAACATATTGCCAAACTTATAAAGAGTTCATCTACAGGAATCTGCCGGAAAAATATATTGCTGCCATTTAAAAAAAATATCGTTTTACTATAATGGTGAAACTTATGCAAGGTGTTCTTGGATGCTTTTACTTCTAAGCCTGTGGAGAATTACATGCAATTAAGAAACATATGAATGCATATACGACAGATATACACTATTTATTGGTATATTTAACGATAATAATTTATTATAAACATGTAAAAAATACGATAAACATGATAAAATATAATATAGCTCAATGTGCAACGATAATCAATTTAATAGGTCACCAACATAACAAACGCGGATAAATGGAATTTTATACCGGAAAAAACTTTCTGTATAAACTATGTATAAAGTCCGTAGATTGGGATTCTTATTCTTTAGACAGAAATAAGGGTGATTTAATAGATAAACAATATATTTATATTAGAGGTGAAAATGCGATAATTGTTGGATGTCAGCTTCATGTCAATATAGAAACATAACTATGCCAAGGGAATTACCGAGGAAATTACCACTAGTAACCTTAGATATTACATAGGCTATGTGCATGCAAGGTCAGCGACTCCAGCGCTCGCGGTGGCACTTTCCTGAAACATTGGGTTTGCTTGTAACACGTGCTGTTTATATGAGCCCACGCAGGCGCAGTTCTCAATAATTCTCAGACCGCTGACAGATTCTTGGTGATTCTTGGCTGGTGATTCTTGGCTAAAGCGTTAGAAACATATTCTGTTACAGGATGCCTGTTCTGATTCTTGTTCCAATTGTAACAAAATGGTAAAGTGCAGGTCATAATTCTGTTCGGAAAGGGAATAGCAACCCAAGAAGTCCTTTGTTTATTATTTAGAGAATTCTAAGAAGGTCCACATTAAATGAGTAATTCATCTTGTATAGTGTGTTTTCTTTAAGTACGGTCTTGTCAAAATTTCATAGCTTCGTAAATGCATAACTTCGTAATCGCAAACAGATGTGTAACTACCAAAAAGTAAAATATCTCAAATCAATGGTAAAATTAACAGGATCCATAAAAACGTCACGAAAAGATTCGACCATAAATAATAGTTGTCCGTTAGAAGCGTCACTTAATTTATGGTTTTCGGGTATGGGAAAAATGGCCAAACATCTAACTAATTGATGCAGAAAGAGTAATCTCAGAAATGTCATGTAAAATGTTTAGTTTCTATTTTGCAACCAGATGTCGTTAGCGTACGGGAATAGTTTCCTGAGATAATGTAAGGGGTAAAGTAGGTCCCGTAGGATTGGTGGAGATTTCACCCCCGGTAAGTGGTATTACTTAAAGGGGATGAAAGATCGAATTTGGTCCCGCCCAGCGAGGACTGGAGCAACAATCTTAGCTAAAATTATGTAGTTTCCGGCAGGTTTTCATACAGTAAATTCGGGTTTAAAGTCAAATAGTTTAATAAGCGGAAAGGCACTCAAAATTGTTCTATTAGAATCAGGTCTACTTAACCCTAGCGGTTAGCTTTGTTTTCATATGAATAGATTCACTATTTGCGCGACGCATCTGGTTGTGTCCAAATTTATAGTTTGTTTAGTGTAAATGTTTTATTGTCAGCGTAATTTATTCTGTTAAATATTAAATATATATCTTGGTTTGAAGTTATTTGAATTAATCTCTTGACCAACGAAATTCAATATTATCCGACAAAGTTAGTTCGTGAATCTTAGTGATGATGTGAGGTTTTAGCCATACAGGATTAACACCGACATCATGAGAGCATATGAGGTAAGCTAAATCCCCATGTTTCGATATTAAGATTTCCCCTTCTAACTTTAAAGCATACGCGACGAACCCAGGACTATGAGATCATGTGTGTATATATTTATGTATGTATACATATTTTTGCAAACCCCGACGCTCCCTTTCATTTCAACATCGGTCAATCTGGTAAAAACCCCAGTGGTTACACAATTGCACCTTTTCTTCGATATTTTCTAGATCGGCTACTACCTAATTGTCTGAGATACGGAGTTGTCTAAGATACCTAATTGTCCTAGCCCTAGTCCTAATTGACCTCTACTACCTAATTGTCTGAGATACGGAGTTATTTGTGGCACATAATTGTGGTTGGATATAATCCAACGACTTTGACATCATGAGAAACATCGTCTACAGTTCTTAGTTCACGGTATGTCCAGTGCTTTGGTCCGTCTTCGTGGCAAATCTGATTCTAGGAAGGTTGTGATCGTGTGGCTCACCGACTATACTTACCAGTTGAGGTTTTAAATCTGTTTTTTCTTTCTACAGGATTAGATTCAAGGTGGTACGGAGGTTAAGGATCTGTTTAACTCCCATGACATACATAACTTGTTGCATGACATCTGATTATCTGATACAAATTGTACCCCAATAACAGAAATTACTTTAAAGCGAAGCCATATCGTAGAAAGATTTCTCCTATCAGGATTTTTGCACATATAACAGCTGTAGCTTCTTGTATGGCAAATAACTCAACCCATCTTGTAGCACGATCTCTAATAATATAAATCCAACGGTACCTATCCATTGGTGGCCTCAGGTAATGTTTGCACTAATCCAGCTGGTTTCCTAGTTTGAGTCTAGTACTTCTGACGCGGTACGCATTTTCTAACGTATTCCTGGATAAATCTACGCATTAATGTCCAAAAATATCGAGCAACTATTATTTTAATCGTTCTAATAGAAGTTTGAACGAACACACTTTAATTCCGGTTTACTCGTTTAAGGTAAAGGTAAAGAGTGACATTAAGGATAGTCTGGATCGTATTGATATCCATCAGTTGCGATCTGATATTTGCAAGAGAATAACTAAACACCAACTGATTAAGAAAGAAAGGTTTGATAAGGCTCGAGCGAAGGCGAAAGAGTATCAAGAAGGTGACCAGGTCAAAGAACGTCCAGCAACCGGGAGTAGCCGAAAACTACTTCCAAAATTCAAAGGACCATTTCGTGTAACGCGAGTATTATATAATGATCGCTATGAAGTTGAAGACCTGATAGAAGGTTTAAGGAAATACAAGACCATCGTAGCGGTCGACAATATCAAGCCGTGAGATTTCAGGATGGCCGAATGTAAGAAGCACTACGCCCATGGCAGGACGAAGCCCGTACGCTATAGCATGACACTATAGTGTCATGCTATAATTCTGTTAACATAAATATTTAGATATAGACATGTGGATTGACCCTTGAAATGTTTTACTTGAGATACTGTAGATACATATATTGTAGGTATTTTGAGAAGGGACGAATGTAACCGGAGAAGTAGTCTAATAGAATATGAGTTGCTATTAACATGTATTGCATCCAGAAATACATATATAGATCACTAATGTGTATCTTTAGGTATATCATTTTATTATTTTAACCTTACATGTGTTAAATAAATTGAGTTTGCTTTCAGACCCAAGTGCTTTTTTTGCGATTAATCACCATGCATACACGATTTGTATAATGTGATTTTACCTACATCTACAGAGCTCTGTTTAGAACAAAGTGAAGTTTATTTATAATTATAGCCCACCTCTCGTTAACTGCAAAATGTAGACAATCCACATGAAATACAGAAAATAGGTAATAACTATAAGAATTTACACAATTCACTCACTCATTTCTTTTATGAATATGAATACACACCCTGGATTTACACGCCCAGCGGCAACACGGTCACGACATAATAATATGTATGTATCTTCTAAACAAACGATAAACGCAATATCAGCTGTTATCACAGCATATTCGTCATTTCGTGGCTCTCACGTACGCGACTCACAATAATATAATTTTATACCTGCCGGTATTGCATACGTTCGTTCCAATGACACCAGACACTTAGACTTAGGAGTACTTACTTTATGCACAGGATATTGCTTAACGGCTTTATTTTTGGATAATTATTACTGTTCATTAGCACAAACAATGTAAATCAAGAAAAGTATTAATCAAACTAAAGCGAAAGAGAGAGTTAAATAGATCAATAATTTAACTTATAAACTAACGATTATTGTTCATGAACGTTGGATGTCTAACGAATGTTACTGCAATCTATTTTTTTTAATTAATTGTAATCACCAGTTTATCTTCAATCTATGAAGGTAACAAAGCAATAATTTTTATGGCACATTTTTATTACAATCTGAACTAAATTGTAAAACTTTCCCCCTCAATATATTGGTAGATATCTATATAGGAATGTATATAGGAATGTTGTATATAAGAATATCTTATATAATAACATAATATAGAATATATATATATATATATATATATATATATATATATATATATATATATATATATATATATATATATATATATATATATATATATATATATATATATATATATATATATATATATATATATGTATCATATACATACCTACCTATACATATAACAGTGTCATTATCATTACTGAATATTCTTTATTATTGTATTTAAATAACAATTAATTTATTACTTCCTTACAGGTGTATTTATATTTTCAATAAGCAACAAAGTTTTTTATTTATGGAAATTTTTACATATATACCGGGTAAGTATCTTAAGATTGACACCTCCCTTATCTCACTTATCCTTTGCCGATTTAACTCATTAAAAAAAGGAGTAGACACGGTTTTTGATGAATTTTTATAATCTGAGAACAGATATTAAAAATCTCGTAAAATATACAGGGTAGAAAATAAAACATGATTTTTTTAAATGGAACACCCCGTATTGTACAATTCCAAAAATGTGCAATTCTTATATAATCACTACACCTGTTCGTGAGATATTACTAAAAACTTATCACATTACGTGAATGAATGGCCTAGATCAGAACCTAATCAGAACTTTGGTTTTAAGTATGAACCAAAGATGTCGGGAGGTCATTCGCGGAAGGGGTGGAAACACCAGATACTAATTCTCTATTTACTTTTGTTTTGTTTCCTGTTATTCGCTGTTTTATTGATTAAAGCGATCCATTTTTCTAGGTATGTTTTTTGAGTTTTTGTCCTTTTAAGACCTTTTTCTCTTCTAAAACACCTTGCATCTCTCAATAAATTATAAGATATCAAGGAAAACAGAACGCAAAATGAGGCATCGAACCAGTATAATGAGTAATAAATAATGAGCACTTGACAAAAAAGAAAGTTAATAAATTTGATAAAAATCACGTCAACTCAAAAATTAGATATTTTATGAAGTAACAGAGATAAACAAATGAATAAAAAAAGAAAATGTAGAAAAAACATGAGGCTTTAAATTGGCTATAATTGCAATAACTTGCAACACCTTGTATAGCCCACAGGACGTTTTGAAATTTCGGAAAAAAACATAACATTTTTATAGCACCTGGTATAATATCAAAATCATTCGTTTTACCAAAACAACTAAGACAGTGATATTCCTAAGAGAAAAACCTAGAATTTGAAAAAAAAATCGACCAAAACGAACAAAAATTGTCGAAAATACATATCGTCAAATTTGAGTTAACTTTTTGGTTGTGCGTTAAATAAGTTGAGCAGTGTATGTGTAATATTAATTCATTAATATTTTACTTAATTAAATATTTATGTTATACCATTAAAAAGTTTTGCATGTATGAGCATCCCGGCACGAATTTCGCTCCTCTACAAGGTTAATATTCGGCAGCCGAGGCGGTAAGTAGTGCGTGTACGCGGGCGCGCCAGAATATGGGTTGGGCCGCTTTAAAAAAATGGCTGACGACATACTATCATTCGCACATGAAAAATTATGATTTTAAAAACTTTATTGGCTCCATTTGCTTCGCAGCATGTATAGACAAATTTCCATAAATAATATTTTATCTCGGTTGCTGAAAAATACATTAGCGAAAATAACAAGACTAAGTTTGTTATTTTTTAAACACATTAAAAAAACATATGGTATAATGGAGTTGTACATGTTTAGAAGCGCTATTGTGTCTACTTCAATTTTTAAAAAAATCAGCTCGATAGCACAATTATGTTTAGAGATATGACAGTGAAGATGTTAAAAAACACGTTTCAGAAAAACATATTTTTTTATAGTTCCTTCGAAATAAAAAAAGTCCACCACCAAAAAATGTCGTAAATCGTGGTTTCGTGTACACAATCACCTAATTAATGAATCGCTTCAAATCCGGTTTGGTTCTACGCAAGATTTTTTTTCTCGAAAACTAAGCGACTCTACTTCCCATTTCACTGTTCTACATCAATACGAATAATGCACCTTCAAATAATGGGACTTAGTTACAATATAATTTTCGTTTACAAAATAGTGTGACGTAAGTCAGTTTCTAAAAACAAAGAACATCTTACTACTGGTTAGGGCTGGAACCTTTGATGTAATTATAACACTCGGAGTAGTTTCCACAAACACCAAAACACTTTCACTTCGCTCGACGCGCGTTTCGCCAACCAAGTTGGCATCATCCGGAGACGATTAAAATCTGAGTTTTTAATCATTCCAGTTTTTCGCGTCTCTTCCAGAACAGTTTTTAATCGTCTCCGGATGATGCCAACTTGGTTGGCGAAACGCGCGTCGAGCGAAGTGAAAGTGTTTTGGTGTTTGTGGAAACTACTCCGAGTGTTTTAAAGAACATCTTAATTCGTTTTAAAGAAACAACATATTATTATGTACTTATTTGATTTTATTTAACTTCAACAAATCGTTTTCTGTATGAAGCTTGACCATAACAAAGATTACTTTAATTATATTTACTATAATTATTTATATGTCTGCAACCTCAATGTATTAATATTTTCTATGCATATTCCGTTAACTTAAACTTAAATAGATGAAATCATGCAAAATGTT
Organism: Tetropium fuscum; assembly: GCA_964058915.1. Taxonomy (NCBI): domain Eukaryota; kingdom Metazoa; phylum Arthropoda; class Insecta; order Coleoptera; family Cerambycidae; genus Tetropium; species Tetropium fuscum. The sequence continues at coordinate 1,590,094 of CAXKVY010000056.1, forward strand.
TTATCAGGCGAACTGGTCAGTTATCGTTATAACTACTCATGATATTTTAAAACAACTGGGCTCCATACCTAAGTACTTAAATAAATAACACTTAAATGATAACACTTAATCACATGCAGTCAATTTGATAAAGTTATAATATATTTATATATATTTTAAAATCCCACAAAACTAATTTAACAGCGTATATAATGTATTTACAATCTATTGCTATTTTTGATAAGAGGGTAAATAGAAATACAGGGGCTGCTTGTAGTGTTTGTGCCTTATATTGCCAGTATGGATGCAATATACACTGCTCATGGAATGAATCGGCGCAGCCAATTGTTTCGTCATGTTAAGAGATTGTACCGAAAATTTCTTAATATTTATAAAAAAAAAATTCTAAAAATTGTATCAGTATTCGTTCACAAAAATTTAAAAATATGTTCTTAATGTTAAAAGGTAGACAGAGTTAATGTTAAACAGGTAAAAATCCGATGGAGAATTATTCACTTTTAACTGTTATGGCAAATTATATGTAAGTACCATAGTTATTAAAATACCAACAGAATGAAAGAATATACATACTTTACCAAACAACTAGATCTAATTTTGAACTCTCCGAACTGCAAAAAGCTAAATATTTGTAAGATCAATTATATTAGTTATCTAATCTAAGTATCATGTATAGGATCTGTACTATTCAAACCTGAGTTCTAACCACAAATATTAGAGGGTGCCTCTCGTCACAGTATTATATTTATTCAACAAATGCAGCTACTACAAACCGAATATCTAAATTGTCGGCTAACAAAAGCGAACGTAACAAAGCCAACATCGCAAAGATTTATATATTATCGTCTTTCTCCAACCCAACTATAACAAACTAATAAGTACTATACTAATTATTGTACTAATACATGTACATATACTAGTTATAATATTAAATTATAAATGCTCCTCGGCATGCGTTATTAAGCACATAACCTAGGTAATTAACATTATCTTATCAAGCCAGATAGTACGGTGTTTAAAATAAAATGTAAAACTATCTATCGACACATTTATTTATGCATTTACAAAAAAAAAATAGTAACAATGGGATTAAATAATGACAACGAAACATTTTAAAAGTCAATATACAGTGTGACAGCGCACGCGAATTGTTGTTTTAAATAAAATGGCATGCCGTCTGATTAAGAAATTGTTTATATCAAACTTCCGTACCTTTTGTTGTCGTATCACATGTGATTTATAGCATATGTAAGTCTGCAATGACTGAATGACTTCAAGGCAGAATTGCCACATCTGGAAAACAAAGTTGCATATGTCAATGTCTTGAATACCTTTTAGTATAATTAAAAATGTCAGGCTGCATTGATAGATGCACAATTTTACTCATGCTATAATATATATAAAATACAATGCATTGTTTAAAAAGTTCACTGAGATACCACTTCTCAATCAGAATGTAATAATGAATAGGAATGGCCCTTTGATATATAGCTAAGACATAATTTTCAATAATTTTAATATTAACGTTAGTTAGGATGATATACGAATGTATTGCCGATAAGTTTAGAACAAAATTGTAATGTTTTTACGAAGAAAAATAATTTTTCTCACCATGGAGACACTTCTCTCTTACCCCAAAAATTCAGAAATACATATTTCGAGTCGCATCGGACCATAAAAGGCAACATTTTCTAGCCTGGGAGCTCTGGATTTCTGGGATTTCTGGGAGCCGCCATCTTGAATTTTTATTTTAAGAAAATATTCATGATCAAAAAATCCCTATTATAAGTCGAATAGAACCATATATGGAAAGCATGACCATCAGCTTAGATCCATCATCTTGAATATTTATTTTGACAAAAAATTCGTTAGATCAGAGACCCCAACATTCTCGAAGTTCCAATTTTAAGTTGAATCGGACAATAAAATGGCAAAAGTGTCGGCCATCCAATTTGATTAAAAACATCGTAATTTGCGAACACAAAATTACCGACACGCTCGTTTTCAGTCGATTCTGAGCATAAATGGCAAAAATGTCCGCCATATTGAATATTCATTTGGTAACAGATTTGATAACAGATTTGACCACAAAAAATTCTGCTAATGTTTAAACTCATAAAAATGTACTTTAATTTGAGTTTACATATACAAGGTGTCCATTACTACAAAGTAAGTAAAAATGTAATCTTTTTACCGCAAAATTTAATAAAACACTTATTCAATGTAACTCCCTGCAACATCCATTGCAGCATCCATTGCGGATTACAGTAGGTCTATTATTTCTCTGATTACGCCTCTTGTTCTTTGATTCAAAACATATAAATTGTGTGGAAGGCCACCACTGTATACTTTTTGTTTCAAATTGTCCCATGGTCCAATTAAAAAAAAGTCCATAGGTGATAGGTTAGGTGATTTGGCACGCCGTTCAATTGGGCCATATCTTCTAACCCATATTTTCAATTGGACCATATCTAAAGTGCTCATTCAAACACTGCCTTGTTAGTTAGAGTTAGTTACCAAAACGTATATTTCAGTATTTGGGCAAACCTTTGTTCTACCTTGGGTTCATACCCTTAATCCTGAACAAAGACAACAAATGTACTGGCAGCAAGACGGTTGCCCAGCACATTCAACACGAGTTATAAGACAGTGGTTGAGTGAGCACTTTGGTGATAGATGGGATGGAAAGACGTGGTCCAATTGAATGACCTGCTAGATCACCTAACCTATCACCTATGGATTTATTCATATGGGGCATTTTGAAGCAAAAAGTGTAGTATAATGGCCTTCCACCCAAGTAAATGTTTTGAAACAAAGTATAAGATATGTAATCAGAGAAAATAGGCCTACTGTAATCCGCAAAGTATACGGCGAGTTTAAAAGAAGAGCAGATAAATGTGTATATGTTGAGGGAGTCACATTGAATAACAGTTGCTTTATCAATTTTATTAAATAATTTCTAATTTTATTTGTAATATTTTTTAAATTTAATCAGATATGTATCTGTACTCGCTTTCTGAAATAAATACATTATTCTGATGTGCCTCAATAAAACTAAAATGAGACCCACTTGAAAATACCCCATTTCCAACAAAAATGACAGTTCTGAGGTAACAAACATCAAAAAAATACAACCGAATTGAGAACCTCCTTTTTTTCAGTTAAAAATCAGACGATGTGGACCAAACTTTTATATTCTTTGGGATGCCACTGTGGGAGAATTTATTATTCGCTAAAAACAAGTGTGTCCTTCCTTTGAACAAAAACTATTTTGTGCCAACTCTTATGTGGTTTAAACATTTCGTTCTTGAGGTAACGCGCTAATAAAAAAGCGGTATCATGAAGACGGACGAACGGATATTAAGTCGTTCAAAATTTGATGACGAACAAACACTAAGGTAAAAATATTTTTCGATTTTTCTTTTTCCCGGTCAGATGCAATGTACTATAACAAACGAGATGTCTACTTTAGATACGTTTCAGAGAAGAGCTACAACATATAGGGAGGATGGCAAAAAAATGTTTCTAGCCGCTCACACAATAAAAATATGTCATGTACAAAAAGTGACTAAATTTAAGAAACAAAATTTCAAGATATCTCAAAAACTATCAATATTTTGATAGGGGTGCATTAGACATACTGTGCTTAATTTACCACGTACAATTCTATATAATAATAAAAAACATAGATAGCTATTTAAAATAACAGAGTTAGTGCATGTATACAGAAAAACTGAACACCCTGTATATCCTGTACATCCGAGTTTATTTTTATTTTGTGACGCTCGAGAAATCAGGCAAGCTGCAGCAAAAAAAATTAACATCAAAATATTGCACTTACCGCGCACGGTAATTAAAAAATTTGCTACGTACCTATACATATTCATTATTTTGGTCATTGATATATTGTTTACAGCTCGAGTAACTACCAGAAGGACTAAGAAAATAACAAACAAAGAATTGGCCAATGCCAATATCTTTGGTAAAACCCACCTTTGCTGCCTAATTACGTTTCTAAAATTAATTATCACTTAAAATCACATATTCGACAAGGTTAAGTATAAGGACCACTCTACTTCCTGATCATTAGTGTATATTCACTATACAACAATGCATTATCATAACATTGCTACGAAAATTATTTATATCACCACAATAAAAGTAGGTACACAATCCGGTAGATTGTGTACCCACTTGTGGATTGAACCCACAATAATTATTGTTTTATGTTTCAATTTTATTTTGTTTTAATGAAAAGTCTAACCGTCTAACCGTTGTTTATTATAATATTTTATTTTGTTTGTTTTTTACTGTTTATTCTCTATATGGTATGCATGCATGTATGTACTCGAAAACACCAAGCAGTTTTATAAAAGTTTTATAATTTAATCTAAGGTTTATTTTAACAATTTATAGGGGCGTATAGGGCTCATACCCTATGATGCTGTTTTTTGATACTTCGGAAGTCAAAAAACAATTATTAAAATTTAAAAGCTATTAGTATCATTTTTAAGTCAATAAAATATTTCGAGATGTCTCGTCTCGTCTTGTCTCGAAGGATTTTATCAAAATGCTCTCGAGACGAGACAAGGCCTCGAGAGGAGACGTCTCGCATCATATCTCTATCGTCAGGTAAAGAAAACCTTCACAAACAATAGGTTCTCGATAGATTCACAAATTAAGGAACCAAAGAGCTGCTGTTACCGGATCCAGAATTGTGTCCACATTTCGGCATAAGCATTGCGCCTCTTAAAACGGGTTGTCACAGGATAAAAATATCCTTTGTTTGGGCATATTACGTTTATTACATATCCCCTTAAAATTTCATTAAAAATGTAAAAAAAGGATAGGAAAAAGTGATAAAATATTACAATAGTAATATTATTTCATATACACTGACGGACATAAAAAGTGACGCACCTAGATTTTGTCCCAAATTTGATATTCAATTTTGATATTGATTTTGATAATTTTTTTTTGTTTGAAAGGGCGATTCTTGCGGAAGACTATTTTGTAATTGGCTTTCCATAAAAAATGTATTTTTTAATATGTACAGCATTTAAAACCCGATTATGATTTTGACACGAAATTTGATTGTCGCTGTGGAGTGAAATTTTATTTGTATTGAATTCTTTTTTAAATATTCTCTTTTTTGAATCACCTCTCTAGCCCCTTCAGCAACGAAGATGCGACATTTTAGATGAAACGGTGTTATTAAGTTTGATATTCAACAAGGAGGCCGTGGAGCTGAAAATGTCTAAAAAGTTCATCGTTTAAGAAATGTTTAGCATTTTCGATTACGGACGCTGAAATAATTGTTACTTACAAGTACAAACAACATCAAAAAGAAATAACAAACAAAGAATTATTCGACATTTTAGTAAAACGACTGTAATTATTAATGATTAAAACAATAAACTTAAAAAATAACTGAACAACAAACTAACTAATAACGAGTATTTCCTCCTCTGGCTGCTATAACAGCTTCCATACGCCTAGGCATGCTTTCAATCAAATTTGTGATAGTGATTTGAGATATATTGTCCCATTCTTCTGTAAGAGCAATCCTCAATTCATTCAGATTCTCTGGGTTGCGTCTACTAACACGTTGTCCCAATTCATTCCATAAATGCTCTATGGGATTCATATCAGGGCTTTTAGCGGGCTACGGCATACGATTAATTCCGACATAGTTTAAAAATTGTGTTATCATCACTGCTGTATGCGGTCGTGCATTATCTTGCATTAAGAGGAATTCTTCGCCAATGTAAGGTGCAAATGGGACATGTTCATTCAAGATCTCTATGTATCTAACTGCAGTTAGAGATTGCCGTGGTGGAAACACAAATAATTCTGTAAGGGCATCGCTGGTAATTCCACCCCATACCATTAGTTAACCACCGTCAAAACTCTCCCTTTCACTGAACATACCATCCTCGTATCTTTCCCCACGCCTTCTCCAAACCCTCCGACGCCCGTCTACTGATCTCAACATGAATCTTGAATCGTCAGTGAATAAAACTTGAGACCATTGCAACTAATTCCAAACAAGATGAATTCGAGCAAAATCCAAACGAGCTACTGGTTGTCGTCGAAGTAATCGCATTCCAATAGCAGGTCTTCTTGCGATAAAACCGAAAGTCCTGAATCTCCGACAAATTGTTCGATCTGACACAACTGTTCCTCGTGCGTTTCTTAAATTTCGGTTTGTGATCACAGCTGTTTGATAGGGATTTCTCGATATTTGCAGACCAATAAATCGATCGTCAATATTTTGCATAATCCTGGAACTACCCGAACCTGGACGTCTGCTGTATTGGCCCGTTTCTCGGTAGCGCTGGATCGCTCTTCGAACAGTTGTTTCTGGTAGACCAACAATACGAGCTGCATATCTTTGACTCCTTCCATCTTCTACCAAAGCCACAACTCTAGCTACTTGAATTGGACTAATTGGCACTGGCATTTTCTTTTAGAACGTTAACTGAATTATATTTTTTTTACGATAATTTCAACTGAATCTCTTGACGTTTCAGTGTTAACCGTTACCATAGACTCCTTGTTAAATATCAAACTTAATAACACCGTTTCATCTAAAATGTCGCATCTTCGTTGCTGAAGGGGCTAGAGAGGTGATTCAAAAAAGAGAATATTGAAAAAATAATGGTAAACACCGTGACCTAAGATTTCAATACAAATAAAATTTCACTCCACAGCGACAATCAAATTTCGTGTCAAAATCATAATCGCTTTTTAAAGGCTGTACATTTAAAAAAAAACATTTTTTATGGAAAGCCAATTACAAAATAGTCATCCGCAAGAATCGCCCTTTCAAACAAAAAAAAATTTATCAAAATCGATAGGCTAGTTTAAAAGTTATTGAACATCAAATTTGGGACAAAATCTAGGCGCGCACACTTTTTATGTCCGATAGTTTAGGTACATATTTAGATTATACCTGTACCCATAAAATCAAATATCGTAGAAGCTTCCATATAGGTATACCATAAAAGCTTAGTATATAATAAGAAATTAACTATAAGACAAAAGTTAAGCATTGTTTGTTGTTGACCCTGTTATAAAGAAATCATAATGAACTTTGTATGTTAAACTACGTATGTAAACCTACATGAAAAAAGGATAAAATCATTATCCTATGATACGAAAAAATAACAAAGTGTAGACACAATCAATATTAATAATAAACTTGGTTTGCCACATTATCATGAAGACCTGCAAAATATATAATGTTTTGACATTAATGCAAATAAGAACCCGACCAACTCTTCTTTACAGGCATTTTAAAATACACTGCTGGCCAATAGGTTGGAATAATTCAAATTTTTAGGGTAAGTTTCGATACATATATCTTCTGAACGATATGGAATATCAAAATACGGATTTCAGGACGTTTTTGGAAATTTCATCGACAAAAACTGGTCTGAATCAGTCAGACCAGTTTTTGTCGATGAAATTTCCAAAAACGTCCTGAAATCCGTATTTTGATATTCCATATCGTTCAGAAGATATATGTATCGAAACTTACCCTAAAAAATTGACTTATTCCAACCTATTGGCCAGCAGTGTATATCGATTAATCTATATAGCTTTATTGAATTACTTATTTAATAGAATAAAAACCCAAGACTTATCTATACTACCATATAAGATGCCATTCAACTGTAACGTAATCTAGATGTAAGAACGGTTTGCAGTATCCAAAACATTAAATGGACGAACGGTCACTTCTATATAATAAATATTACGTGCAGAAGTCGAATAAGATGATTAATGTAAGATAATTGACCTCAGCTAGACTTGACCTTGCCTTACCGCTATTTACAGTTAAATTTATGCCTATGGTGACCTAAGCCTTATTTACAATAACAAAAATAATTGTCATAAGTACGGCTGTTCGATTTTTTTTAATGATTTCATTTCAAGACTTAAGCAGGACGCGCACTGAATCAACTCGGTTCGGTCGGCACGTAACGGTACGATCGGAACGGCGCGGCGGCGAATGCCGCGCACTGAATCGGCAGTACCGTCACATTTAGCTCGTCTTCAGCAGCCATTTAGTATAAACCTTAAAACAATTTTAAAGGCATTATTTCAAGAGATCCAGTTCATCAAAATCTGATGAAGACATTATGATTGCTTTAGCATGCCAAGCAGTTAAGAAATATAAACCAAGGTTCTTCATATTAACATATTCCCGCATGTTTTCAATTAAAAGTTTCTGGTGAAGGAATGGGTGATGACCGTAGCTACCAAATCGGATATACAGGTGTAATTCATGATACTAAGGTCTTAGTATCATGGGTTTAATTCAATGCAAGAGGCGTAATCAATGGTATTATTTGTTATACTTTAGGTGGATGTTTAGGATAATAGGAGGCATAGCTGGTGGTTGTGGTCGATCAGAGCTGTATGGTATCGCTGTTCATGTTCATGATGTACAAGATATGGGATCACTGCTAATAATTATTACAATTCCTGAAGTGAAGGAAATAGCCCCAACATAAATATAATCACGTTTGACAATGCACACAAAAAAATTCTGCAAAATGAGTTTTTTGAGATACCTAGTATAGTACTGTATACTGTATACATCATTCGAAAAATCCTTGTTTCTTATTTAGTACATGAAGATCTTTTAAAATATGACTAGCTGTCATGTATATTTTATGCGATGCATTGGCACCTATTTCGTACTGAAATACTTTAGTCGTTTGTGTTATCTATTGTTCCGCTTTGTTCTTTGATTATCCGTTGTTTTGTTAGTTTACATTCTATTTTAGGCTATAAAGCGTTGTTACATTTTTCTAATACTACATTAGTGTGCCTTTATTTTGTATTTTACTATTATCTGTTTTTTTTTGTATGAAATTTTTGATTTTCTTTTTGTCTGGTTTTCTGCTTTGTTTTTTATTCTATTTTTGATACATGCTTATGTTTGTTTTCATGCATTTTCTGTTCTATTTTTTTGTTTTCCATTTTTTCTAAAATCAAGTTAGTTTTTAAGGCGGAATGTGCTGGGGCGTACACAAAGTTAATGGAGGGATATTTAGGAGGGTTTCTTAATTTTGGTGTGATTGCAATTTAAAATATGACGATCGAATTTTTGCATAAAACGGATAATTTCCGTGTCATATATGGGTGGGAAACTTTAAAAACAGTAACGTAACCCAACAAGCCATGACCTTACTATCTTTTATAAATCTTTGCTGACGACTACAATCTCTTATAAGTCAATGATTGATGGCATTACTTATACAAATATTCTACTATTTCAAACCCTATTCGGGGATTGTAATCACCTATAATTATTGTTGATAGTAATTAACAAATATAAATTACCTACTTAGATTAGCAAGTCATCTGAATTTCGGAAATATTACCATTCAGCGTGGATTATTACACTTGCCTTATACCTATATTGAGCAACAGTTATTGCGTCCTCAAAAAAACCTATTAAGAAAATTTTAAAGGTCTAGATAATATCTTGTGCAAGCTTCACCTCTCACTAACGTAATAACAGTCCTAATTAATAACACCAATAGTAAAAATTGGATTACAATAGCTTGTTAATTATTCTGTTCTTGAACAAACATATAGACAGGTATGCACATTTTTTTTTTGTTACAGATTACGACAATGAATGAATAACCATCAATATCAATTTTAACATGTATATACCGCGAATAAGTTCTCATTATTATTAAGATAAGACTATATTTTAGATGGGTCAACTAGCAGTTGCATTGCATAATACGAGTACAATACTACAATATTGTAACCTCTGTGTCTTTGTTGGGAATCGAAGCAGACATGCTGATAGATTGAAAGATTGAGATAAACTGAAAGTCCGAAAATTTAATGGTTTTTCAAATATTTAATAATGATCCGGAGGGCTTCCGAGGTGGAAAAATTGGATTTGTCATTACTACGTTCTCGCATACAACATATAAAAAAATCAGAACTACCTGATTTGATGCAAGGCAACACAACACCCCTTGTTTGGTACGATTTCCATGTACTTTTTCTATGACATGCGTGTATTATGAATTTTAATCCATTAGTGTATTAGAAAGCCTCTAATCCACGGAAAACAGAGATATTAATAAACCTTCGTAATATAGTGGTCGTGGATAAATAATATTAATTCTGTTCTATTATTGCCTGGCCTATATAAAAAACAGTATGATGTGTATATAAAGGATGTCTCAAAATTAACGCAAGATTTGAAATAAATAGAAAACACATTTAGAAATAAATAGAAACATTTAGTATTTTGACTGTTATTTTTTTTATTGAATCATAAAGTATATAGGATAGGGTTATTTATCGAGTAACACATCGGGCAAATGGCCTCCACGGATTTGTATGCACATATGCACTCGTTTGTCAAAATTTCCCATGACCATTCTGCATAAATGTAGCTGAATTTCGTTGATGCAGGATTGAATCTCCTCCTTTAATACACGAGGGTGGTTGTGGGCCTGTTGACAGAGACCTGTGATTTCAAATAACCCCATAAAGAGAAATCTAATGGTGTTAAATCACACGATCTAGGGGGCCAATTCTAATCACCGAATGCATTGCCAATTTCATGCCTCATGCAGTAATTGAATTGTTTCACGGGCTGTATGGCATGTGGCACCGTCTTGTTGAAACCACATATTGGCCACATCAATATCATCCAATTTCGGCAGAAAGAACTGTGTTATCATGTCGCGATATCGAGCACCAGTAACAGTCACTGCTTGACTTATGCCTCCAGCCCAAAATCCACACCAAACAGTGACACGTTGTGGATGCATTTTTTTTTCGACAATCACCTGTGGGTTCACAGAACCCCAAAAGCGGCAATTTTGGCGATTAACAAAGCCATCAAGGTGAAAATGTGCTTCCTTCATCTCTTAGGATGATGTTGCTCGAAAAATCAGCATCCATTTGTTGATGTTCAATAATCCATTCAACGAACTCTCTTCGCTGTGCATGGTCATTAGGCTTCAGTTGTTGCGTTAATTGAATTTTGTAAGCATAGAGACACAGATCTTTAGTGAGTACACGCTGTAGAGAGCTTCTTGAAATTTGCAATTCTTGGCCACGACACCGAATTGAATGTCACCGACACTCTCACGCACTGCTTCGATATTGACATTTGAACGGCTTGTTCTTGGATGACCAGTGTGTTTGACGTCTGCAACCGATCCAGTATCCCTGAATTTTTCAATTAATCTCTTCACAGTTGACGAAGTTAAAACACTATTCCGACCATATTTTGTATGAAATTTTCGAACTGCGGCCACCAAGCTTTCATTATTTTTTAAATATTTTCCAATAATGAAGACACGTTGTTCTATCGTGTAACGCTCCATTTTTACTAACCCTAAATGTTCTATTACTAATTACCTAATTAATTATAATGCTGTTCTCTCGGCTGTTCTTAATTCTGCAATTATATAATGCAAAGTTTGCTTCGCTTGTTTTTCTGTGATAAACTCTCAGATATAATAAGCTTGCATTCAGAGATTAACATCTGATTTTAGATAATAGTCTAATTTCAGATAACGAAGTTTGTAGGTACAGAGTAAGAGAATATTTGGAATTTCTGAATTACCACATTAATGTCTCACTTTTAACCTATTCAATGGAATGACAATATTAAATAGCACGGATTAAGTAATAGCTATTTATGTAACCAGTTGGGAAAAGCACTATTTTGTGAAACGAGCAGATTTCTGCGGAACGAGCGCTAGCGAGTTCCACAAAAGGATGCGAATTACACAAAATACTGTTTTTCAACGCGTTTCATACAAGATTGTGACAGCTTGTCACTTTCATAGCTTGTCAGGTCTAAATAACCTACTATAAAATGAACTTTACAAAACCAGTTGCGTAATACTTTACTTTTGGTAACTGGTTGTGAAAAGTAAGACGTTTCCTAACGTCAAAGGGTTTTGAAAAGTGTCACATTACATGTAAAAATTAGAAAAATATATTCATTCAAAATCGGTTAGTATTTATTTTTTAAACCGTTTGGAAATAATAGTCTGTAATTATCACTTATATCTCTAGGGATAGAAGTATTGCCAAGGTAATGACGACATGTGCATTAGATTTGACATCATATGATAAAAGCAAGTAATAAAGTAATAAAAATAAGTAAGTACCTAATAAGTAATAATAATAATAAGTAATAAAAATGTAACTGACGTAAAGTAATCACCATTTTATTGTTTGATTTTACGTAATTAGTACTTACAACACGGTAAATATTAATTACAACAGTTTCAAATTAAGACGAAAATTGGCAAGTTACTGCTTCTCAATTAGATAGACCTAAAGTTTCACAGAAACGCCAGCCCTATTAATTAACACCATTTTTCAGATTAAAAACTAAATTAAACATTTGTTGCAAAAATGTGTTAAATTAAATACGCATAAGTTAGCATCTTGCCTTAGTATAGTACCCGTCAGAAATAATTCATAATCTTATAAAAACTGACTTCTCTTTGTTTGGATCCACCGACTGCTCAAGATATCGTTTTTTTGCATCGGATTATTGTCTCGTCCTAAGTAAACACAACGAGCCAGGGTTGGGCTTGGGTTTTCTGAGGAGTGTAAATTGCAGCAACCACACGCTTATGTATGTATAATATTTATTACTTTAAAATAGAGCTCCTATTTTACTATTTGTTATTTTTTCTCAAATGGTTATTTATGGCGGATACTACCCATATATGTACCAGAGATGAAACTCAAGAGATGTAATGATTACAAATAAGGACAATAAATTAATTAATACCTAAGTCCGTACATAAGTAAATATCAGTACGTGCCTGTCTAAGTGTATAAAGTGTGTACCTATATAAGTAAATATAATAAAATTAGCGCAACTTCTTGCCAATATTCTAATGATTAGTAGGTAGTAATTATAACCTTTTAATAACATTTATAACCTTCAAAAACTATATTTAATTCGTAATGAGGAAATTACAACGGTTATTATTACAAATTATTTGAAACTGTTGTGATATGTCTGGTCTGAAGTCTATATTTAAGAATCGTAACTAAGATACAATGTACAAGTATACAATGTACTTCTCATTACATATTTATGACAATTAAATTACACTATGTGATGCAACGTATATATATTATAAATATTCTATCCCCGTTTAGTCATAAATATTTAAATCTGGCGTTTACCTTTTCCCTAGTAATATACACTCGTTCAATACATTGTACATTCTGAGGTTCATTTCAGTCTCAAGTCTCAGTTCAGTTATGTAAGTTCAATGTAGCAAATATTCTTTAAATCTGTTATGCATTTTCTAACTTTGTTAAAATTTTGTGGACGATCTGTAGCGCATCCGAAATATGCTCCATATAGGATTGATCCGAAGATATATCCGATTAATCGATCGATTAATCTGTTATCCTTCTGTGAACAAAATCATTAACTATTCGAGCTCTGTTTGGCCGTGACTTCATACATTCATGTACATCCACGTAAAAATTTCGCCTGATGTTTTGAGCAATTGGCAAAACAACTAGTTTTAAAACTCGTTCTAGGTATAGGTTTACAGTCATGGATTCACATGACCTATGGATGGATCCAGAGATGAAGTATGTGGCTCAATGACCGCAATAAGTGCTCTGATGTTATTTTTCAGCTATCCAATCGTAACCGGATTATTGGCATAGAGTCTAGGCCAATTCAAAGAAGAATCTAGTTCTAGAGTCTATGCCAATTCAAGGAAAAGTCTAGTTAGAAGTTCAAGGAAAAGTCTATTCCATAGACTTTTACTTGAACGTCACAAGAAAAAGTCTAATGGTGTCAAGAGCGTCACAAGAGCGTTATGGTCAATCTACTGTGAGAAATCATGCTTCTAGGAAATTTGGTACCCAAAAGATTCAGCGTTTCATTAGCTGTCTTGCTGAAACCATATATTGCCAGATTGCCTGCATACAAATCATTGATTTGTTCGAAAAATGGTGTATGGGGTCATTTTAATCGCGCGCGTTAGTCGCTAATTTGCAATAGAACCACTGCGACCAGTCGCTCGTGTTTCTCTTGACTAACATTTCTTCTGTGAGTGTTTTGTTTTCAACTGAGCGTTATTCACGGTGACGTATAGGCTGAGCCACTTTCCTCGAATTTCGCCATGATGCGTTGAATGATCTGCTTAGCAGATGGAAGCCTCACGATCCATAATTGCCCACGATCCATAATTGCCCACGATCCCGTCATATCGTTCAGTGCCCAGAATTGAATTACTTTAGTAGCCCGCTTCGACGATATGTATGCGTTGCTAAGCTGTGTAACGCTCCATTTTGTAATGGCATATTCTCCACGTAATAACTGGGAATACTCCACGTATCAACTTCCAAAACCTGGCGCAAGAGTAATGGCGGCAAGTTTAAATCGGCTACCTCTCTCTGGGACACCGTATATAAATAAAACACTAATGAGAACGTATGCTCGAATAAACCTGAATGGTTTGGTATAACGTGCTTTGTTTGATTCTTTAGTTTTAGGGATACATTCTTAATGGTATCTACCTCGGATATAACCCAGTTACCTTGATCCTGAGTTCACCAATGGATTTAGCTTATACCAAAAATAAAAAACGCATATAAAAATCATATCATAATAATCAAATTATCTAAGAATCGATATAACACTGTCTCCTGAATTTTCGTAAGTAATGTTTGTATGCTCTTCGTAATGGAGGATACAGCTGCATCTGGCCATGTTGTGCTGTGCAGTCCACACGTGATCTGTAATTTCTGATTTTACGGTTTCCCCCTACGCGAGTACACTTATTATGTTCAGACAGCCTATTTACGGGCCTGATTTCCTTTTCCATGCCTATTAGGATGTTCCTCCAATAATGATATTCCATATACCTATGCGGTTCTTGAATCGTTTTGGGCCGTAGTTTTTGCTCGCTTATGTTTCGAGATACAAAGCACCTCTTCACGTCATACTCGAGGTCGTACTCGATGCCAATAGTCGACACATTTCTTGCAGATGCATATTTGCAGAGCAGTAGTCGCGTAAAGTTGTAATTTTTAGTCCTGGAATTAATTTTAGTTATTACATTGTGCATGAACGTATCTCGAAAATTATGTTTTTCAAATGCAATCTACTAATTTACTTACAATATGAAGTTGTTAATTCAGTCGTCGTATTTTGGGCATTACACGTCGTTCTGGTATGTATTCCCTGTGCACCGATGTTTCTGCCGAGGTAGATGGCTGAGGGGTGTCTTCTATCTCATCTTCCGTGTCTGGTTCATATGAGAAACAGTGAAGTCGTCGTCCTCGTCCTCCTGGTCTAATGTCATTTTCTCAAATATTCAAGTGATGCCACGATGGGTCACTTCTGTATAGACGTCTGTATAGACTAAGAAATTCGGTTGACGCCTCGCCTGATACTATTCACAGCAAATTATGATCTTTTTATGCTCCTTATACATTAAGAACTATTATTACAAGCACTACATCTATGCTTATCTTTATACTTTACCAACGTATTGATTGTAATATAAATAAATCAAAAGGAACAGAGAGAGCATTTGCTACAAAAATAAACTATAATATAGAAGCTAAATAACCAAGTGACTGTCTTGAGCATGAATCACATAATTTCCTTGCCTACAACAAAATGTCCATTTATTTGTGACACAATAGTGACACTCGATGCCGAGTGTCAAACACTCCTTCAATATTAGAGTGGGGAAATAACTGTTACCATATATCAACAGGCACTGTGTATAACTTTCTACATACCTATACAACATACTATCGGAACGGTTCACTAACACGTTATCACAGAAACTTTAAAACGCCACAATTAACCCCGTTTCTCATGTCGGTTCATTAACACGTTATCACTACATATGATCATATCAAAACACATAATGTCATATTTCATAGTCAGCCTATATTACGCACGTAGAGGGTTTGTTGAAAATCTGAATTCGAAAAGATTTTATTGTCATAAATATACGAGATAAAGCAGACAGACACCGCAGTATGTCTATAATATATTATTTTGTTTCTAAAATATGAAGCTGTGATTCGACTCAAAATCGGTATATAGGGGTATTGGGAGTCGCATGACACTAATTTCTTCTCATAACAAATATTCAAGATGGCACAAAACCGGCGTCTTCACAATATTGGTGATTTTTTTAATCAAAAACCATCATTCAAAGAAACAGCTTCAAGGTGGGTGATGAATTTTTCCATTTATGGTCCGATTCGACTCAAAAGCTATATCTCGGTGTTTTTGGGGTAGCCGATCACGGTTTTTCTGTGAAAATAAATATTCAAGGCTGCGGCAACTTTTATCAGGATGGAAACTACTTTGGACGCGAAATCCGCATCGAAATACAATACTGCTATGTTGCTGCTTTTCATATAAATGCCTAATTTAGGTACTTATTTTCAGTTTATTGGTCATGATAATATATTGTATGCGAAATTCATGTCGACATACATCAAAATTCAGTCCTTCGCAAGAATTCAACCGGGACATTTGACCGGATAAAATTAAAATCGTCAATTCTCGTGGGAGAGCAAAAATGTTTGTATCTATAGTGGACTGCAGTTTTAGTTTACCGTGTGTCACAATTCAGGCGGCTGACGGCAAAGAGTAAAGGATAAACAAACAACTATAAAAAGCTTTTGATGTTAGCCGACTGTGTACTAAAAACAAATTGTGACACTCGGAAATCTTAAAGTACAGAGAACTATACCTACTATCACTGTTCATCAAATTTTAAAAAATTTACAAAATGCCCGCACTTCGTCTATCTGTATGTTGTATAGTTCAACTGATTCTGAACAATAAGTTCCTCTGGCAAAACTCAAATTATGGACACCTTCTCCGGTAGATGGCTCCAAAGACTGGACCCTCGATACTGTATCAATGATTTCTCAACCGAGGGGTAAACCACTGAGGAAGTATGGTGTACACTACGAGGAAGTAATGAGGAAGTATGAGGAAGTACAGGGATGTGTGGGCAAGTGAATTACGAGGATATATGAAGGAAGTTTGGGGAAATAAAGTAACTGGCAACATTGCAATTTCTGTTCCCTATGCGTATGACCATTGAGACTTGAGACGGTTATGTTTAATTCGGGATGAAGAAGGACATTCGCTTCATTTTATAGTGCCTTATTATAGCATACCATACAACATATAGCAACATATAACGTATAGCAAGATATCATACAACAAAATGTATCGCAAAAGATATTGTTAGATTAATAGAATAGCTAAACCTAGTTTTGAATATTTGAAAATTCTGTTTAACAACGTCTACGGTGGTAAATTTTAGTATTAAGGATATTACAGAACGTATTGGCCAGGATTAAGGTAGTAAATAACATATCATTAAATATTTAAAAGACAGCTATTTTTCAAAGAGAAAGAAAAATTACCATCGATGGAGAACACGCTATCAACTTTAATAATTTCACCAACGAATATATTGAACAAACGGTAGAGGAAGCTTTGAAGTATGTTTGTAAGGATGTAGAAGATTTAGGAATATCCTTAGAAACTGGCAGTTGGAATCACGTTTCTATAAAAGTTCCAGAAACCATAGGAAATGAGTTTGATGAACAGGACAATATTGATGGATACGAGATTGAGATCACATTTCATGTGATAATAATAATTTAAAATATTATTCCGACAAAGTACCAGAAGTAACTGAGGACTGTCAATATGTAAAAATAGATTTAGAAAATGGCAGTACTGGTGTGATTAAGAAATCTACTAATTGTTGGTTGCTATAGAAGAAGAAAAAGGTAGAGAAGTACGTACCGACGATTTATAGGAACAGAAAGACGCGATTAATAAATAAATAGCCCCGTAGTGTCTTAAAAATGTCTTGTACCTACTCTCTTCAATACTGTTTACGAAAAGTGGCGTGGCTCGGATAAACGCAACAAAATAAAGATAATAATTAATTTCCTTATTTTTGGTTATTTATTTTAAAAAAATCTAAAGTTCAAAAAAAAAGAAAAAATTATACATAAAAAACAGAGATTAATAGTTACCGACAAATAGGTACTGCATAGGTTGCATACTTTATTTTAAAAATCCTACTTGTTATCGAAGAGCCTATAGAATGTTGCACATTTTATAATGTATATTTCTGTCGTACTTGTGGATATGGAAACCTCAGAGATCTTGTTAATAATATTATTGGCGATCCTTTTCTTATTACCTCAAGAACCCTCAACATACCCTTGTGCGACTTTACTCGTTCTCCAAGCCTCGTGCTGTTATGCTCAATATTAATTAGCACCCGAGTCTGCTAGCAATGAAGTCGAGGACCTCCTAGAAGCAGAATGTGTATAATCGGGTTCGCCAAACCAAGAAATTGGGGGACTTTGAAGGGCAACTTGCCAAAAGTGTTTATTCGTAAGGGCTGCACCGAACACTTTTTGTTATTATCGAGGTTATTATATCTTACAAAAAAACGTTCATGTGCTTTATGGCTGAGGTGACATATTATTGATATATTTGAGATTTATGTTAATCAAATTGGCACAAGAAAAACTGTCTCCAGCCGTTCGTCTTTTATCTATCAGCAAAATTAACAGATCACAATTTATACATGTGGACAATTGCACGTTCATTAAATAATTAAAAGCACAAAATTTTATTGCCGCTCATATTTTTTTAACACGTGAAATTTGTTGAGTACGTATATTATTATAGATTCTATAAAGTACCTATAAGATTTTACGTATTTTACCGTCCAGAAATGTACTAGAGAAACGAAAAAGTATTTTTTTCGTTTCTACTTTGATGCTTTTAGAGGCTCTCAGAGCAAGCTTCCACATTTATTTTATGATTTTAGGACAATATTTTGCCGAATTTTAGGATGTTCTTAGGACATGTTAATGAAAATTAAGTTTTACTCTGAATATTAAATCTCGTTATCTATCTTGAAGAAAAAAAATATTGTTAAAAATTAATTGATGTTATACATACTTGGTATTTTACGAAAAGTACTGGGAGAATATTATGTTCTATATTGTTCTATAATTGTCTAAATATTGTCTTATAATTATGTTCTATATTGCGCATATTAAATCGAATATTCTATGAATAATCCGTTAGATGAAAGATATTCCTGTGATATTATATGGATATCTAAAAAAGAATATCCCTTTCGGGAGGTTAAGAGAATGTTCGCATATAAAAGTAGCAGCTGTTCATAATAGCAAAGTAGCAGCTGCTTTTAGCATAAAATGTGTTATAAAACATACTTTGCATTTACATGTATTAACTCTTAATTCAATTGCATTTCATTTCGCAACCTGCCGTCATGTGAGTATAGGACTAGGTATACCTATATTACCCTCAAATCACGATACCTGCTAACAAAACATAGGTTTTGTTTGTCAGTCATTCCACAGACTCTACAGAGTAGTCTGTAGTCATATTCTTCTTCAAATGCTCGTGTACTTATTATAAGATAAGACTTACATACATAAGCGTTGCGCCTAAAAATCGTAAAGAAAAAAAAGCTTTCACGAGTTACTGCAGTTACAGCCAAAAGTAAACTACCTACATAGGCACATTCTATGTCCCAGCAATCAAACTGTAACTATCCATTTATTTTGCTCATATTATGTACCTACGTGACCTACATGCCTCCAACATTGGATTTGTTATTAATAAGAAAAGTATGAAACTACTTAATTAATTAGAATCATTTGGTATGGTATACTTCGAGGTATACTTAATAAGTGAAACGTTTTCACCACGCTGCGCTGTCGACAAGTACCTAATTTATAAAACCTAGGCATCGCTAATATTCGGTCAATGTCTTGCTTTGCGAAATCAAATAAAATACCTACCTATTAAATTTCAAAACATGTCGTGGTATGAGGTGACATTAAACTTTTTAATGTTTTTATAAATTGGTAAGGTCAGATGCCTTTAAGGCGATCTACGTATGTATATGAAGAATACGTTAGATTTAGATAGATATTATTTATAATTGCTATTATGTCATTGTAGCATTGTTTACGTATAGTACCTACCTAATTATTACTCATAAAAGCATAATTCCATATTATTTAACATTTTAAGGTTAAAAATACATAGGTATAAATTGAATAACAATATCTTAATATTAATTTTACTGGAAATAACGAAATATATCTAAACCAATCTATTTAATCTCGTATTTAATGGTAAGTATTTGGTTACAAACATGGCTGTCCTAACCCCCGAAAAGAAGTAAACATTAGGCGACCTACCCTATACTAGAAGTATTCTATAAATACTCCATTGAAATACACGTACATAAAAACTGTGATATATTATAAAGAATTACTGTATTAGATGATTCTATATACATTTAAGGAAGACAACATGATATAATATCCTTCGCTAACCCTTAAAAATAGGAGTATGGAAAACATACCTGCTTCTAAATTTTCCCAAATGAAATACACCATAAATTATCACTTGACACGAAATCACAAAGTGTACACCGCAGTCTTTACACTTCTCACAATATTAAAATTTCGTTAATTTGTTTATTAATGAACTAACAGCTTATCAAAACCTGTGTAAAAACTACATAAACATAACTGTCTACTTGAAGTTTCCACAGATCACAGAAATTTGTTGTCAACTGGCGCTGGCGCTGCATGCAGAAGTGTCACGTGATCAATAGTTGGTCTAGAAGGGCCCGTGATTCGTGTAGCAACAGCATCTACATATTCTACATGACTAGTTTCCCCCTGCACTCATAGATGGCGAAAATTATTGTGGTAATTTTGTATTCATAGACGTAATTCGATAATGCAACCATATATACAGCATAGTTTATATGGTTGTCGGAGTAATGAACCTTCATGTTGCAGAATTTCATTATAAAAGTATTAAAGACTATATACCAGTATCTAGTTACCTAAATAAGAAGGATTGTTAGATAAAGGTATGGTTTAATTTTAATAGCATTTAATATTAATATTTTGAACAATATTTTGTGCATTTATATATTACTACATCGATCACTAACCACGCAGCTGCGGTGTCCGAGTGGTTAAGGAGATGGACTTGAAATCCATTGGGCTCTGCCCGCACAGGTTCGAATCCTGTCCGCAGCGGGCTTTTTTATATTATTTTAAATCTTATTTCATTAGGAAATTTCAATTAAAAACTAACCAAGCAGTTTTTAATAGCAGTACTTCATTAAAAAATTTAAATATCAATTATTAAAGTAACGGTTTCAGTTTCTTTTAAAAATAAGTATTATTAATATGTAGAAGAGTAATTTGCTCGGGTATCAACTGAAATCGCCAATTTTTGTCAGAGATGAAAATCCGTAGTTTCTTCAAATGTCCAGACGTCGCGTATTTTATTAACAACCTAGGTATCAACGAAATCTTCAAACATCTTAAGATTTGACAGAAAAGCCGTTTTTAAATAATCCTACAGTGTGGCCTAAATCATATATCCATATTATATGATCATATAAGGTGTGATATAAGAAAATATATCTCAAGAAGAACAAATCTTACAGATTTTCTAGTAAATGATTATGGCGATGCAGTATCGGAGTTTAAAGGACATTAATATATTGATAAACACTTGGAAGGTCAAAAAAAAAAGAATAACTTTCCAAGATTCTACAATATTTTATAAAATGTTTGGCATAATTAGTTTTTTATAACCAATTAGTTTTCGTGTAATTTGCAAAACCGCTAAAGAGTAGTCTAACATACTTAAAAATCGATTTTATAAATAATATTGTGGATGAGATCTAAAAAAATCGGTATTTCGGACACCAGAGTGTCTTGATGAAAATTTGGACATATATAGTGTCCTATATATAGAAGACACCCATGTACTGGTAGGTCATTTAGTTTGTCTGTCTGTTTAGCACTTTTAAAAATTGTTTTATTTGGAACGTTGTAGGTAGAGAGAAAAAATTCGTACCTGGGACACCGGTCCGGTACACCCCTACGAACTTAGGCTATTTTATTTATATTTTATTTATTATTCGTAGGGTTTCTTGACTGCTCTTCCCTATGATACTAATCGAACAGTATAGTGACCTTAAAAATTACTTAAAACTGTCATTTTTGCCTATGTCAAATATGTCATAAATAAAATACTCTTTTGATAAAGGCCCAAAAAAGGGACCGAAAAGTCAAGTAATATAATCAGTTGTTTTATTGCTACTATCCCAAGATAAACCCTCCAAAAATATATAAAGATAGCAAAGAAATTAGAAGATTCGACTTTTATAAAGACGCATAATACATATATTTGTACCACTGAAAATAGAGTCTCTTAAATTTGGATACTGTATCATCCGATATTAGGAATCCTATAAAAAATGCTATGAATTGAAATATACCCGTTTTTTACAAAAATACCTCTAATGAAGTTGTTTTGATAACAAATCATAATAATAAATAATAGGTTGTTTATTATTACTATTTTTTCACGAAAAAATACAGAAAGGTTTGGTAAATTTTTGATAAAATGAAAAATGGTGTCCGAAATTAGGCGACTTTCCACTTTCCACTCATTCGTAATTCCAATAGAAAAAGCTCACGTTCAAATTCTCTCGAGATGACCCGTAACAGCTTTATGGATTCTACACAGCTGACGCTAACACAATTGCGGTCATAAATTTTCCAATTTTCCACCGGAATTCATATAACTGTTGTTCAATATGAATTACGACAATATCGCCTGGAATCGATGTGGTGCTGCAGATAAAAATATTGTCAGAGTTGTTTACATTATGTGAGATATGTTATCAAGTCTTTGTAAATTTTGTTCATGCAATTGGGTATCAATTCGTACAAATCATGCGTTTTATTTTTCTCTACATAGAATTATCAATATATTTCATATCATGTCATGATATATCATTTCCCAATATCGACGTATCCTTTTTCCATCACAAATAGTTAAGAGTGCTGATCAAATCTCGATTATAACGTGGATAACAATGGCTTTGGAAAAACGGTTGAAAATAACAATGGCTTTGGATTGGAAAAACGGTTGAAAATATCTGCTGAACTGTGTTCTTGGTTGCATATTTTTGAAATATATTGCAGTTAAAGCGCAGTTAGAGCCACGAGTTAAAGCTTACCGCATGGAGGCAGACGTGGTGAATAAAATACCAAGGAATTTCGAATTTAGGAAAAATTATAAATTATTTGGAAAACTTTTATAGGAAAAATTTGTTTATTTTCCAAACTGATAATTTTAAACCATCGTTATGTCTCTCTTTTAGACTTAATAAAAGTTTTCGACACAATGTAATACATTATTATTATCAATATTACAGTTTACTAATAATTATTCTATATTTTGAAGTTTTCCTTATAATTATTATTATTATGCCGCGCTTAACTGAACCGCAAAAAATGAGAGCTGTGATGTTACTGCAGAACGGATGGTCAATGCAAGCAGTTGCAGATACTTTAAATGTGAGTAAAGGGTGCATTTACAAAATTAAGCAAAAATGGAATGCAGAAGGAACTGTTGAGTACGTCCATAGAGGGGGCCGTCAGAAATTCAGTACTATGGAGGAAGACGAACTCGTCCTTGACCACCTTCGACAGAATCCTTTTGATACAGCCTGCTTCTTAACAAATTTTCCTGCTTCGGTGGAAACCGCAAGACGACGTATCAGAGCATCTGAGCTGAAGAATTTTTCGGCTGCAATTAAAGTTGCTCTGTTGCCACGGCATAAGTAGCAGAGGTTAAACTTTGCCAACCAATTTGTCGGTGTGCCACAGGACTTTTGGGACAACACAATTTTTTCAGACGAAAAAGTTTTTCAATCCTGCTATGATGGCGCTGTGCGTGTATACCGCCCAAGAAATTGCCGATATGAAGAGCGCTATATAAATCCTACAGCTCGTAGTGGTCGCTTCTCTATCAACGTGTGGGCATGGATATGTTGCCCAGGAGCAGATGTTACTTGGAGAATCAGAGAGCGTCTTACTGGTCAAAGCTACGCTCGCATTTTGGAATCTCTTATGTTACCTTCCGTTTCCATTTTATATCCCGAGAACTTCACTTTCGAGCAGGAAAATATTTTTATTTCCTCTTTCCATTTTCCATATTTCAATTAAATTTATATTTCAGGATAATTCCTCTATTCACAAATCACGAGTTGTTACTGAATGGCTGAATTCAAACCATATTAACACTCTGCCATGGCCTTCTAAGTCGCCTGATTTAAATCCGATAGAAAATGTATGGGCACAAATGGAAAAAGATATGTATAGCAGAAATTTCCGACCAGCGAACGTAGAAGAACTGTGGTTGGCGATTGGAAATGCATGGGAAAATATTGGCGAGGATTACACCAGAACACTAATATTGTCTATGAGAAATAGGCTTCAAAAAGTTATAAACGTGAATGGTGCTTGGACCAAATATTAATTCATAGTAATTTTCTTAAGTTCTCAGTTAGTTTGTTATTTTAATAGATTTTTTTACAAGAGACGTCCTTGCCATGTAGATTTTCCTTAATAAATACTGTATATAAAATGCTGTCACCCTATAACTGACAGATATTTCAACCTAAAATAATTTTGAATGTGATCTGTTTACAAAAGCCTGCTTCACAATGGGAAAATTTCCAAAATTTCTCATAAGAGTGGTTTACTTTTAATTGAACGGCACTGTACCATAGTGAACTATAGTAGGACTTATGCTGAAAATTGGTACGAATGTTGGGAACACCATTATAAATGAAATTAGAAAAGTCCCCGTCGACCTCACATCTCACAAATGAATTATTCAAGGACAAATGTTGCAGATGTTTTTTGCATTTTTCAGCCAAACGGTAATTTTACCACTCAGAAGTTGTTCAAGTTCTTTCACCTTCATTGGGGATCTTCAGAGTGATGACGATTTGTTTTATTGATCATTTTTATTTTATTGATAATTTTCCGCAAAAGGATGCGAGTTACACAATATAGTATTTCCCAACGTGTTTCATACAAGATTTTTTTCTAATTTTCACCATTTTTATATTTTATGAGAAGAAAGCCTAATTTTATACGTTTAAAAACAATCCAGTAAGTTGTAACGGTGTGACTATGAAATGAACTTTACAAAACCAGTTGCGTAATATTTTACTTTTCGTAACTGGTTCTCAAAAGTAAGACGTTTCCTAACGTCAAGGGGTTTTTATTCTCATTTTGACATTTAAAGTGTCACTTTAAATGTCAAAATTAGACAAAAAATTTAATTAATATAAATATCTATAAATTAGGGTTGTGACCAGCGCACTCGCCATTTCTTCTGGTATATCTGGTTCCGGGTTATATCTTTGGAATCCAAGGTCTCATGCCAATTAAACTAAAGTGGGGCCCACTTGAAAATACCCCTTTTCCATCAAAAAGAGAATTTTTAAAATTGATTTATAAATGACGGATAGTCATTTGCTGAACAATTTGCTGAACAATTTGGCGAATAAAGAACGTTTGAGTAACCAACTGATAGAAAAATTGCAATTGGTATCCAAGCTCTTTATGCATGATGCTGATGTTCCAGTTATCCAAACTGCGATTAAGGAAGCCTATAATAAGCCTACAGTAGTTGTCGTGGGACAGGATGTTGACCTTCTTATTGTGATCATAATTGCTGTTTGTTCCTTGTGTATTCAAGGAAACCTTTCTTTCCTTGTGTATTCAAGAAAACATACATAATTCGGAAGTCCTTCATAACTACAAAGAAAATATTATTTGCTAACGCATTCTGTGGATTCGATTATACACCAGCATTTTTTTTGGCAGAGGAAAGGCACAAACTGTAAACTTGATATACTAGAAGGGACTTGGACGATGCTTTATATATATATTAAACAATCCATCATCGATGAAACCAGATATTTTACAAGCTGCAGAAAATATCACATTAGCTTTATACAAGGCTCAATTTATATTACTTAATTTCATTTGTTGGTCAATATAATCAAGCAGTTATATTATCAATACTGCAATAATGCTTTAGAACAACATTCGTATCGCGTTTTTCAACAAATTCCTTCATGGCATAGATAAAGTTTGAAGCCTAATGAATAAAGGGGTTGGAAAATAATCAACCAAATTTTGGTGCCAATTCCAACAACTGAGATATTAGCTCCTATTTTTATTAGTCATTAAATATATTGCGGCTGTTAAATGGATTGCGGAAAACGATGTGGTGGTGCTAAGGTTGGATTTAAGTGTTCAACAATTTGCTCCAATTGTCATGGTCAAGGATGTCTTAATTCAGTGGTAGAGGAAGAATTACATCGAGATAATCATCCAATTATTGAATAAACAGGAGTTAGTTTTTAATTGTAGATTAAGCCTCAAGGGAAAACCACTTTAAAAAACGCGCTGGAAGCTCTACCTCAGCGGTGGTGAGGAAACGGGCTCGGATATAAGAGAATAAGAGACATAGTAGTAATAACAACATTTTCTGTAGTCATATCTTTTTGTCCTTTTAGCCAGGTTTGTATAAGAAAATCTGCTTTGCATGTAACGTTTTTTATGGCCAATATATTTCCAGATATTTGTCACTTTACTCGTCACTTTACTCATTTTGCCTCACTAGCAACATATTCTAATTTTTCAATTTGTGAGAGTTGAGTTAAAGATTGAAAAAAGTTTATGATAGAATAAAGTTTAACATAAATGATGTAGAATTTTATACCGAATATTTTAGGTCCTATTCATTCATTTTCCTCGATAGAGTAACAATTTTTGAGAAAAATTTAAAAAACTAGCGCGAGGTCACATTAGAGGGTGGTTTCTGAAGAAAAAGGGGATGAAGCACCCTCCTGAGAAAGGAACTTTTGATCTGTATTTATATGTCTGTACGAACTTCGTACCCAAATTTTTAAAACTATAAATTATTTCTCCTAAAAAACCTAATTTGCTGTGACTATACGTAGTTTTATAAAAATTATTCTACATTATGTTAATAATATCATGAAATATCGCAATTTGTTTCCAACTGAAGTAATAATTATGAAAACACGGCATACAATGGCCTAGATATATATATATGTTTTCTTAATGTTCAAGAAACAGATATAAAATAGAAGACAAATCACATGCTAAAACAATAATTACCTACACTTATATTACGCTAATTATCAACAAAAAAATCGATAAAGCAGCATGGCAATTCGAATTAATATTATGAAAACATAAATATCCACTTACTGCAGTAGCTAAGTGTATATGAAGCCGCTTAATCTCTTAAGATATGCGACCAGATTATCGCCAGAGGGCGCACGCGAACTCCGGAAGATTAGCGCTGTCCGTGTGTCCCTGTAACACGCACTTCCGGTGCTTATGTGATCTAAAAAGGGCCTTATATACCTTTATAGAAGGCATATAATAGCGATTCACCGTTAATAGTCCACTGAGAACTGTCTATTTTGAATATAATTTGGGAATATAACTGAGGTTTCGTTATTATGACATGTCAAAATGATTTGTAATGTTGAATATTGGGTTAAAGGGTTGAGAATATGGAACAGGATAATACATTCAGAGGTATGTTACAGTAATGCTTCATGAGTAATAATATTATATTAAGAAACTGGGTAATACTGCTATTGATAATAATAATAATTCTTAATAATGCAAATGTTTTATTATTGTTATGTTAATATATTTATATATAAATTATTTATTAGCACTTTTAATTTTTAGTAGAGCACTTTTAATTTTTGGGAATCACTAGAAATTTCTTTACCTCTTGTAAAATGTGTTCTTTAAAACGACTTTCTTCAGGCGAATGTGACTCACGAAAATATTGAATTCGGTTTAGCTTTCTCAAGTTTACACACTTGAAATAGCATCCAAACGGACCCCCCCCCTCCTACATATCCCTTGGTTTATAATTAGGTTTATAATAAATGGTTGGTTCCTTTTAGATTTTATGTATTTTAGTAATAATTGGATACCTACACCATGTCATGTATTGTTATGTATTAAATTAGTTCTTTGACCCATCTTTAATTCGACTCAAAACACACAAAAGAAACGCAAACTGACACTCACTATTATCACAAACAATGACTGTCCTGAAATATAAAAGGCATCAAATGCCATTCATCATTTTCTATAAACATTATTGTGTTGGATCTTTTTCTATAGCAAGAAACTGTTTTTTCGCTCGAGGTCGTTTGTCTCCTTAGTCAATAGACGTCGCTAGATTCCCGCTTGGTACTTTTTGCACACAATAAATAAATGCTAAGTTGTCGTTTGGAACCCTTATTCCAATTTTTGTGTTTTGGCGTTTGGTTCCTTTTCGATTACCATCAACCAATTAAAATCGCACTCTAGCCTCATATTTTCTTAACATTCTTTTTTTTGTTTCAGTTTATTATCCCCTGTACCAGAAATCTAATCAATCCTAATGAATAAAACAAAATTTCTTTGAACAAACAATAGAACATTCTTGAATGAAGAGGCTGCCATACAAAATAAATTGTAGTTTAAAAAAACTAAAGAAAAACACGCTTTAAAGGGAAACCGAACCAAAAAATAATATTTAATTAGTATCTAATATTTTGTAAAAAAGCGTGGGGTCGATGATATCAATTGTTACAAATATTTCATTGATATCATGCACCCCACGCTTTTTTACAAAATCTTAATAGTTAAACATATCTTTTTACTTTTAGTTCGGTTTCTCTTTAAAGCGAAACCGAACTGATTTTAAGTTTTTCAATCTCTAATTTATTTTTTACTTTTTAGTTCGGTTTCCCTTTAAAGTGTGTGTAAAAGTGTGTTTTACTTTCTGCTAAGAAAAATATTAATTTTTGTGATGCGTAGTCCTAGATTTAATAAATGTATAAATTTCAGTAAATTCGGTATTGTGGCGAATGCGCCAATGTTATATATATTTTTTAAATATCCTGGTTTTTGATGATCCTGGCGAGAACATTAGGAGAAGGTTGCCAAATTATTGTATTGTCATCGGTCCTTAATAAGTGTGCAAAGTTTCAGTTTAATCTGACATTTTGAAGTGGATGAAAATCTCGTACAAAGATTCCATTACATACATACATACAGGTGAAGCTAATTAATATAAGCGTGTAAAAAAGTCATCAAAATCGGACATGTGGTCTAGACAAAAATAACTACAAAATTTTTGTTATTTTTTGGTGGTGCATTAATTTCTCGAAGAAATGTATTTTTTATAATATAGGTATATTTGAGGTCGAGGAATATATTTATTTAAGGCTATAACTTGAAAGCCCCACTCTGCGCTCGCGTAATATTAACACGTGTATAGGCTTCACAAAGAGCTGTAAACGACACGCGCATTAATTTCAGAAAAGTAAGTGTTAAATAAGTCACTAAGAATTGATTGGAGATCTAGAAATATCCCTTTCTTCTCTATATTTTAATAATTTTTTTAACAATTTAAAATATATATATATATATATATATATATATATATATATATATATATATATATATATATATATATATATATCCGGCACATATGTAGTATATGTATAAAGCAACTAGAGAAATAATAATTTATTAACACCCTACTGCTAGAACTTTCTGTTTATTATACATATACATGATAATAATGATAATAATTATTAACATTATTACCTGTTCGGTTGAAACCCCGCCTTACGGCTGCTGGAAATGCTATTCGTTCAGCAGCACTAATACAAACCATTGCATTGAATCGCAATGGTTTATTGCATCTTCTATAGAAATATAAAATATGTAGGCTTATCTCAGAAGCTGACCTTTATAGGGTCACCTGTGCTGAAGTCAGATACCAGAGACCGAAAGTTGTACTTGGCTAACTCATTACCTTATTGCATAAACAGCATTAAGTTCTCTTATCTCAGTAGTCGGTTCTAGAATGATATGGAATATTCTGGGCATGTGCTGTCATAATATTTAGTACACACATGTATACAACATGAAACATTATACATATTTATTATAACTTTTATCGATGCGGAAATAAATGCATAAACATTTGCATAAGTACTCAATGGTTATCAAAATGGATATGGATATTTTTATGAACAGAAATATGGTTTTGTTATATATTGTTTTTGACTATTATCAGATGTTATTGTAAATTCTTGTTATAATGGCGGTAAGGCTGAAGTCAAATATAAGGCTCTATGACTACTAAGACTACTAAGACTGCTGTGTCCTTAGTTGCACGATCAGGTGCTGTGTCGCCCTACTCAGCCAGACCATAAAAAATTACGTCGCTCCTACAGTACATACAGTATTGCCTTATGTTCATCTCACATGCAATTTCTTTAAGTTCATAATGACTGAGTCGATTATAAGATTTATTGAAAATGTCTTTTTTAAGAATGTAAATGCTACTACGGTGTGCTTTATGTGGGTACTTATTTTTCCATTTTATTCCAGTATCTATTAATTCATAATGCTCACAATGTAAACTGTCAACCAAGCTAGTTCCACACACACAAATATTCCTTTATCTTGCATTTAGATGAATTCATTGAATATTATTATGTAAATAATTCGTGATATGTTCCCGTATAAAGAATAAGTTTCCTTGAATATACGCAGTTTAATATGGAAAATATAATATGATGCATGAACTCAAGTAAAAAAAAATCTGAAATAGTTCGCGTGACACTATGGTTATTTGATGTTGGACGTGCTTGCTTCGCGTCCTGATTGATCTTATTTTACCATCACGAACACTAAATTATTGCGAATATTTTATGGTGTAATCTTAATATGTCATTTAATATGAATAATAAGGTCATGCACGGGAATTACAGTACAGCCTATTTTATATCCAATGGGCTTTATATGGTTATATATTATTATACTCTTTGCTGCTATAGTCGAGGAGTATATTGCATTTGACCGGGAAAAACTAAATTTGCCAATTTTTGTCGGAGAACAAAAATTAATGTGCCATTGTGTACGCCATCAAATGTTCGCTCGTCTATCCGAATACCGGAGGAGGAGGATGAGGAGGAGGAGAACGATCGGGGAGGGGGGAGAACAGGAGAAGGAGGAGGATGATATCATATCAAATCCTTGTGGTAATGGAAAGGTTAAGGTTATGGTGAGGTCCAGGTCATGGAAAGGTTTCGCTTATGCTGAATCGGGTCTTGCGTGCAATGGTACAATGTAGAAAAATTTCTAATCTTCACGGATCAGCACGGGGTTCGCTCGTCGGCGATCCATGGAGAAATCTGCTGATCCCGTTTAGTCAGGTATTGAACAATCTGGTTAAATGGTGGTGCATACATTGGTAGGTAGGTATACGTGAGAAGTTTTCTCCACAAACATTGTATCCCATTGCAACATGGAGCACCAAATTTCTTAGAACCTCAACTGCTCTTCAAACCTCATCAGTTATATTGGTTGACCCACTGCTTGTGACTGCTGGAATATTGAGCAACATAAAGTCAATAATATATGGTAGTCCAGACATTTAGTAATCGTCTTCCAAAAATCGACCTCCCCGCAATTTTGGTTTTTTCAACTTTTTATTATGATTGATATATAAGCCTGAAAGTTACGCCACCGACGCACTGGATATATAAGAGGTCAAAGGGCGCAATTTTGTTATCTCTTGTTGTTCCTATCGCTTCAATCTGAAAAACACTTATTCACTTATTACAAAACTGGAAGATCTCAATATGTCTAAAAATGCAACAATAGCCAAATTCGGGTATGCAACGTTCATCGCCGCGTTCTGCTCTCTTCCTAGTGCTAAACCGGCAATGTATGTTCTCGATATATGAGACACGAAAGATAAGTTTTGGTTAAATACTATATCTGTTTGAAAGTTTGAACGCTATTATCAAGCAATAAACAAGTTATTGCTTGCTGTTAGATCATGAAGTTATCTAACTATCTCGAAAAGGGGAAGTGATGCAAGGATGACAGCCTTCTGCGTGCTATCCACTAAGTCCTCCGCCCTTCATATTGCCAAGTCATATTACTATCTTATGGGTTAGGTTTCGGTCACAATTTGTATATTTCCCCTATTTTTTAGTCATGAATGGCGAACGGATTAAAAGATAGCATAACATTTTTACTCCACTGATATATACTGTTTCGAGTAATAATTTACTTTCTCCGTATATTGCATATATTATGCTGTTCCACATTTAGTACCCATGATAGCAATAAATCACTATAATTACAAAATATCTTATAATTACAACACATTCTTATCTTGAATGTTGTATTAAGACTATCTTATAGAAATAATTCCATAATGAAGGAGGGTGATGACGTCAATTTAGTTAGCAGACATAATCGATTTTTTATATGGGTAATCATCATACATTTACCAGAAAAAAATACATGTTTCATATTATGTTGTATATAATAATCAACATTATAGCACCCTTATGCAGTAGCATGGAGTATTAGAAAATGTGGTGCATGAGAAAATAATTTTATCAATATGCAGATGATATATAAAAAAACGCTGCGGACAGGATTCGAACCTGTGCGGGCAGAGCCCAATGGATTTCAAGTCCATCTCCTTAACCACTCGGACACCGCAGCTCGTCTGTTAGTTGCTTCTTATTTGCAGGTGTTAGGATTTTAGCAAATAACTACAGCACTAACTGATTTTGTAATAATTACCTCCATATTTCAACTACGGTTCATTCAATATGTATGTATAGTTAACTGACCCCATATAAGATACCGCGCAGTTGCCACATGTAATTCTCAATTTTCTCAGTATTCAATGAAAATATCAAATTCCACAATACTATATTAAAGTTGTATATATTATTTATGAATGTTATTAAATAATAATTGAGCACACAATGATATATTATAGGCCAAGATGTTACGTTTTTACATTTATTTTCGTCTACTTTAAATATGACAATTACGTAAACATCTATTTTTATAGTTAAAAGCGGCAACGCCGATCCACGACCTTTCCAATAACGAATATTCGAGCAGTATATCTCTTTTTAACTTATTGGAATCGTATCTCTCGGATCGGGATCGGATTCTCGTATCGAATAGGATCAGGTTCGCATATCTTACAGTGGCGTGTTCGCGGGAATTGCTAATATATTATTTATATACCTACCTATGTAGGTATACATCGCTACGAGAGTTGAAATAAAAGAGTATGGCGGTTAGCAAACATGTTTGTTCGTTTCGTATGAAACCTGAAAAACGTAGATTTCCACCAGACCTCGCTTTATTCACGAGATATGAAAAAAATTTAAGGAAAATATTATTTGACGGCAAAAATGGATAATGGGTGTTAGAGCAGACTTTAACAAAAAAAAAGTTGATTTATGGGCTGCTCCAAAAAATAAGTCACAAATAAGCTGCAAAAAGAATATTAAGCATAGGCGACAGAGAAAAAGCAAAAAAAAACACGAACAAATAAACCCCAAATTGCTTGTTTTTATGTAATTCGTGCAGATATTTAAATTGTGTGTTGCTGCTTTTAAAATGTAACGTAAGCAAAGAAGCTTAGAATAGAATAGTATCAGTGATTAAATCACAGTTCGTGATATATCGTCCATTACTAATGGCGAACAAAAATGGGATAAACTTAAAATGAAATATGTCTAAGAAACTTGAGAGTTTTTCAACTTTAAAGGCAATGTAACACTATTAATGTGATTCAACGTTCATTGAATTAATATTTGCTCGAAAATATTTCCACATTTTCCTCTTAAGTAGGTACTACCACTTCTAGTTTTGAAGGTCTCCTTGGTGTTTGCATCCTTTCGGCTCCTGATCCTGAACTCAGACTACGTCTAAGTTTTTTGACGTGAAAAATTGACAAATTTGTCACATACAATGAAGAGAAATACACTGAGAGAAACAATTGTTTGATATTTGATATTAATATAACCCGTCAATATTAAATCAATTCATAAATTCAATCACTAAATAAAGCTTCTACAAAGTTATTAGTATTATTTCCCCTTTAATGCATGTGCAAAATTAGTTTAATTAATTTTAATCCACTTTAATTTCTAGGAGAAAACTTAGATTGGCCCAACTTCAGGTTTAGGAGCTGAAACGATGCAAGCAGGGAGACCTTGAAAACTAGAAGTGGCAGATACTTAAGAGGCAAAGGCCAACCTATTAAGGAAGCAAATATTAATTCAATCAAGCCGCACGCTAAGTAAATCACATTAATAGTGTTATATTTCCTATAAATGTAGTAAGGATAATTAATTGATTTTAATGCAGAGATACGCTCTTGTCACGATTGAATATATTTAATTGTGAAATTATTTAGCAGAACCCATGAAAATTATTTACAATTATTCACTGAAGAATGTTAGGTGCGCTATAGATCTAACGAATAACAGATTCTTATAGGAATAAAATTGACTGAAAAATCTTATTTCCGCACGCAAGGGGTGGTTAGGGGTAAGTATCTGTAAGTGGATAAGTGGTTAAAATGCACTGCGCGCTTCGATGAACCTCGTTCATGTCTACAAAGAAAATCCAGCGGACCAGTCTAAACGTTTATGTCCGAAAGCCAGCTTGTCAACCAGTATTTCATTAGACGACAGCGAGAAGGGACTGAAATATTAGACCGTATTTTTAATGTCATATTTTATGATTGCAGAGTTATGATGTCAAAAGGTTTGGTTTTATTATACGAACTTTTCTATGCCTCATATAATGAAGAATGTGATTTTAAAAATTCAATATTCAGTTAAAACCATATTTTTTTCTACTTACAGTAATTACATAATATATACAGTACTTGTAAGATTAGTTACTTTCAGGATTAGGACTCGTTACTTAGGACTAGTTACTTTTGCATATCTTTTAACATAATTATATTTATTATTGCTGTATAGTTAGTTCTTTTCATAGAGGTATAAAAATACTGCTACAATGTAACTAGTTACGGACACAGTTGACAATACAGTGGACAATAAAAATGCACATTTATTTGTACCCTATTTTACTGTCGTATGTATCCATCCAGCTGCGTCTATTGCTAGGTTAAATAATTAGGCATTCACAAACTTTAGAATAAATATAATAAAAAGTAAATGAAATGGAATAAAATAAATCCGTAATAGAACATGTGCGGAAAGAAGCCTATGTTAACACTTTTGAAGACAATTTGGGTAGTGACCATGTTGATGACCATATTTCAGATGGAAGCGACGTGGATAACCAAAATACCATTGGAGTTAGGCTGGAACCTAGCACGTCTTCATTTTCAGCATTGACTGATCCGTAACCTAGCACGTCTTCATCTCAAGTACTGGCTGAACAACAAAAGCTAATTTCTTCAAAGAGGGTAGCCGCAAAAGAGAATCTTTCACTTCAACCAACAAAAATGTGAGAACGTCAAAAGAAAAGTTTCATCCGGCCGAAATTGGTGATACCGTTAGAATTCAAGTCCCTGATGTCGACCGTAGTCGTACAGACCCTTGAAATGTATTAGCGGTTGTTGTTGGAATAGAGGATTCAGGCTTTTATAAATTATCAAACAAAAATGGTACCTTGAAACAGCTTTTCACCAGTAATGAGTTCATAATAATTTGTAAAGAAACATTACTCTCCATGGATGAGGTTTCGATTCGACAAGAAATGCCGCTATATACAAGAAAGTGTTCGACGGCTAAAGGCAGCTGTAAAAGCAAAGGTCTTTTGTGCAATTCGAAGTGTCATGGTAGTTTAGGTTGTTGCAATAAATAAGAATGTCATGCATTGTCTTGGTTTTTTATATTTCAGTTTAAAATTTAAAATGTATGTGTATGTTTATTATATTGACATCGTGATTTGCAATGTTCTACTTTGTTTTAAGTTCAAAAATTTCCTTAAGTTTATTGGAAAACATTTCCCATGCCGTATTAATAAATAAATTTTACCTAATACATAGGATTTTGGGCTACATATTAGACTTTAGTCAATATCTACACATTTTTGTGGCCGTGTACTTGTAAACCGCGACAAATTTTTGTCTGCGTTACGCTGCTGTACTCTAATGGTTAGATATTCCATTTCTCAATAACGATATTGACTATAATGGTTCAATAATAAACCGTTTTCGACATAAATGTAAAAAACTGTCTACGAGTAGGTACATGGATGGCCATTTAAGAAAGGTCGAGCGACCTGTTAGGAAAATATATTAAAATTATTATACAAATCCAAAGACAAAACCGTTATTGAATAGAGCAGACAATCTAAATATTTAAATGTTCATGACCCCAAAAATTTTAATCTCTGTAGCTATTGAGACAAATTAAATTAGTCTTAATGATGCCTTCACTGAGAAAATACCCACGATTAAAACTTTAATAATCACAGGAAAATATCTCAATAGTATAGGGGACAGGTACGTTCTGTAGCTACTGCTACTAAAGTCATCTTGCTGATGTTACTCATCAATAAGCTGTATTCATAACAAATATAGTGACAAACACTATTCACAACAATTCCTGCCACTGTAATACGCTACACTTCAGCTAACACAAGGTAGGGGAGGGTGGGGCATGTTGTTACAGGGGCAGGTTGTTACAGGGGCAGGTTGTTACATTGCGAAAAACTTCTGTGTTTCTTCTTGAAACGCCCTCTATTGGGTACAGGTGGAACCAGTTGTCGAATATTAGCGATCTGCAAAGTTTGAAATCCGTAGCTAAGATACAAACAGTGATTAGTGCATATGATTGTTTTAACGCGTGTCAAGTAAATTAGGTGTCTGTGCAATAATCACGATTCATCTGCAAAACGGTGAGTAATCGATGCTTATACTATTAATACTTGATGAATATCAATGTTTGTCTTATTATTTCACTATGTATTTTTGGACTTAATTCGGACATTCACACAAAAAATAACCTAACCTTACTAACTACCGATTGGGGCTAGTTGTTACAATCATTACGGGGCAGGTTGTTACTGTAACAACCTGCCTATATGAACGCATACCTACTTACTGAACCAACAGGTTCAATATTTTGTATTGTTTTAGATAAGATGGTGAGGACTTATAAAAAGAAAACCAATAAGGGAAACACCCCCTAGCAGTTTTTTAAAGTGCCGAAAAAGAAATCTCAGAGTAAAAAATATCTATACGAGAAGCTGCCAATATATTTCAAATCAATTTTATGACGTTGCATCGGTATATTAAAAAGAAACGTGCACATCCTGATGGAAAGGGAGTATTTATGGGCTACGCTACACCGTCAAAAATATTTTCGGATGAACAGGAGGTCGAATTATCGAACTACGCTCAACAAGCTGCAAAATTATATTATGGTCTCACAACAAAAGACTTACGAGCATTAGCATACGATTTAGCCATTGCCAATAACATCAAAGTTAAAGATGTATGGAATAACAGTGCAATGGCAACGAAGGACTGGTTGCAGGGATTCCTTAAAAGGCATCCAAATGTATCAATTCACACACCAGAAGCTACAAGCCTCTCCAGAGCAACTGCATTTAAAAGACACAATGTTGGTATGTTTTTTGATAATCTTAGTTCTGTTTATGATAGATATCAGTTTAAAATCAGTTATGTATATAACGTGGATGAAACGGAACTCACCACAGTTCAGAAACCGTCACAAATTATTGCCAAAAAAGGAACCAAGCAAGTAGGGGCAATAACTTCGGGAGAACGGGGACAACTAGTAACAATGGTTTTGGCAGTAAATTCAGCTGGTAATTCTGTGCCACCTATGCTAATATTCCCTAGAAAGAAGTTCAAACAATTTATGATAGCCAACGCACCTCCCGGTTGTATAGGAGTGGCTTCTCCATCTGGCTGGATAACAGCCGAATTGTTTTTACAATTCTACAAACATTTTGCTGCATTTACTAGGTGTACCGCAGACAAGCCCGTTTTCCTTCTACTCGACAACCACGAGTCGCACCTATCCATCGCAGTTCTGAATTACTGTAAGGCCAATGGCATAGTGCTTCTGAGTTTCCCACCACATACCTCTCACCGGCTTCAACCCCTCGACAGGAATGTATATGGTCTTCTCAAAAGGTATTATTGTGCCTCCGCAGATGGATGGCTTAAATCACATCCAGGAATCCCTATGACTATCTATGACATACCTACAGTACTAAAGGAATCTTTGCCACGTCCGCGATACCAGAGAATGTTCAGAATGGATTTGTGGTTACAGGAGTATGGCCATATAATAGGGAGATATTTCAGGATGATGAGTTTCTACCTTCGGAAGTTACTAATCGACCTGATAATTTGGAAAAATAGACTTCTGAAAATATTGCGATTGAAAATAATGAACATATTACCCACTCAGTGGACCAATCGACAAAGGACCAAACAAGTGAAAATGTACAACAACCTCGTAATTGCACACCATCACCTCAGCCTTGTAGTTCTACTTCCGTAGATTCGGTACATCAACCTACTTTCAATGTGACACCACAACAGTTAAAACCCTTTCCAAAAGCTGGCCCTAGGAAACAAACAATAAATCGCCGAAAACGAAAATCTGCAGTCTTAACGGACACTCCAATAAAGAATGAAATTGAAGCACAAGCTAGAGAAAGACAAGAAAGAAAACAGAAGGTACAAAAGGTCATTAGATATTTAAACGATAATAACAAAGATGAACTTACAAAAAAAAGGTAAACAGGTAAAGGAAAGTTAAAAAGCGTCATATAGGGTCAGATTCTGAGGAGTCTGAAGAAGGTGATGAGTTGTGCTTGGTCTGCTTAATGTCTTTTTCTGATTCAAAAAATGAAGATTGGATCCAATGTACCGTTTGGAAAAGGTGGGCTCACGTGCGTTGTGGTAATGATGAAGACTACTATATTTGTATAAACTGTACATCTGATAGTGACTAATTCCTTTCTTTATTTTTATATTTTATTTACATTTTAATATAATATGTTCATTTTGTATTTTGAGGCATTAACTTTGTCTTTTAAAAACGTTTTTCAAATAAAATAGCTGAATTTGCTACCCAAAAATACTTTGTAACAACTTACCCCATGTACTGTAACAATTTGCCCCATCCAGGAGCACATTGATAAATTGTGTATTGCTCCCTTAAAATTATAATAACTTTTTTGCGAACTAACCTGAAGGTCAAATAAAATATTTAATTTCGAGTTAAAAGTGTTTCGATCTCTTATGTGACTGTTATTTTATTTTGATCCTTACGTTAGATAAAAAAAAATTAAACGTCACAATTGTAACAACCTGCCCCACCCTCCCCTACAGTGGCAACAATTTTACAAAAAGAAATATTTTATTTTCATTTCTTCTAATTACACTCAAAACATTGTAGAGTTTTCTAGGTTACCCTCGTAAAATACGTAAGTTTCTCTCATTTATGTAATTTATGGTAACTCATGGTAATTTTTGAAAATTTATAAAGGCGCTGTTAAGGTGAGAAATTCAAATAGGCATATAATAATAATATTGTCAAAAATTACCGCTTTCTTTTTTGATTTTCATAAATTATAATAATTTTAGGCCTTCCTGTAATTTTACGGTAATTGTACAACAATTTTTGTAACTTACTAATTGTAAAATTACCATTTACAACACTAAGTGCACTAGGTAGAGCTAGGTAGAAGCATGAGGGGTAGAGATATTATTATTACTATTATTATTAATATATACCATCTACATATTATGGATACTATACCTATTATTCCCGTTTAAACATAATCCAAGTATATTATGTACCTACTTGTACCTACTTGTAATAAAATATGTAGGTGTAGTTCAATATATTCTTATATTTTTTACAGTGCATATTTCACGTTGGGAATAGATCTCTAAGAGGACCACTAAACGGAGTTATTCCGAAGTTGAATCACAAGTATTGAAACTGTAATTATGTGTAACAGAGTGAACGGAAGCTGATATAAACATGCAGCTGTCGAGGTGGAAATCTGCATGGCTTAAAAGCCATGAAGTTCATAGGTTATATTATACAAACATAAATCTGTATCAAGTAGCCAGTTGGGAATACGTATAGACGCAATCATACTTAAAGGTATAATATTATGTTATTTACTGCCCAATGGCCCACTGAAGATGGAAAGACTGCTTGTGACAATATTGAAATGCGTCATCACGGACCATCATACATACTATTTATTTATCATTTAACACTACACGCTTTGTAATACTAAATTAAAAGTAAAAATAAATAGGTATGTACATGCCTTGTTCTCTGTAATAAATGAACATATAAATACTTAGGTATAACAGACTCTAAACACAATGCGATGCGCGTCATCAGTGACAAGAATGCCAATGCCAATGCCAATGTATAACACTTCCACATCGCTCACCAGAATTTGAACAAGGCATTTTCGTGGGAATTGTGCACTTTGAGTTAAAAGCATGAACTTTTTACCATGGCTAATAAGTACCTAAGGGTTCATTTTAAGATCTGGAGACAAGTCAAATTTGACCTATTGGGCAGGTTTGTCAAACACCATATTAATCGGTTCCTGTCAAAATTTAAGGCGTTTAGTAGGCTTAATTTTGCTTTCAAAATCTACAAAAGGTATTTTAAAGTACATATTTACGCATCTACACTTACAGTACTTTCGAATGACACCATAGTCATTCAGGGCTGCATCTTAGGGGGGTTCGGGGTTCTAATCCCCCGAAATGTCAAAGAAGATCTTGTATCTAAGTATTTTATTTTTCATTAAATACCATTATAAGACAATTATTGTATTTTTTACCTTTCTCCTATTTTCCCCCTCCCATGGATATAGTCTTGTAGACTGTTGTAGACTAAATCGGTTGAGTGACTGCCAAACGAAAACAAAAGGTACGGCTTGATTACCTACCCAAGCTATAAAACGGCAATGAGTGAGAAGAAAAGAAAGGCCACCAGGAAAAGGGTGGCTACAGAAAATACTATGCCAAATATTTGGAATAACTTCCTGCGAGTAGACGATAACAAGATCGACCTATTTGCTTTCTTGTCACGACATGTGGTTTCCATGCCGATATCAGAGCACAAGGGACTATATGCAACCTACGGGAAAGTTCTTCGATCTTGTGCTGAATCGAACCTTATTCTTTTAGCCCCGTGTTCACCAGAGGAGGCTGGCACCAGAATGATTTTTCATCGGGCAGACTATGTAAAAAAAAGGGAGCAGAAAGCAACTATACGCACTGTGGACACCGACGTATTAGTATTGGCAGTAGCCTTTTTTAATAAATTAGACCTTGAAGAGCTGTGGATTGCCTTTGGGGTAGGGGTAAACTTTAGATACATAGCCATTCATAAAATGGTGGTTGAAATGGATCCAGTGCAGTGCCTTAACCTGCCATTTGCAGGCAGAGGAAAGAAGACTGCCTGGGACACCTGGAAATCTTTTCCAGAAGTAAACGCTGCGTTCCAGGAGCTTCTGTAGATGCCTTTAGACATCAGCCAACAGTCTATAGCTGCTGGAGCGCGTTGTTGTCCTTTTATATGATCGGACGAGTGAAATTGATATCGTCAACGATGCTAGGAAACAGCTATTTACACAGAAGTCACGTGCGATTAAAAACTTTCCACCCACCCAGGCAGCACTCCAACAACACATCAAGCGTGTGTGCTATCAAGCTTTCTGCTGGGTTCAAGCCTTAGAGAAGAATCCCGACATGCCTAACTTTTCGGACTGGGGAAGAAAATGGATGGCTGCCTCGATGGAGCAGTCTCATGCCACGAATTAATCCATTGCATGTGCAAAAAAGGATGCACTGGGAGGTGCAAGTGCACTAAAGTGTACGGCTCTCTGTTTTTGTGCCGGAGATTGTTTTCAGTAATATGTAGATACCTAAATTAGATACATTAAAAATATAGATTATTTAAGATATTCGATTATTTAAATGTTATTTTACTCAACTATTTTTTTTTGTTTTTTATTGATCCCTATATAATCATCTACACAGTGGTGCACCCACAATTTTTAGGGGGTTGCTATTTTATATTCATCTGGTCTTTATAATACAAAATTATTTCAGAAGCTAATTTACTATTTTACCGTGGTATATTTCTGGTTTATAGGTCTATTTCTGGGTATGGGGACGTTCTAACCCTTTAACCCCCCTCCCATGAGTGCGCCCAAGCATCTACATAATAGGCAAGACACGTGAGGGACTTTCTAATAATAATCGACCTTTAAATTTGCAACTAAGAACCCTAACAAAACATAATTTTTTTGGTATATGACCTCTAAAAAATGTCAAATCTGACTTGCCTCCACATTTTAAAATAAACCATATATATTGTTCAAAAGTCCTTTGCACCTCTGTCAAAATATCTTTTCGAGTAGTGGTACTAGTGGTCCCTTGTAGCGGCCGTAAAGTCAGTAATTCCTCTGTCACTGCAAATTCTTTATCAACACCTCTTATAAAAATAGCTATATATATGGGCTGTGTGAGATAAATCTGTACTCTCATTCA
This sequence comes from Tetropium fuscum, assembly GCA_964058915.1. Lineage (NCBI taxonomy): Eukaryota > Metazoa > Arthropoda > Insecta > Coleoptera > Cerambycidae > Tetropium > Tetropium fuscum. The sequence goes on from CAXKVY010000056.1 coordinate 1,632,554, forward strand.
AACCAATGGAAAATGCTTGAAAATCATCCAATCTATAGGTCAATGTTTTTTTGATATCACTATAGCTATCATATATGTACGTCGAACAACAATACGTCGCGATAAACTCACTTTTTCAAGCTCCTGGACCTGGACCTTCCTGAGATTCTGACGTTTGGTAAGGAATAAAAACATGGGGCTCATTTGAAATATGGATTTTAATATTTCAAATGCGCTCCATGTTTTTATTTCTTACCAAACGTCAGAAACTCAGGAATGTCCAGGTTTGTGGCCTAATTATTTTGTAGTTTTTAGTAGAACAGTACAACAACAGTTTAGTACAACTGTTGTTAGTACACCAGTTTAGTACAACAAAAGTTTAGTTTTTAGTTTTTTAGTTTTAGATGATTTAAAATAAAACCGTTTAAGTTAAGTTTTTTACCTATTTTTTTAGGATGATCTTAATATGATAACTAATTTACCTTTACACATTTTCTTTAATATCAAAATAATAAAATCGTTATTTCCCAATTTGTCGTTCGTTAAACTATCTGGTACAACTGCATTCCACACACGTTTTAATAGTCTTGACGTTTTGATAGTCCTGACGCTTTTTTAAATATTAGAATTAACTATTTGTTTTCCAACAATAAATTAGATGCCCGATAAAAATATATGATAAAAATAAAAGTGGGAGAAGTAGAATCTAGACCACCAACAAACAAATGTATGACTATTTGCTGATAGTCTAGTTTCTACTTTTAACTGTCGAGGATTTTCATTCTGTTTTCCTGCCTTTCTTCGTAGTTTCATTAATTTTTAGTTTCAATGCGTGGAGTAATCAGAGAATCGTAATATTCTCGTAATATAAATAATAAAATCGTTATTTCCCAATTTGTCGTTCGTTAAACTATCTGGTACAACTGCATTCCACACACGTTTTAACCTAAAAATAGAAGGAAGCACTATGAAGGTGAATACCAATAATATTTCATATTTTAGTAATTACCATATAGGTACATAATGTTTAAAAAATGTTGATATATTTTAGATGTAATTTGAAATCATCAAAACTATTGATACATTATAAGTTCACTACATTCACAATTGTTGGATTATAAATTATATATAAATTATATATAAGTATACAGTCATTTATCTATAATTTATGGACCAAATTACTTTACCAGGTTCCATAATGAAATCCGTTTCTTATATCCCGCCTATACCTACGTCTATGATCTACGTTTCTGGCTTCTGCCTTGTCTTGCGAAGGAAGCGGTTCTATTTCAAGGAAAACTTAAATCAATGTTCTGTGACGTCACCAGACTGAAGACTGCTAGCTAGTTTCCAAGGCAACGCACGAGAGAAGAGCGAAGAGTTTCCTCCTCGCGCGTCCCGGTATCCTCCTCGTTTTGAGTGATAGCAGGAACTGAGATTGTTGCAGAAGTTGCCGGGAAAGATTAGCCCGCATTACAAGCGTCAGGCTTTTAAGTTACAAGCTTTTCAGGATTTTATCCTTTGTGATGGGGAAACGAGAAAATTACTAACCCATTACGAATCTCTTCACTAAAAGCTTTTTCTATAGTTGACGAGTACGAGTAGATAGGTTTGCTGTCATGTATTTACCCATGTAGGAGGTAGGTAGGTACCTACCTACAATTTTGCAAAGTACAGTAGTTTCCATAAATGAGCATAATTTATTTTATATTATTTCATGTTATTCATATTTCCAAACTTCCAAACTACCTAGATATTTCAATTTTGTTTAAGTTAAAGTTAAGGGATAAATGAAAATGTAGGCTCTTTATATCAAACTGTCTGATACTTAGATATTTAGAACTTGGGAAGGTCCAACCTGTAAATTCGGACGATGACGAGAAGTCTAACAATAACGATGAACCAACAATAATGTATTAATGGAATAATAGTAGGCTCACTCAACGAGTAGGTTGCATTGGAAGACGCGCATGTGTCTATGCTTTATAACGAATAACATTTCTCTGTGATTCGCTCGGAGATAGACTACGAATCGTTGGATGAGCATAGATAAGTGGCTCATCACCACGCCTTTATTCAGTACAAAATGGCGTTTTATGTCGCTTCCTATACTACAAAGTCTACACTTTCAGGTGTTCGCTTTCAGACCAAAGAATATACCGCCCACGCAGTGGGATGTGTGAATTTTTATAAAGGGTGCAAGCTCCGAACAGATGTTTCTAAATTTCCTCCTTTGGCGGCTCTACGGACCGTTTAGCATTTCGATTCTCATCATTTAATACTAAACTTGTAACGCTAAATTCAAGCTGGGTCCTATTTGTACATAATTTAATTTTACGGTTGATAATGATATATGCTTTCAATTTGCAAAAACAACAGCGTTGTTAGCATCACTCATCAGAATTATAAAATCCTGTGTTATTTAAATTTAAAATTTCAATTGTATCAGGAACAAGAGGACGCTACGACAAAGTTACAATCCTCGTGAAACGAGGACGGGTATCGCTACCCTATCCAGTAAGTAGGTAGGCAACCTACGCGTAGATACCTACTACTTATATTTAACTACCTTATTAAAAATTTTGATATGTTCTTCCCTATTAAAATCTAGCTACCAGGACATATATCAGAAACCCCAAATATAAGTAAGTAAATGGTATGTAATAAGTAAGTAAATATGGATTTTTTTTATTAAAGCGTGTAGTCCTGACGCTTTTTTAAATATTAGAATTAACTATTTGTTTTCCAACAATAAATTAGATGCCCGATAAAAATATATGATAAAAATGGGAGAATATGATAAGAATGGGAGATAAAAGTGGGAGAAGTAGAATCTAGACCACCAACAAACAAATGTATGACTATTTGCTGATAGTCTAGTTTCTACTTTTAACTGTCGAGGATTTTCATTCTGTTTTCCTGCCTTTCTTCGTAGTTTCATTAATTTTTAGTTTCAATGCGTGGAGTAATCAGAGAATCGTAATATTCTCGTAATATTCCACCATATTTTACCTTCAAACAAAACGATGATAATAGAAAAATCGAAAATCTGGTGATTATATTGTACGTTGACAATTAAATTACTGAAATTTATGTAGCCATGAAAAAAGTAAAATAAATGTCCTAAAAACTCACCAGTAATGGTGAGTGTGCGCTTCAATTTTCAGATACAATTAGCACGTTTTATCACCATCAAGGTGTCTGCGTTGAGTAATTGAACCTAAAATCCGCTGTAAACAGCAGAAGGAAATACCTACATAAGGTGACTGTCAATATTTATAGCTGTCATACAAGTTTAGGTGGAAACAGTGGAAACAACTGAAGCTCTTCCACTCGTTATACAAAAACTTCATCTTTCCTGGCTACATAAAGAGGTAGGTCGCTATTTTCTCACGATTTTGAATTTTGCAGCACACCCGTGCCACAAAGTGACGCTTTCAATAGTATAGGTACCTATTGTAGCCCAGTCTGGTTAGCATATGACTTTTCAAAAATTCCGGTCTGCAATTTTATTACTCTAACCTTTCACTGGAAGTCTAAGTTCGACTCAATTACTCCGACGCGTTAGCGACCATCTTGAATTTGATGAGGAATAATTTTTGCTCAATATCTTGGCAATTTTCAACTGTTCAACAAAAATGGCAATGGCCTAAGTTGTAAATGTGATTCTTAACAACTTCAGCCATTACAATTTTTATCGTCCGACCTATATTTTTCTAATTAAAAGAAAAAAGATTGTCAAAGTATAATTATGAAATTATCGCATAAATTATTAAATTTATGACATAAATATACATAAATAAAGTTGTATAGAATTAAATTTTACTATTCTTTTGCAAAATTCCTTCCTATTTGGCTTTTTTTAAATTTTCCTACATCTCCCTGCGGGTTAGAACCCATAACCAACACTGCAGAACCCGCACGGAAATGGGTGCTCAAAACGATTGATCGGTGCTCAAGACAAATTGATGCAAAATGTGCGGATGTCGTAAAACAGGACTATTTTAGTTTGGTTATATGCCAAAGCTGCAGTGCTGAGACATGCGACAATGTTGTCGAATTTCAGGAGCTACTTGATGACGACGAAGATGATGGTATCATCGAGAATCACCATTGAATCATATTGAATCATCACTGAATCATATCACCATTGAATATGTCAGATCTGCGAAGAAGAAACCGACGTTGTTTTGTTGATTTGGCAGGACCATCGCCGAAAAAAAAAAAGTCAAGTAGTTCCGACAACGATATCTTGAAAGAAAAGATCTGGTCATTTGAAGCTTAAAAGGAAAAAAGAGAGAAAAGCAGTGCCAGGATTCTTAACGCTTGCAAGAAACAAATCCAGCTTGAAACTCTTAGAAGGAAGAAGACGCAAACAACTACCAAGAACTTACAAGCGATAAAACGTAGATTAGGCCTAATGAGGACACTACGTAAAAACGCACCTGGAACTTTACCCTTGTGGTGGTGCGGGATGGAGTCCGCAATTTTTACGTTGCTGTGCGCCTTTTTCACAATCGTAGGACCTTAAATATTGGTTGTTATTTGGTTATGGTTATTGGTTAAATATTTATGTCCTAAAGTTAATAATAAACGAGACAATTCGATAATTATACTATACCAATTTTTTCCCGCTTAATTCGAAAAATATCAATGTCGTTATAAAAATTGTAAGGTAAGTTGTAGAGAATCAAATTTACATCAATTTAAGTCCTTACCATTTTTGTTGAAAAGTTTAAAATGACCGTCATATTGAGCAAAAACAGTTCCCCAAAAACCCCGTCAAATTTAAGATGGCTGCTAATGCATCGGCGAGGAATTTGGTCGAAATTTTGAATTTAGTCTAATACCAGTGACCCCCAATCTTTAGTTTACTAGTGAGTAAAGGTTAGAGCAATAAAATTGTTAACGGGAATTTTTGCAAGGTAAAGCCTTTTTTTTACTAACCCGACTGGCCTAGTATATATGTATATTATGTAGGAAGAAGAAATTTTAACAGTAGTAGAAAATAGTAGATACTTATATATATTGTTAACAAGTGATGATAATAACATCTTCTACAATCCAGATAATAATTTACCAACCGACCCGAAGACGTAGTTTAATTGGTTTTTGATGTGCGGGACACTATATTTTTTCTTCTCCCATGAAGAACATTATTGATGATGACAAACCAGAATTAAATATAGGTAGGTATACTTAGGAATTTTCAATTTCTGATAATTAGGGACTCGGATAACGAATTACCATATGGGAAACAAAACGGCAAAGAAATAATTGTCTGTTATGTAGGATTAAGTTTGCTTACGACGTAAAAATATAAACCCATACCCCGAATAGAGGTTTAATATATCTATGTCGACTATTATTTCAATCAATGCTAAAGCTGTCCAATCCCATCAATTAGCCTAATAGACCAGTGCAATTAGATAAAAATTACCCCTGACACGGACAAAATTTTTAACAAGCTGAAGATTTCTGGAACTATTCATGACACTACTCTAATTGATATCCAAAAGTTCCCAAAAAGTCCGAGTTGGGGAAAACCAACCAGGGTGAAAAAACCACCACCATCCTCAAGTTTTCAGGTTCTGCTATATCTTTTGGACTACCGGTCCTAGCTTTCGTCATAGTTTTCCTAACTAATCGTCCTAGCTTTACAATCGAATCATCTGTCCACGATTGAGGAGTTTTGCTTCTTAATCGAGTTATTTGTTTGCGCCCTGCTACTTAGGTGCTCCCATATTTGTGAGCAGTACGTTAAGTACATTGAAAACCACTTTGGCATGCAGACCACCGGCACCGTTTCCATAGCCGTCGATGCTATGGAAACGTGACAAATAAGGATGCAGAACATGCTTGAAGAACTGGTGATGTGGCGGCCGATGCAGTAATCGAATAATCCATGTCAACCACAATCACGAGATGTCACGAGAACAACAAGAAGCGCTGCTATCAAGCCACCTTGCAACGGCAGGAATCAAGATTATACAAGATAGAATATGACGCTGATACGCTGATTGTATCAAAAGCAGCTTCAGGACATTAAGAATGACTGCTGTTATTGCAGGTGAGGTCCCGGATCTGCGCGTCCTTATGTCTTCTATTCCTGACGTTCAAGGCGATATTTGCATGTTTCTGCCAAGAAAAATCAACGACTAGCAAAATATTTAAACTATTCGAAACTTAATTTTGGTCTTGGACATTTGCTCGACTCCCTCTTATGCTTCCATGCTGCCACTGGTTGCGACACTACATCCGCCCCCTATGGGAAGTGGAAAATCAGGTCTTTGAAGAAATGGAAGAAGGTGAAGGAAAGGAGAAGGTTGCGAGGTAAAGTTGTTCTCTTCAACAATCCAGATGCATCGCATGAATGAATTTCTGCAACAAGGGAGGCTTTTCTTCTTGATTTTGGCAACTCTTTCACCAACATCATCCGCAGTCGATCAACACTCATTCAGAGTCTCTCATTCTCATTCAGATCACCAGGTATAGGAGGCAGTCAGATTTCTTGTGCCTCTTTTTGACAAATGCAAATTTGTCACGTGCACTGTAATTGAATCCAATTTTTATTATTTCAGGTCCAAGCCTGGAATGGAAACGATGTAAAGACCCTTCAAAACATTTTCCAACCTGTTGCCCGATATTTTTTCCGGATTTTGAAGAAAATGTCCTTCCTGCAACTGCCGATTCGGATGCGGGCGTAACTGTGCTTGTCTACAAAGTGGCTTAAGCTGCACCTCAATGTGTTTATTGTGCTGGTAACAGGTATGCTTATCAACCAGAGGACGTCGGTGAAGACGAAGATATTGTTTAATACAAATGTATTTGATTGCGAAATAGACATGAGACAATTACCTACAAAATGCATAAAATGTCACTGTTTTTTTTTCAGATCTTAAGTAGCAGCCACAAAACCAGTGCCGTCAATCATCATGCAAACCGATGCCGTCAATTATAATCGGCATTAAATTTTTTTTTTATATAATATATAACGAACGGTCTAAAGTTCGCAGTTTAACCTATTTTTTCCATCTTGGCAATTATAAATCAAATAAATCTGCTGTAGCCCATATCTCATTTAGTTTATATGTTCTCGATTCTGTATACGAAGCCAGTTAATTTGACACTTGAATAAGTTAGCAAGGACAATTAGTTCAAATGATATCGCCAAAACCAGAAAAATCAAGATGGAGGCGGTTTTCTCACGTTGGCTGCTTTTTCTCAAATCGGATTTTTTGGGAATAAGGGCATTGTTCTGAAAATTTCCAGAAATTTTCATCATATTAAAATTTTTGTCCGGTTGAAAACCCAATTACACTGGCCTATACCTAACAGAAATACACGTAATAAATTCAAAAAATATTATTGAAAATATATTATAGAATGGCCGAGGAAAATAATAATTAATTAAGTTAATTTAAAATTTGATGATTTTTACTGACGTTTCAATAAACTACATTTATTTCATAGATACTGAATTGATTCATTGGAATATAGATGAGGATATACAGAAATTATCAGATTTTTTGCTTGGTGAACTATATACCTACTGAAGAACTATATTAATTTTGTATACCTACTCCAAACAGTGACAACTACTGTTAGCCAAAGTGCCTGCTTCACATGGTTCATCTTTAGCTGCGGATACCTACAAATATCTTAAAATAGAAAGCTCATTTACTTTCTTGATATGGCCACATGAGATATAAACCTTAGTGAGAATTAATTCCTACATTTAAACTTTCGACAGCCTCATGCCAATGGATACGAAAAGATAATTTTTTTGTTATAAAATATGTTGGTAATGAAAGGACAGCGGCCTACCTATAAGTAGGTACCTATAATAATAGGTACCTACTTCGGTACCTATTATTATAATATTAGTATTAGGTATTGCATTTGATCAGGAAAACTAAGAACGCCAATTCTTGTCGGAGAGAAAAAGTGTTTGTACCTATCTACCATTGTGTTTTTGATATATTTCACGTTTGTTGCGAATTGTTTACAGATATACTTAATTTCTTATTTCTTATTTTACAATTTGGGATGTTTTATATTCCGATGCGGATTTTGCCACTAAAATTGCTACAAAGTACTCATAAATTTGCACAATGGCGAATAATTATTACCTTTGTGGTCCGAGGCGACTCAAAATATGTATCTCATTGTTTTTGGAGTAACAGATCTAGTACTTTTAGCGAAATAAATATTCAAGATGACCTCTCCAATGTGGCGGACATTCAGAATTAACTCAAAATAGGTGTCTCTAGAAGTTTTCTTGGTTTCAATCTGAAATCCAAACCTATATTGCAATCACGTATATATGATAATATTATAATTATGTCCATCTCCTGTATACATCTACTAGGTATCTATTTACACTCCAATTTCTATTTGTATTGATTTCCTATTATTTGGATTATATTAGACTTTAACTCACAAAGCCCTAAATAGGTTATTAAATTACTGTCGTTTATTAAACTAATGATGATCCAACCCTCTCGACACACTACACGATGGTCAAATCAACTACATAATTCATTGATCGCATTTTAATTGGAAAGCTAACATAATATGTGTCTTATTTGTCAGTTTATGATACCAATTATGGTGTTTTATGCATAAATACGATAATCGACAACGGTGATCGCTGACCGTTTTATTTACCCTCGCGTTAGGTTATTACATAAATATGTCTTGTATAGCTATTAAATGTTACAAAACATCATTGTTGCGCGTTCCTCATCCTGATTAATGTTACGGCATAATAAGGGATACAAATGTGGGAAAGGTTATGTTGTAATATTTTTGCGTCCATTTAAATTCTGGTTATAAATAACTACTGCAGCAATCAAATTGTTTCGTATCACACTTTATAGCCATTTTTGTGTGCCGAATTTCTTGTATACCTCATTGCGTAAATAAGAAATTTCGCAATTTTTATAACAACATTTATAAATGTTGTCTTATCTGTCCAACAAAGTAACCCGAGAGAAGTTTCTATTGTTTGCTCATTGATTTAAAACACCTATTAAATTCGTAGCCCCCGATTGGGTACATCACTCTTGGGAACATCACTCTTGAAACAAAAGAATCGTTTTTTTTTCAGTCTTTCTTGCAAAACACACCCAATACAAGGATTGATTCATGGTTTTCGGACTTGAAAGTGCCATAGGAATTTGTTGTGCGACGTAGATAGTTAGTTAAATTAGTTGTAGTTCTTATAATTTTGTTTCTGCGGAAATATGCGACTTATACAAAAAACATTAAATTTTTTTTTTCAATAATTGGAGAAGTGGCGTCCTGCACAAACAGTGTTGCCTTTTTTTTGTACTATTTATATTACATTTTCGACTACAAAGTACAAAAGTACATTTCATCATAGTGGACTTAATTCTCTTTGTTCAGTTTGTTGCATATAGGTATATCTAAAACCTACTTTAGATATATAAGCAACAAACTGAAAAAAAGGGACCCTTCGTCCCCTCCACCACCGCCTGCACCCTCTGCACCTGCTGCACCCTCGATTACTACAATCCAATTTTCTCCTAGGCTATAACGAGTTCACCAGTCAAAGTACTACAATCTTATAGTAGGTATACAAGGTACCCAAAAATAAGTATAAACCATTAGTTGTTTTTGGGTAACTTATATACCTACTATAATACTGTAGTACATTGACTGGTGTGGAATTTAAAGCTAACTAACGTGATGATGCTTTAGAGATACTCATATACAATGCAACTAGTAGCCAAGGCCCAAGGAGCTTTAATGCTAAAAACTCCAAGATGCCTTGGACGTCCGTCGGCTTGATAGATGGTGCGGAAGGTCCCCTTGAACCACTTCGTACCCTTACAGATCACGACCAATAGCGTAGCTATTGGTCGTGATCTGTAGAATTTATGACCCCGAGAAGTTCACTCCGAACGGACGAAATGTGAAAGCGTCTACTAAAAAATTACATTCTGTAAGGACTCATCAGAAACCTAGTGCTAATTGTTCTTTTGCATTCGGTCCACGAGGTTCAAAATTGTGGGCAAATAATCGATTTTTTAATAAAATTTCTGTCCGAGATGTAAAGTTCCTTCAAAACATTCCCACCAGAAATTATCTTTCTGGTGGGTTACAAAAAATATTAACTTAATTAAAATTCTTTGATTTGCAGGTACCATTTTGACATAAAAATAATTAAATAATCATCGTAATGAAAACTTCTTCGAAGCGGAAGCAGTAATATTTAAAATCCATAAAAATAGAAGTAACATATTCGATGAAAACATATAGAAGTAGGTAAATCGACATTTCCCTTACGAGTAGTAATTAAAAAAAAACGAGTAGGTACAGGTATAGTATGTACAAATGTACATGTAGGTATATCATGCACATGCAATGAACACACAACAAAGTGAAATTATTATTGTGCATTAATATCACTATACATCGCAATTTTCTTATCCCCCAACACGGGCTTTATATAACGGAGTTCCTTTGCGAGCAAGCAAACATAAATCAGTGACATTTCCATGCTGGAAGTGACCTCGGCAGTTCGTGTGTTTCCAGATAAGGGGGTTAACGCAAACCGACAGAAGCCCATAGAAAAGAGGTTTGTTATCTCACGAGTTTATATCACCGCTACCTTTTCCTTCCTCGCTCACTTAGCAGCCTCGTATTCTTTATTTATACTAATTCTATTCATTGCTGTTACATGGAAGTTGAACGTAATTATTGGAGCTAGTGATTCAAATTTCCTGTTCACTCCCTCGTTGTTGCTTTTACATTTAAATTTCTTCTCCTTATTAAGACACCCAAATGAAATATTGTGGTAGGTAATTTAATCGATTTATGTATAATAGCCGTGTAACAAACCATAACTAACAAGATACACACAACCACGATACCTACAATAACATATCTACGTATCTACCTACTTGAACGTATCTAAGTATCTACTTGAACGTATTTACGAATAGAGGAAGGAAGGCTTGATTATACTTATTATGTTTTTATTACTGAATCCGAATAAATTTTTTCTAATTTTGACATGTAAAGTGATAGTTTTCAAACCCTTTTGGCGTTAGCAAATGTATTACTTTTCACAGCTAGTTACGAAAAGTAAAATAGTACGAAACTAGTTTTGTAATAACTATTCATGTAACCCGTTGGGAGAAGTACTATTTTGTGTACTATCACAAAATAGTGTTTCCCAACGTGTTTCATACAAGATTTTTTCTAATTTTCACCAATTTTATATTTCATGAGAAGAAAACTATGAATTTTATACGTTTAAAAACAATTCAGTAGGTTGTAACGGTGTGACAGCTCGTCACTTTCATAGCTTGTCAGGTCTAAATAACCTACTATGTAATGAACTTCACACAACCAGTTGCGTAATATTTTACTTTTCGTAACTGGTTGTGGAAAGTAAGACGTTTCCTAATGTCAAAGGGTTTTGAAAAGTCTCACTTTACATGTCAAAATTAGAAAAAGTTCATTTCATAGTAGGTTATATAGACCTGACAAGCTATGAAAGTGACTGTCACACCGTTACAACCTACTGGATTGTTTTTAAACGTATAAAATTTTTAAAATGAGTTTTATTCTCACCAAATATAAAATTGGTGAGACTTATAATATACAACATGCACGTACCTATAATATATAAAATTTTATCTACGCTCGACATCATTTTTTTTTAATAATCAATGCTACTTATTGTAAATATTAATCACTCAATTTTGACAATTTATCAGATTAGCTCCAGACTGGGAAGACGTCATATGACGTCTCTGTCTTGTATCAACTTACGGTGTTTCTCAGCGTGTTGTGTTGGAGAATAAAATAACCATCGATTTAAATTATTTTTTTTACAATATAAGTGAAATATTCTAATTAATTCTAATTAAAGGCTAATTTAATTACTTGCAGTATAACTAGTAGATTCCTAGGTCAAAAATGTGTGGATTAAGTTGTATTAAACCATACAATTGCGTGCTTTTTATTAAAAATTAAAAATTATATTTTCAACCCCTTAGGAGGGTAGAATCAGCCCCCAGAATGAAAACGGTCTTCCCCTGATCCACCAAACTCCTCTTTTTTTATTTGGTAAAAATGATTATATAAAACTTTCCACCAAAACCCTCGCTGTCGGTTAGGAATACCGGAAATAGGGGTGGATTTTGTTACAAACTATTGATTCCTTTTTTTTTTCGTGTTCACCGTCCCCGAAAATGGTGGGAGGAGTAGCTTACAAAACTCTAGTACTCACTATCTTACAATTTCAGGCCAAAAGCACGACTCATTGTTTCCACTAAATAGACGTATTATAATAGGAAACAAAATTTATTTTTAATAATTGTGAATACCATGCCTTATGAATTTAAATATCTTTGTCATGGTTACAAATAAGAAAATTACAATATTTAGCTAATATTTTGGACTGTTCAGTTTAACCGGCAATAAATTCTCTATGGTGTCTATTATACTGTCCATACTGTCCATATATGATCATGTGCTCCTTTTAAGCCACTGAGGTAGCTGCATGTCGGGTGCGATGAGCTTTGTTTCGTCTGAATATTGGCGTGTGTAACAATGATAACTAAATAATATGTTACCTAATTAAACCAGTAGATGTAAATATAAGTATTAACTGGACTATGTTACCGAAGTACGTATATACCTACATATTTCGTGAATATATTAAGACAGACATGAGAACATTAGCCTTCTTTATGCAAAATAAAAATTTGTCATATTCATTCAAATTTGATTGTAAGGTTGCATGCTTTCAACAGATATAATATGCACCTCGGCGTATATAAAAGTCCCATTTTCCGTTTCTCATATCACTGCTATGACGCGTGTCATAATTCTCAAAGAGTGAGCAAAAGTTAAAGTTATTCTTCCGTGTCCACTGCTTTATCGCGGTCGTTATCGCGCCCGCATCGTCCCAGTGTCCACTCAGAGGGATCCGCTAGGGTAGATGACAGATAACAGTGGCGCAGATAATTAACTTACATAAATACACTAATAAATGTATTCTGTTCTTTTACCGATATAATATATTATTATTGGATAAGTAATTTGTTAACAAATTTTAGAGGTCCATATGATCCTTTTTTAATACTTTAGTTTGCAGGTCAGAAATAATATCAAAAGTGTAACTACTCCCAAGGTAAAAACTACTCTTAAATATTCATATTAGGTTGCAAAATCGGATTTCAAAAATCGAAAATCGAAATATTTCTATCCTAGGATATTGATAGCCCACGAAACTTTTCTAAGAATGTCAGTTCCGTCAAAAACTAATATCATAAAATGTCACTGAAAGTGTTGAGGTATGAATATCTTAAATTCAAGTATAAATGATCAATAAAATAAATCGTACATCACTCTGAAGATCCTCAATGAAGGTGAAAGAACTTGTACAACTTCTAAGTGGTCCGTTTCTGTATATATGTTCAGATATGCAACTGGTAAGTGTGTCTTCCTTATTATTCATCTATTTGCTTATTTCTCTATGAAATGAAGTGCTACAAACCCAAGATTCGCAAAATTCGTTTTGAGATCTGTAGCCTTTGCTAGGATTACAAAAGGAGAAAATTTGTGTACCTACCACGACGGCAACGATAACAAAAATTTTAATTGTTCCCTTAACGTAATTTTAGACGTGAAACAATTAGGTACCTTTACGAAATGTAAAATGGTTATAAAAACAATACAATAATGAAAAAATTACAATGGCAATTGTACAGTAATTAGCAATTGTACAGTAATTTCATGTACTAATATGCAACCGCATTGCTTTCAATTCCTAATTTTAATATATCTTACTACTTACTTACTACTTAATATATCCTACATATATCCTTAATATATCCTAATATATCCTTAATATGTCCTAATATATCCTAATATATATATATATATATATATATATATATATATATATATATATATATATATATATATATATATATATATATATATATACTTACTACTTAGTATATCTTTCTTAATATATCTTTTAATAGATCTTACTTATTAATACCGAGAATTATTTTTAAATTTAGTAACTATAAGATGTTCTAAGTTGTGGTATCATTAAGATATAAATCCATGCAAAAAATAATGCAATCGTAGGGGAAAGAAAACTATTGTATTTAATTAAAAAATAAAGATCCAAGTCCAATCAAGTACGGCTATGGTGCATAAATAAACTTACCGTGCATCATATTCCTGTCGTGATTTTTAATAGAACTGATTTACATAATAGATTAACAGGCAAAAAGGACTAAAGATTCTGATACATAAGGGTTATTTTACATGTAGTGGTAAAGTATAACTTACAGTCTATGACATTTTTATTATCTTGAATGTTAGATAATATTGGGTGAAAGTCGGTCGATTTGGTTTAAAAGGGGTTCTTTTCAGTAATAATAATAATGGAGGTAAGGCTGAGGAAGAAGTAATAAAAGCCAGTATTATCTTTGTCGTAGAATATGGAAATATGAAATGTGTCACGATATCTACTTTGCATTTTTTATACGCAGGAAATTAAAATGTCTGTTAGCAGCAAATTGTCTCTATATTACGTCATATACGTCGGTCATTGAATATGTATAAGAAATATGTTACAATGTAAAATACACATTTCTGCTTTATGGATTTTTTAATGGGTACATTGTTTTGTTGTAGTAATTACATCCCTAGCCCAGAAGCACACATCAGCTTTTAAGTTCTTTGCTATTCATATTTGTTTTGCGTAAAGAAATCTTGGGTTTGTAGCAATTCATTACATAGAGAAATGAGCAAACAGATGAATAATAAGGAAGACACACTTACCAGTTGTATATCTGGACATATATACGGAAACGAACCACTTAGACGTTGTACAAGTTCTTTCACCTTCATTGAGGATCTTCAGAGTGATGACGATTTGTTTTATTTATCATTCATACTTGAATTTAAAATATGAGTACTTCAACAATTTTAGTCATTACCATTTAGCTTCAACATTTTATGACATTAGTTTTTGACGGATCTGAAAAACACAAGATCTGAAAAACACAATTCACAGAAAACACAAACCTATTATATTACTATTTATACTATTTATATTTGTTCTATTTGAACTACTTATATTTGTTCTATTTGAACATGTTGGATGTTAAAGATGTTAAACTTTAAAATTAAGATCCAAGTACCAAGTTTAAGACCAAGTACCAAGTTTAAGACAAATCCGTTCATAAATTCGATAATCTGCCATTTTGGATTCGCTATTTTCATTTTTTAAGTTTGAGTAAAAAATTGATGAGTTATTACTTGTTATGAGTGACCTTAAACACCGCAAATTTTCAAGTTTATTATAAATAGGAAAGTCTGCCATTTTTGATACGACATTCTGATTTTTTTCTTAAAAAAAAAAAACTTGGATTGCATTGTTACCGGAACACTATACACCTACTGTTGCAAGATTTGAAAGAAAGATATAAGCAAATATACCAAGTCAAGCTAAATAAAACCGTAAAAATAATTTATTCCTAGAGTATATCTCGTAACCTGATGATGGCTGTATTTTAAGAGTCAAAACCGGTTGCAAATAAACCATTTAAGGTATTGTGATAACCACACTGCCAAAATGTTGTTTGATATTATCAATAGCCCTGAGCCATCACATTCCAAGATATAGAAAAATGCCATAAAGAAAAATTTAAAAGTATCACAAACTAAGTTTGACATATGTTCATTTGTTTCCAGGATCAATTTATAATATCTGCATATCATATTATCTATTTAACAGTCAATTTGTCTCAAAAAATTCCCTAACGAAAAAATTTTGGGGTAGTTTTGATTAGTTCTATTTTATGGATTTTTTGTGGTGCAGAATCCGAATCTCAGGTTTGCTAACAAAACAAAATTTCATGACGCAACATTAAAAAAATGCAAAAGGGCAACAACACCTCTAATAAGGACAAAGTGCTGCCCCGTGACGTCACCATCCGAGGGCCTACGGGATACCGTTATTACGGGATTTATGTAGTTACTTAGGTATGCCTGAAGTCGTTTTATTGTAGTTTTGGCTATCAATGCTTGGATGTTGCTTGGACGATACAACAACACCGCTAATAAGGACAAAGTGCTGTCCCGTGACGTCACCATCCGAGGGCCTACGACGTCACAATGGTATTTAAAGTAAGCACTTTGTCCTTATATTAGAGATGTTATAATGTCCTTATATTAGAGGGAATGTTTTGGGGTAGTTTTGACTTCTTTCATTATATGCGTTTTTTGGGGTGCTGAATGCGAATCTCATGTTTCCAACCAAATTTCGTGACGCAACATTGAAAATATGGAGAGAAAAAAAGGTGAAATGTTTGTGTCCGTGGATTCCAAACCAGAAGTTGTATTTTTTGGGGAAGCACCGCGTCGCGCCGTGGAGAATCACTTTTCTTCAATTGAAAGATATATATATATATATATATATATATATATATATATATATATATATATATATATATATATATATATATATATATATATATATATATATATATATATATATATAAATAATAATCCTATATTATATAGCAGTAGAATAACAGTATCAGTTATAGTAAATATACTTACTTTAGTATCAAATGAACTTATATACTTATGGTATTAATTAGATAGCTAATATTCTAAATAACAAAAGCTAAATTAAATTGCATGCAATTTCAAGTAACTTCATAAACATATATTATAGGAGGCTATCTTTCATAACATCTTTATGCCCTAGAAAAGCATACGAGTATTAACACTGGTATTGTTAAAGGGTAAAGCATTATGAAATCGCAGACATGTGACAAATAACGGTTGACCCGTAAACACCATATATAATTTGCTGAGATAGAGGGTTCGTCACGCAACTCATAATAGGATGGTATATATTTTTATATTAAAAAAAACTACATAATTAATATATGTGAAACAAAATATAATAAAATAGGATTTTTGAGTAATTTTCATTTAGTTATTTTATGTTAATTCATTTAGTATATAATTATCTTGTTTGCGCTTTATATTTATCTATATTGCGCTTTATATTTATTGCTTTAAAAGCAGATTTTAATTTTGATGTAAATATATTGTAATTTGTGTATATAGGTATCATTTTTATTGGATATTTCAGAGATATCCACCTGTGTCATCAGCAATCAATTAATTAATTAAATAGACATTAAGCTAAAATGTTGGGCTCGTCTTCTTAAGCAAAGCAGTGATTTATAAAAATCGAGAAATATACTGAAACTAATTTACAATAGTTATTTGTGTAACTACTCTAACTACTGCAAAAAGTGTATATTTGTTGCACGAAGCATGGAGTTTGCAGCTCCAGACGAAGTCGAGTTAAAATTAAATTTCTTTTTCTTTTTCAAAAAAGTCGTTAATGTTTATAGTCAATGTTTACCATTATTGTATTACCGGAAATTACCGATAGAGGATATGAAATACCGATAGAGGACATGAAATTTTTTATACCTGTGCCTGCGTTAAATATCTGAATTTTCTATTTCATGACTATCTTCGTATGCATATATGTAACATGGACCCAGTCGAAGCAAAACGTATAGTTTGTAACATCGAAATATGAGA
Source organism: Tetropium fuscum (assembly GCA_964058915.1). NCBI lineage: Eukaryota > Metazoa > Arthropoda > Insecta > Coleoptera > Cerambycidae > Tetropium > Tetropium fuscum. Next base: position 1,650,170 of record CAXKVY010000056.1, read on the forward strand.
CATAAAAACCCGAGCAAAAACCTTCATTATATCGATAAATGGAGTCGCCGAACCCGTTTTGTGGTAAAGTGGGGTCAACAATAATTCTTGAAATAGAAGTAATACAGTTATTCTTTAATTTAGTGTATTATTTTGATGGGTTTTGTGTTAAAATTGATTAGTTATTAGTATTCTATCAAAATATAACTTGTTGAATGAAAGCCCCTTGTTGAATGATAGTGACGATTTTATCTTGGTGTAAGAAAAGTTATACTGCCCCGATCTCCCATTGCGGCAATTGTGGGTATCGTTTGAAAATTTTTTTTGTCTCATATTTCGACGTTACAAACAGTACCACCGGAATTTTCTACAAAGAAACCATCTGTTAGACCTGCCCATCATTAGAAGGACAGACCTGAGACCTGACCTGTGAGAGCCCTGTCTTAAAAAAATATCATCCTAATATACACAGATGTAATTAAAAAAAATATATGAATACTGTGATTTTTATTTTTGTTCGTTTGCGTAATTAATTAACTTTAATATAAGATAATACAATAATAATAAACGTTATTGAAGCTATTAAAATTATATATGTGTTGATTTCCATAGTAGTTTTAAATATGTTTAATAATATTTTTCAATGCACCTAGATAAAAATATGTATGTGTGCTAATGTGCAACTTAGTAGTAAATTATAATATCACTACAGAAAAAAATAGGTTTTGAAACCTAATTGATAAAATAAAAATCAGCTACAACTAATTTAACTACCCTAGGTAAATATATATTATACTTAATGCATTTATTTAAGCATATAGTAATAAAGTATAATGTCGAGGACAAATTTGTTGAATTTGCGAAGATCCCAAAAGTCAGTTACTTCTAAAGAAGATAGCAATATTATTATGTATTTTAGTTACAGCGGATCTCGAACCCGCTAATACAAGATTGTCGAAATGAATAGCAAGTGTGCTAGACTATTCGACTACTGTTCCCATCGTAATATTGGTAATTATTCATAGGAGCAAATACGTATAAGAACGCCTAAGAGAGTAGCTAAATTATTTATTAGCTTTAGTAATAAATTTATAGATTCATGTTATAGATGAAATGGTGCAATGACAGTTACGACAAAAGACGTGGATGGTAGTCATCAGCAAGAATCATAAATGTTTCGTATTTTTTATATGATTTAGGTACGTATTGTACAGATGTACATACAATATATAAATACTACCACTACCTACCTCCGGTAATACTGCTCCGGCATTGATGCTCAGTCAGACCATGTAATAAAATATTAATTTTGTAGAACTGTACTGAATAAAATAGGGAAATCAGGAAGTAAGTCGTGATTTCCCTATTTATTTCCCTATTTACTTCCCTATTTATTTCCCTATTTATTTATTTCCATAGGTAACTTAAATAATATTCACATTACGTCCTGAGTAAAGAATAATTTCTTCACTTAAGGATAATAGACAACATATATGCCACTAGAAGATGGGTGAGCACGACGCCGACGCGACGGTGTGACCCTGGTCTGGGTATCTAATCCTTCCAGCACATATTCACTCTTTTTCTTCTAGCTATTATAGGGTTGTTTCACAGAATAAACATTGAGGTAAACTTGAACATAACTAATGAAGATATATATTCCAATAATATATCAATTATTACAATATAAAAATACTCTTTTAATGTGACGTCATGGACATAGACAACCAACAGTACACCGGATTATTTATTCTTATGCGCGGAAACGTAAATGTCATCGATCAGTGGTAATTTTTTGGATCGGTTTTAAATTTGTGGTATATATATATATATATATATATATATATATATATATATATATATATATATATATATATATATATATATATATATATATATATATATATATATAGATATATATATATATATATATATATATATATATATATATATATATATATATATATATATATATATATATATATATATATATATATATATATATATATATATATATATATATATATATATATATATATATATATATATATATATATATATATATATATATATATATATACAACGTGAAGAGATACCTACTAACACCTGCAATAAAAAAATTCAAATGTAATACGATCCAGATTTGTTTTGCTCTGCCTCTCTTCTTGTAATCTCGCAGAGATCGCCCGAGCAATTAAAAAGGTCATAAATTGAAAACGTGCTTGAACTGCGGTCGTCACAGCAAAGCGTATCGTGCTGCACGTCGCCGTCAGCACAACTGCGAACGCGAATCAATTTAAACATGCCTTTGTGTCTAAATATACACTGCACTGTCCATTACCAAGAAGAATTTGCAACTTTTCACTAACCACTTACGTTTAAGCTGAAACATGCTGATCATCTAGACCAAAAGCAATACCTATATCTTAGCATCTTATTTGTCCAGGTAGAAGCCAGGTTACATGTTTATAAATTATTGAAATTAATATGATTCCATCCTTAAAAACCGCGAAAATCCTTAACGCGAATATTATTATTCCATGAGTTTAAAAAACTACATATATGTAGTTCCATTTCGAACCATTTGAGGCAGATATGTGATTTGTGTAGGATGTGATAAAAACTTGCTACCTCATTATAATGGGGCTTACATGATTCATTTTGGTTGAAATTTGAAATCTCTGAATTAATGGGCCTCTTGTTCTATGCAATGTTCAAGTATATAGACACATGCGCATTGAATATTGAAAAGTTGTTCAAGTAGGTATTGTCGAATACTTGCTGTGATTTGTGGCAAACGTATTTTGAGTAATTTAGGTCTACTCATAATCTACTAAAAGTTATTATGACCATTAATTTATACTTTCACCTTCGCTTGTACAGCAACTACTGAAATTCTAATCTATTTAATCGGAACTTTCAGTTACTCTATGTACATTGATATAATTTGAAACATATGTGGAGATTTGGTCACTTCTGGTTTCAAAAATGTATTATGTACTAACTAGAAAGAGCGCTTCATATCAATTTTTTTATACAGTACTAGTAGATAATGCATAGTTATGTTTTTTTGAATAATATTTACTTGTAAATGTAATTCCTAAAATGCCTGAAAATATTCAAGCCATCCATGATCTTCTGAAGGTTTTCTTAGGTCTCCAAAAATCCATTAAATCTCGAGGCGCTGCTACCAACATCCGATGCATGCCATCATCATTCATTAGGTATTTATTGTACAAGTATAGAGCTGGCGGGGAGTTCAAAAACCTCCAGAAGATCATGGATGGCGAGGAACAATCACATTGGTTGGAAGCAATTTAGATCGTAAGGGAACCAGCTCCAGAGGTTTTACTTAAGATCATCTCGTGCTGATGCCAGAAAGGTTGTGGACCTGCTTGTGGTTGCCATAAAGCAGGGTTAACACATTTCCGACCAGATTGCGTTAGACGAGGACCACGCAGAAGATGTTCCCGATCTGATCCGAAAACGTTCCCGATCTGATACAGGACGATGAGGACCAAACAGACAACGTCGAGTTTGCCGATTCTGGCTCGGATTTCTTAGGATGATGACAATGAACGCGAGTCAGTTTTCCAACGTCACAAGCGACTCAAAGTGAAATAAACCCCGATATCGACCGTAGCTTAGGCCTCTTGGGGATATCACATTAAAAAAATGCACCAATCCACTCTACCTCAAGGATGATGTGGAAATGAGTTAAAAATGATATTTTCCTGTATCATGTGTGCACAAAAATAATAAATTTGGCGCCTAGGTCAACAATACTAAGAAAATATTGACAGTAGATGATGATAATTGAAAATGCCTCTTCATCATATCATCAATAATCATATATTTTATTATATAGAACAAAATCAAATCTAATCAGATATGTGCCATTCTGATTTTGTTGAAAATTGAAAATCAACCCCCAAATTTGGCGCATCGTAGAGCGGAAATTACAAATATTCATGATGGCGGCTCTAAGATGGTTCTAGAATGTTGCCATTTACGCTTCGATGTGACTTAAATCTGTATCTCGAAGAGTGGTAGCAGCTAATAAGGTGGACGTTTTCGTAATTTATGTTCCCATTCGACTCAAACTCGATGTCTCGGTGTTTTCTTTCGGAGTCGCAGGTCACCAATATTTTTGGCAGATTGGATATTCCAGACGGCGCGGCACAGCGCGGCGCCTCAAAGATTGTTTATGAATTTTGCCATTTATGGTAGATTAGACTAATAACCTTTCCCGGTTTTGGGGGTAGTAGATCATGATGTTTTTTAATAAGAAATATTTAAGATTCAAAGATTTATTTATCTTAGTAAATACCATTCATATTTTTTCCGTATACATATCGTATACATTCGAAAATCCTAACCATATTCTAACTAACGCTAATAACATTATCGTTATTCCAACCGAATATCAATTCGTAACCTATTTTTTTTATAAATATTTGCTAGTTTTTCTAGCAAGACGATACAATTATTGTAGTTCATCGAAGAGCGAAACTTGTTGTGTTATAATATATCAATTTGTTATCCGAATTATTCAAGGGTGTAAAATGGGAACTTTATCCTATGAACAAAGTAACAACAGCAACTTTGCAAAGTTAATTATGGCATAACAGTTCGATTAATGAACAAGATAAACACAAAAACAAATAAATTATTACTCTATTGCTGTTACTTTAGCATAGTAACGAGCTTTTCCACTATAGAAAGACGTCTCCTTGACTAATGCGAAGGAAGGAAACAAAGGAAACTTTTAGACAAATTGCTTTTGAATAAGAAAAACAGTGTTTTGTCCAAACGGTGTTACACTTTACTAAATATATATCCTTCTATATATAGCTTCCCTCAACAAGTATATTATATACGTACCAAAGACAAATATCATATTTTTGCATATATAGACAAATATTTTACATTCGATGCCCATGATGCTTGCAGTATTTTGATAGCTTATCGAATTATTTATTTAAAGCGCTATTAAAAGGGCACAATATTAGATGGGATCAAACTAAAACTGAAAATAGGCTCAAACAGAGACCAAAATTGAAAATATCGTGCATGTTGTGCTTGCTCCAGACCATTTAAATTTGTAATGGTATCGTTTCAAGTAAAACTACTTAAATTGAATCACATAGGTACCTATATAGTAACAATATTTTCAGATAATTGGCTGTTTACAATCCAAAATGATTGAACAGTTGCGAAATAATTATGGTCTTGGTCTTGTCAAATACATATGTTAGGCAGTATTATAAAATTATCTGTCATTAATTTGTATTCTAATATAATTTTTTTTTTCTAATTCTGAGAATACATCTTCACTTTATTTAAATATACAGTTGACGGCACTCAAATGGGAGCACAAAATTGTTTAGTGAATTTTGTGCTCCCGAGTGTGTTATGTACACCATCTTGCCAGGCCATGATGGACCCCTCAGTTTCAGGCTTCAGCCCAGCCGGCTCAAAAAGGCGAATGTCAGTTTTCGTCATCTTCGAGAGATGAGAGCTGGGTCTTGCAGCTTTACTGTGGGCTTTAAGGCGAGCAGGTTCCAACTCGGTGATCGAGTGCTCGCTTTCCCGCTCGAAGTCTAAAACGTTCGTCGGCTGCTCTTCTTGCTGCCCTCTATAGAAAGGCTGCAAGCCCCGAATCTTCATAGTCATGAACCATGCATTATTATTGTATTTTTAAAAAAAATTGTACTGGTCAGTGTCCCCCCTGGCCTCCGACTGGTCTGAGGGAGACTTCTCCGCGCCTCCGCGGGGTAAGTGGTCGCAAGTGGTGTGACCCCAACTCATGTGTTCTGAGTAAACGCAACGAGACAAGTATGACGGCCTTCTGCATCTTCCTGGCTATAACTTCTGCCGATTTATGTGACGCACCCTTCTCAGACGGAGTGATCCCAGGAGCTTTCTGCATCCTAATCGCAATGTTCAATAACATAATGCTTCGAAGACGCCGAGTTCGAAAAGAAGTTCTCGGTATTTTGTCGATTTTTCCTGCTTTTTAAGATAATATTCTGCTCCGCCAGATCCAAAAACTGTATAACGGATATCGTCCAATGTAGTTTGTTAGTGGAGGAATATTTCAGTAATATAGCGCATATAACCCTACCTGTGGGGAATTCCGGCACCGATTATTCTCCACAGCGGATTCAATATCCCCCAAAGTATAAGGTAGTACCATTTTCTGATCTATAGCATACGAGTATCTTAGGTGGTAATTCAGTACTTGTAACGCTGGATAGGTTTACAGTAAATGATTAATGGTTTCTGATTAATGGTTCTGACTATGGTTCTAAAACCATAATTAGTACGATGGTATGTGGCATGTAAAACAAATGTTAGTCTTGTACCATAATTAGGAATACGTAAAGAAAGTAAAGATATCAATTCCCTACAATCTATTTTCCCATTAAACAATTTGTGAGCAAATTTAATATAATTACATGTTCATCTATATCGTAAGGATTTAAATCCAAGTAGATCAAGCCTTCCATTGTAATTATAGTCATTTTTATTTATGTTAAGTTTAAACAGAATATAATTACAAATTTTTCGCTGTATTGTCTCAAGACGATTAATATGTAGGTACTTCATAGTAGGGACTCCAAATTGTACAACAATATTCTAATGACGATCTGACTAGGGAATTATACAATAAATTATACAATGTGAAGGTCAAAATGCAGCATGCAATTTAACTTAATGCCCAGATCAGTAGTATAATGAACCCTTTCCAATATTATATTATATAATATTGGAATTATATATTATATAAATGATTTTTTTTACATTAAGCATTAAGACAACCACTAATATTAACAACATAAAAAAAAGGAAGAACGGGGACACCCGACGGGGACCTCGTCCAGGGGTCTGTCAGGACACTTATTTTTGCTACATATACATTTAGAGGACCTTTAAAGATTAAGGGATGAAACAAAGGTGACATAACAGAGGATACGAAGTCTGTTCCTACATTCACCCACAAGATCATAATAGTATTTTTGTTTCTTCCAAGAAACCAATGAAGCAATCAAACATTGAAAAACTCCTATGAGTTGGAGTGGAAAACTATTTGCACTGAACCAATGGCAAAATTTGAGTATCAAAAGCATTGTATGGGTTTTTGGGGAGTTTTCGTCTACAACTGTTTGGCCTATTACTATCCAAGTGCCATTTTTATCTTAAAGTATGAGCGATGAGAATGTGCAATGATGAATAATTTTACCTACGCTACCAATCTATGCATACTATAAAATGGCGAATGCGCAAGGAAAAATATTTGTTTTTTAAAATTGTAAAACCACTATACCTACGTGTTATGTAATAATTTTTATAGTATAACATATTTTTATGCTTGATATACTGATATTATATTTGCTTAAAAATTAATGTTTTATCTTTTTAAATGAGTTTTAACGTTTTTCAGAAACACTATTAAATTGCCATTAAAGGTATACTTGAATATCGGCAAATAAAAACAGTGGAAACCTTGTTTGCGTGTTGTCAGATAAAACAAACAGCGAAACATCAAGACAGTAAAGCAAATTAATAAACTCTGCAAACCGCAAGCATCTGTTTGCGTGGCGTTGGGCAAACAACAGCCAGTATAGAGCAAACAAATTACATATGCATCAATCCAGCGGGCCGAGTACACAGCCCGAAGTCCTGAAACGGGGATAGGAATCCGGGAGAATACCGGAGTGTCCCGGAGTATCGACCGTGATGCTCTTATCTACCCACCACTGGCGTGGCATCAATGTAGGCGTGACTATGCGCAGATGATTGCGCGTTGACAATAGAAAAACACACGACTTACGCCAATTCAATAGCTATCTCCGCAGGTGAAAACAAACGAGAGAAACAAAAGAGCGCTCAGGAGTCTTTTATTCTGTCATACGCTAACCGCGATCCAAATCAAAAATTACAGCACAGTCGCCTCGGAGAAGTGATAAAATATGACAGCGAATAGAGGTTTCTGATTGGTCTGAACGTATATGAAAAAAGACGATCGTGATTCTTATTGTCTCCGTCCATAGCTGTCTTGACTTCGTCATACGATGTGTTAGTTCATGCCATGAAGACTGTTGATATTTCAGTGATTTTTCTTGACATTTCCTGAGAATCTACAATGAGATCTAAATCTGTTGCGCGTAGAGTCACAGCTCAAGGTAGGATTTTTTTCTTATGCCCCTTTTTTAAATAAGCGGTCTACGTTCTGCTGGAATAAATACATCCTGCTGCTCGATATATAGAACTTTAAATATTCGATGTATAACCTCTCAAGCAATCCGTCGAGACAATTAAAGTTGTAATTTATAGAAAATTTACTTGTTTTAACGTTAAATAATTAAATTACTATAATGCAAGTGAACTTATATACGTATGATCTATACAAATATGAAAAGCGTATTTGACTTAAAGTGATGATTATAGCTGGAGTTAAAAAAATATAGTGAATTTATACAAGAAATGTAAGTTGCTGTGATTCTTTATTCTTTATCTGACCACTGGTATTTTTAGCCCCTGTCACACTCATGATGTTATAGTAGAAATATCTTACAGTTATTTGATAATAATCAATGCCGATTATAGAATTAAATATCTAGGTATCCTTATATGCTTTAACTTCCAAATTCAGAAATATAGACTGAAATTTTTGGTATGTTAAATTCTGGAAACAATAATAATTTCTACCTAATATGTAAAAAACTTGATTTGTATTATAAGTAGTTATATTTAGGAACAAACATGTGATCATATTTAGGACTATCAAAAAGAAAATGTACCTTTTATACAGGAAAATGTACACAGAAAATGTACTTTTTAGATAATAATAATGTTACATTTGCCGTTTATTTATATGCGTCCAATATATCTATCTATACAGAGTAGCTTTGATAGTCATTAAGTTTTACACTATACTGTTTGTCTGAAGCTGTGATGCTATGTACAATATTTTATGAAATTGTTTACTAATACTTCATTTAAACAGGCGCACATCATAAAAGTTAAATTTAGAATATGACCTCAATATTCTGAACTGAAATAGTCTGTCTTGGAATGCAAATCTTCGTGTACTGACGGCGTCTCAAAATGTTTCATACTAGATCAGAATATATGAACATAGCTATCATTATTTTTAAGAAGGTCCTGATAATATATAAATTTACCTAATTAATAACCACTTATGCATAGGTAATGAAAAATATACGGCCATATGAGTTTTAAAATGAATAACAAGTTTTATATTTTGATTATGAATATTCGGTACTTAAGCATATTTATTTCTCTATAATATTTCAATTCTCTACGTAATCTAATTAAATTTGATTTGTTTAATCAGCAAACTTCTTAAGGCACGTGGAATTAAATTTAGTAATAGTGCTATGTTATGCTGCAAACGTCGAAATTCCTGCCCTGCCTCGCAGGAAAGATCTCATAGGCTCTGTGGATGAGTCGAACTGACACTCCCATTTGTTCCTCCCTCTATCTGAGAGATAACTTGCGGAGAAGTTGGTACATCTTTGCGCGCACTCTCTGTTAAGGCGTGGTTTACTTCAAGGAAATTCTGCAGGAATTTTATATTTTTCTGTAGCATCTTATTTAGAATATCATTTACTTTAACAGCGTGCTTTGGTAAGTAGAAATAATAGCTGCCTGCATTGGGAGTATCACAGACCGTTGAAAATATTTTACCCATCTTATAAAGGGATTATCGTGTAAAAACTGTTTTTTTCAGGAAGTTGTTATAGCGAGTACCATTCTAATTTTATTAACAATGTTTGTTGGTATACATACTTCACACCCCGAGAGTGAATAATGTAAAAACTGCGTTATGTACAATAACGACCAATAACAAAATCGTTTTACATGAAAGATCAGGAAATGTTATTATTCAGAGCCTTCATATATAGTTACATATATAGTTATATATATATATATATATATAGTTTGATTAACAGACAATTCTGATTTGGGCTTTCAAACCTTTCTCTTATTCTTTGTAGGTATGTTTTGTGATCTGATTCCGATTCATTTTCGTTGAGTGGCACACGTCTTTACATTCTTCTATATGTTCTTGTGTTAGTCCGTAGATATTTATTACCATTTTTATCCAACTACTTACCAATTTGTTTTGTTGCGAACCAATTACCAAGCCAATCATTGTTGAGACACTTCTTTTCCCTATTGTGAAATAAAATGAAGTGGTTTTTTTTCGGTATTGAAATATAAACTGTAAAGGGCAAACCCGTTGTTTAATGTATCTAAAAAATTGTTGCAATTAATTGTTAATAAGTGATCATATGGAGTAGACATTATAATAGAAATATCATCTGCATACAGAGTAACATGTGCCTTCGATAGTAAAGAGGAAGTTATTGCATTGATATACAAAATAAACAGCACATGGCTCAATATAGAACCATATAGGACACCTACAGTTACATCTAAACATTCTGATTCAGCTCTGTTCATCAATCTTTTGTTTTTATGATTCAAGTTAACACAAATTGTCCTCGATCTTCGAGAAAATTGGTAACCCACTTTAATAAAGAAAGATACCAAACCAAATAAGATATACCATAACAAATAAAGGATACCATAATCAAATACCCTATAGTGAGATCGCAAAATAGCCCAATAGGAAACTCTCCCGCCTCTACACACACTGATATTTTACTAAAAACACAATATACTGTTTTACTGGTGGCATACTACTATAAAAGCCACGTTGATTTTTGATTATTTTAAAATTTTCCAAACATTTTTCAATCTATCTAAATAGCAATATTCTAGAATTTTTTATGCCAAATTGCACAGTTACAGTCCTTATCCCTAATTTTCCAGAAAATAGTGATCTTTTTTCTTAAAGAATACCTCTTAAAGTTACCTATTTTTAAATTATTCGGGAGTTTCTGTCTCAAACGATAAATTAACGATATACGCAAGTGGTTTAGCTATGCGATGATGTATTTTTTAAATAACAACACTGGGAATGTCCTCAGGATCAGACGATTTTTAGGCATTAAGGACACTTTTGAGAACCCTTTGACATTAGGAATCGTCTTACTTTTCATAACCAGTCACGAAAAGTAAAATAGTTCATAACGTGATGAAACTTGTTTCACCAACGTGTTTCGCCATCAATTATGAAATATATAGGTACTACAAGTTGACTACTCCAACGTGAATCTCTATTCAACATTAATATTCAGATATTCTAACTATTATATATATTTATACCTAACACAATTAGTACAATTATGGATATGAAATCCAGCTGAAATAGAAGTTTTTGCATTTGTATTTATTTGTGTATTTTCCGATGTCTCTCCGAAAATCCTGGACGCAATTTTTTGCTTATTCTCTACGGAATTTTCTACATAGCCTTCTGCTGTAATCAACCTCCATACGCCATGTTGTTTAATTCTTAGAATACTGCACCGGAATCTGCAAGCACTGTAGTGGATGATCTTCGGAAACGGTGACCGGTAAATAACCGTATTTGGCAATTTTAAAAAATGGGCTATATTTTTGGGTAAATTTCCAAAGGTACTAATACCCACGGGTTGGGGTCCACATTTTCCATGAGAGTACCTACTACACAACATAATCAATATTCTTTTAAATTTTGTGGTCGCAAAGGAACTTATTTTTTACAATTCAAATTTAAACATTTAGTACCTCCCGATGTTATTCCAAATGTACGAAATATTTTAGTTTATAATTAGAAATTATTACTTTAATGTATTATTATCTTTGGTCCATTAGGTATTATATCCACAAGAAGGAAAGTCAATTCACTTTTCCGGCAAGCACCAGCGATTCCAATAATTAAAGTAACCTAATATAAAAAATAAGTTAAAAGTAACATAGATACATAAAACATCTTAATTAAATATCTTATTTTGTATTTGGTATATCGTACGTGCCTTAGTCATTAAGTGATGGTATGAGTACGAGCCCCTTCCCATATCAGTTGGCCCACCCATTGAAATCTTAGTTTTTTGGTCAGCATCAAAACATAATCAATACTGTTTAGGTCTCAAAGGCTGTGTTAGGGCTGTGTTTAGGTCTCAAAGTAATTAATAGGGCATATTTAATCTTATGCAGTAGAAAACACCCAACTTTATTGGTCTTCAATCAAATGTGTAACAAAGAAGCAAAATGTTGCAAGTACGGATCAACCCGTTTTCTTATTCATTACAAAGTAAGCCTACAATTCGAAGGTGGCCGTGGAAAACAGACGCCACAACAATTAAACAATTATTGCTAATACTCATAGCTGTCAGAATTCATTTGATACGGCTTCAAAGTAGTTCTTTAAAAATGGGCAGAGGAAAGGTTATGGATGACAAAATTCGTTCACTTATTATTAAATTTTTCAATTGTGGGAAGTCAAACTCGGAAATTGCAAATTTATTAGAATTATCACGGTATAGTGTAACAAATATAGTTAGAAGATATAAAATGACGAGTTCAGTCGCTGCAAAGCCCCGATATGTAAAAAAAAGCAAGATTACAGATTGTCATAGAAAAGCGTTAAGAAGAATTATCCAGAAAAACAGACGTGCCAATTACCTCGAGTTAAGTGTTCTGTGGAGTGATGCCGTTGGAAGAGGTATTTCAAGATCAACAACTCACAGAGAGGCTCACAAATTAGGGATTTGGGACTTACAAGGTAAGTTTGTTAATAAAAAAAATTAACTAGAAAAATTAAAAGTGACAATTTTGCATTAGGCCAAAGAAAAGCCACTTTTAACACCACGGCAGAAGAAAAATAGGGTAAGATGGGCAAAAGAACATAAAGATTGGACATCTCAGCAATGGCGTGTAATACAATGGAGCGATGAGGCCCGATTCGAAGTTGGTGTTGGAGATAGTCGAAGTAGAGTTATTCGCAAAAAAAATGAAGCATTCCATGCTGACTGTCTTAAAAGAAAAGTAAAATTTCCTGCATCCGTCATGGTGTGGGGAAGCATGTCATCAAAAGGAGTAGGAAAACTCCATTTTATTGTCGGAAACGTGGATACAAACAAATATTTGGTCATTTTAGAAAAATCACTTTTACCGGTCATGGAAGAGTGTTTGACATCAGGCCAAGGATTTATGTTTCAGCAGGACGGCGCAGCATGCCACACCTCAAAACGAAATTTAAAATGGATGAAGGACTATGGTATACCACTTTTGGGATGGGTTTCTAGTAGTCCGTATCTATCACCCATTGAAACGTTGTGTCATGAGATGAAAAAGGTGCTACGGAAATACCCTGCTCGAACAATCCCTGAACTGAAGCAAAGCCTTCAGGAAATATGGGATTCTTTTACACCAGAATTATGCCAAGGCTTGGTTAATACTATGCCCCAACGAATTTCGGCTGTAATAAAAAATAAAGGTGATGTTACCCAGTGGTAAATTATAAAATTGTTGTTTTGTTAATTTAACGTATTTGTTCACATTTATTTCTCTTTATTCTCATTTTGTGTTAGTTATCAGTCTCAGTCACCTAAGATGTATTTTTGTGGTTAAAAGAAGTTGTCAAAAGAATAAATAAATTTGGAAGTTCGTGTCGTATATTTCTTCTTCTACTTTTGCTCCATAAGATGAAATTTCTGACTAATCCATAGGTGGGCCAACTGAAATGGGAAGGGGCTCGTACATCGTCAGGTTTTGTCAGAAAATCAACAATGTTTTCTTTCTTCAAGACATTTGATTTTTTAGGCTGGTAACCAACGGAATATCGCTTTAAAAATGATATCAGACTGATGCACTTCTTGATATCCACATATATTTTAGTATATTTCTGTTCTTAGTATGGAATATAGGCTCCATAATGTGGAACTTTTCATATTCTTCTTTCCTTGAAAATGCGGCAGCAAGATTTTCTCATTTATGTGCTTCGCCGTTTTATCCTCGCACCAGACACTAAATTTTGTAAAGGCTAAATCATACCTTAACTTCGAGATTGTGGAAATAACAGTAGATAAAACGCGTTGGGCCGCTTCTTCTATATCACTAGGAATATCGCTTTCGGTATCTACTGATTTCAAAAAAATATTATCAAGAATTGCGTTAAACTTGGCAGTAAGTAATAAGTTGAAGTATCTTAGCAACAGTACACAAGTATGAACATGTGATTTATAAATTTAAAAAAAAACTAGGCTTAAAATTAAGGCAGGGAATTTGTATGTATATTTTTACCGTCTAATAGAGGTTCAGACGAAAACACAAATCACTAGGAAAAATCAACATAATTGGACATTATTATATATCAACGTATTCTCAGTGGTTCCCACTAGTAAGTGAGATAATACTTAACAATACTTAAGCTATTTCAGTCACTAGCCTGGACATCTAGGATCACATCTACTTACTTACATCTACTTAACTTTCAGATTAATATTTATTAATCCATTGTGTGTACTCAAGTAAAATACAAAATATAAATCACGACCGCTGGTAATCTTCGGTATCTCAATATATTTTGAGTTGCTAATTCTCGCTCTCGACATAGTAATTATGTTTTCGATCATTGATTAAATTAATCAGAATCTAGCTCTCAAATGTGACTTAAACTAGGAAAATTAAATGTAGGAATGATTGGCTAAATTTGGCATTGTGACTGTTTAATCATATGACTAGGTATTTTTCAAAATGTATTTTGTCTAGTGAGGCTCGTTAGAAAGTAATGAAATGTACACCAGAACTTAAGCGTTAAAGCGTGGCAGCAGCGAGATAAATGAACCAAACAGCTGAACAACTTAATAATCTCGGAACACAAACAACCGAAAACATATAGCCCATCACAATAGTCATTAGTATACCTAGGCTGCGAAATTCCTTTTCGCGTAGCGATAGAAAAATTATTGTCGAGGCCGCCCCTGCGGCCGAGGCGAAATAATCTCGAGGTCGCTAAAAAAATTCGTGGCCGTGGTATACACACTATTTTTTGTGCAACCTTATGCATGGTAATTTTTTGTAACTGATAAAACTATAGTTAGAATTTAGGTATAAATGACACCACGATTTATAATATACGTACGGTGGGGTCAGGTCTCAGAGTTTCTACAGAAATTATATGAAACACTGACGGTTCTCTTATCGACAAAACGTAAAAATGTCAGTAAGGGTAACGGGCACGAAATTGAAATTCGCGGCCGCTACGGAGGACGCGAAATGCCTACTTCGCATCCGGCTACACAAAAGTATTTCAAAGTTCTTTGAAGAACTCTTACTTCCTGTTGTACTTACTACTGTAATAGCTGAAACTGTAGCCGAACGCTTGCAAGAAAACAATAAGAAAAAAAGAAGACAAAATAAAATGCAAAAATTATAGAATCAGAAATTTCGTCAGGTGAGAACGACAGTTACAGTGATTTGGAGGAGCAATTTAGAGATGAGCAATCGCTTAAGGAATATGCAGGAATAATTAGTAAAGATATATCTATTTGCTAAGATATATTAATATCTACGAGTAAAAAATCATGTTGTCATTATGTCGGATTCGTATTATCCACTACCGATGAAAATGACAACTTTGGAGTGAAATTAATAAAGTTTTTTCTTTAGACCCATTTATAGACCGGGAAGTAGCGACAAATTTTCAGACGTGATTTTACCCAGTACCTATGCATTTTAGAGGATATAATCATAATCATATTCTGATGATAATACATGATATATTTGAAATCATCCCGGGTTCTTCATATATTAAAGTCAGTTATCATTTTTTATTTGCAAATTAAACGTTTCGATTTTATTTTATGTCCATTCAAAATTTAGTGTGGGCGTTCCCTCAATGATAATTAATTATTTTTTTATCGTACATAGTTAAAATTATATATAGTTAAAATTAGTTAGAGTTAAACATGGCCCACATTTTGCTAGAATTCTGAAAAAAATTAAATTTCCCCCAAAGAATTGAGTAGTAGTGAAGTCAAGTTTCATATGTATACAATTTAGGTGTAGTCAAATATTCCACTTTGTCAAAACTATAGGTTACTTTGTCAAAACTATATAAAACAACACGAACGACTTATTCAGCGCCCGATCAAACCTTGAAATTATTATAATGTACCAATGAGTATTACCAAGAAATTTACATTACTCCAGCACATTTGGTTTCTTTCAGAGTTTTATTTATTCTGAGCATATTTTGACCCGAAGGAAAAATCTTGCCGGACATAATCTAATAATTAAATCTTGGATTGGCAATATGCGATATAATTTCAATTACCTAATTATAGAGAACCTAATTATAGAGAAAATACAACACCTAAAGTGTAAGCAGGACTAACATTTTGCAATATTACATGTTTATTTTGATCGGACAAATACCAGCTTAGTACAGACCAAGGATGACTTTGGTCGTACACTATATGATGTAGTTACGGGTAAAAATAATAGGTACTTCACTTATGAGTTGCATTCTTTTTACCAAAATTACTCCATCGCACTTTTTTAAAATGAAATAAACATCAGCTTATTTGATTTTTGAAATATACCTTTTGTACATATCTATGACAGTAATAATTTTGTCCTTTTGGTCTCTATTTATACAGATTATTGCAAAAAATATAGCCCCTTTAAATATTACAAGAAACGCAAGTTCGAAACAATATGAAATACTTTTAACAGATAATCCTGAAATAAAATCAATAAAAGTTTCTTCATCAATAAAATTATTTATAGGTGTATTGTTAAGTTCATTGTGACTGTCTGATAAAATTTATAGACAATAAATTGTCCTAATATAATAAATTCAGAATCACGATGTTCCATTGTTTTATTATCATTTTTATAATATAATCAAAAATACACCTTCATGCACCACCACATGGTAAATATGAATGAAATAATTATTTAATTATTGATATATAACAGTAATATTGCCTAAACAAACTATAATAATAAACACGTACGTTAAAACGAGTTACGATTATTGACTACCATTTGATGATTTATAAAATATTGATGAATTTACGATTTGTTCTTATAGTGCACTCATAAGAGGGACGCACTAATTGCATTAATAAATAGCGTCTATACATTCACATATTGGAACCATGGATAATTTCTGCTGTATATCCTTACCAAAGAGATATAGTTCCAACTATTTCTCTATTGCCACATTATTTCTGTAAAATGTATGAGGTAAGAGAATGTTCAGGTATGATAAAGTAATTCGGATTCACTGAAGATGTATTTTCTTTAATTCATTCTTCAGTTAACGATAATTGCTAAACATTAATATTTAGTCATTTCCGTCATATTTTCTTGATTTTCCATTGTTAGGTTCTTTTTAGAATATGTAGAAATGTAAGTGCTCTATATATAGATAATTAGCTTTATTGATTCCATAGTGGGGATATGATCCGTTTTGCACCTCTACTTGGTCCTAAGGGTGTGAATTTGGCATATAATATGTGACCATCACAAATCAATTTCTCATCCGATAATCTTAGAAATATGACCTACGAAGTAAATATTTAAGTTAGATGTATTCTTAGGTTGTATACCTGTAGACCGTTTAAATTTATAATTTTATTCTAATTTTCCGTCATTCTAGATACGTAGAATTATTCATGATTTAGGCAAACAATAAAAAATGGATTTTAAGAATTACCTATGTAAATTTATCCTATGCGTAGTCGGAAGCTTTAGGCAAAATTATTGCCATAGGTGGAGATACAGGAAAACTTGATAACCTTTTCTTCTTTCTGAATTTTTTCATAAATAATACTGTAAATAATACTGCAAATAAGCAAATTTACATTTGCTTATTTCTCTATGTAATGAAATTCTACAAACCCAAGAACCTCTAGCGGCACTTTCTGGAAGCTGGATTTGAATTTTGCTTGTCTTTATGAGACACTGGTATCACCGTGAAGACTGCTTTCTTACACGTTATTTTATTCCACTTATTTAGAACATCATTTCAAAAGACGTTTAATAGGGAATAGGGATGTAGCTATTTAGGAAACTGCCTAAATACTACCCTCGATGCATAAGTTATAAATTAAATTACCTTTTAATTATTACACAAATTAGCAAGTTCAATTATACAGAAATTATTTTAAAATACATCCATTATGAATTGATGCAAATTCGTTGATCAGTCTTTTACTTGAATTAATATCAATAACTGTTATACGTTATTATTCGTTTCATCATTACTTAAATATCTTTCTTGGTTTCTTGATTATTTACACATATTTCACAAAAGGTTTTAACTAAAGTTCTACTTGTACACTACACTTATATTACCATTAAATTGTCTTATATTTACGCAAGTAGCACGCAAAATGCGTGGTGATCGCATTGGCCTGCGTTTCACGACTCTCTAATGCTTTCCATAACCATAAGGAAATAACGTTTTACATAACTAGAGAATATCTGTCCGGATAACAAATTTCCTGCAGTGGGTGTGTTTTCTGTTTATATTTTATTTACATTATGCTTATTTTAGCATAATGTTCTTTTCTGTAATTGAAATATCGTCGGCTATTTTAATTTCTACGATTATTTTTAATACAAATAAATACTAATTTAACATTTTTCGTGCTTTTTTGATATATCGTGTACTTATTTTTTTACAATAATCTGCTTTTTTAAGCACGTTCTGTATGTGCTTACTTTAGGTCTGTAGTCATAAGCATAGTTATTTAGTTAGACAAGAACTATTTTTCTGTATTACCAAATCTGCTATATTGAATATACGTATTATTATCATTCTGATTAAATGAACTTCTAACTTCCACAGCATATTAGGTTATATCAATTATCATTGCCTATACAAATTACCTACAGAACAACAAAAAATAGTAAGACCAAAATATAATTAGCTAATTCTCGAGGTAATCTTAGGATGTTTTACTTAGTTTGACATAATTCTTAACGTTGCTTATGAACTATGTATTTTATATGCCGAACTGCAAACAATAAATTATGTAACTCTTTTTGCATTGAAAATGGAAACGCAATAACTCATTTTTAAGTACTAAATAAAGATTCCAATCATCAATCTAGCGTCACTTAACAGTTCTTTAAAAATTAGCAATTCTATCTCAATGCATGTGATAAGCTTTAATTATTAAAACATACAATTGTTTCATTCCTTTTAAATGCGGCGATAAAGCTGTACTACATTAAGCATTTTATTGTTGTGATTTGAGTGCTATTAAAGAATCTGATTCAGAGTAAATCACGTAGAAACACTTGTTTCTACAAAAAGCAATGATTTTCAATGGTATACGCTTTTGCCTTATCTTATCAGGTACTACGAGTAATAGAAAATTATTAGGTAAATAAGCATAGGTGAGATCATTTGTGGTTTCGGTTATATTACTTTATTACTTTCAAGACATTTCTTACTTGACTACGTCCATAGAACATTTTTATTTGTTTATGAGTTTATATAATATGCTTGTATAATTCGCGGGAATATTACGAATAATTTAATAATTTGCACAATCACAATTCAATAATAATGCTTGAGCAATGTTTTTAATTTTTTAATAATATGTCAGAGATAGCTCCCCTGTCTCATATTTAGATTCGAGATCTCAGGTACCTAATCACGATGTGAATGTCTTTATTAAAAATCCTTTAAACGAACCTTTCAAAAGAAGCTCCACGTTCATCCGGTATAAACAAAAGTAAACAATCCGCCCTGTTTGTTAGTCAGTTTGCATATTTCCTTTCTATAGACAAAAACTGCGAAGAGCACTTTGATATAGACAGATTAAAACTAAAACGCATCCTTCTTCATTTGTTGGAGTAAACGTATTATTTTTCAAAGAGGCAGGGATCTTTCAGTTGTCTGTAATATCTCTCAAAGAACATCCTGTCCTTAGATTGAGATATGTGCTTGCCCCAGATTTATTTGTTTGCTGGTTTGAAATAAACACGTTTTCCGAGATGGATTTCAAATACTAGGGGCCGATTTAATAACTGTTGTAATGCACAAGATAATTATTATTCAATAGTAATTTTTTTGAGTGGTTCAGTATAGTTATAAACTGTTTATCCTGTTGATACTGAAATGGATAAAACCATTCATTAAAATTAGATATTGTTTAATATTGTGACTTAATATTGAAATATTTAATATTTAATATTGAAATAAATTTTAATATATATGTTGTATTTATATATATATATATATATATATATATATATATATATATATATATATATATATATATATATATATATATATATATATATATATATATATATATTGCTACTATCCCAAGATAAACCCTCCAATATATATATATATATATATATATATATATATATATATATATATATATATATATATATATATATATATATATATAGATATATATGCCCATCCTTCTATCATCGATGAGCAGTTTTAAACCGAGACCTTGTTGCGTCACCTAGAATACGTTGGATTATCAGCAATTTTAGTTGAATATATTGTTTCGCAAAGGCATTTATTGGTTAGCATAAGTTTTTAATCCAAATCGGGCGCGATTTTAAATATAAAAGATTTCGTTGACCCTGTTATGTTATTTTAAAATCCCATCTTGTCAACTACTATTTTGCGTATATTATACATTATTGCATCAATGCAGTGTTGCCAAATGGGTGGACGCGATAAACACGTAAATTTTATTAGGTATACAGACTGTGGTTTTATATTTGGAGGTTATTCTTTGAAATTGTACATATTTTTTTTAATGTGTACTCATAATTTCTTATCGGTTTCTCCGGTTCTCATGAAAAGCATTCGAAAACAAGTACCTATCTTTGGCAATTATGTTTAAATTTGAAAAAATATCTTTAACATACGGGGTTTAGGAGGTAGACCAGTAATGTTGTGCATATGGTCAATTATATGAGTGATAGTGTTTTACCATATGATAACAAAATTTATGGATAAAGGATATGAAAATATTTCCACAAAAGTAGACAAAAAATGTCTAATATGTGGCTTTCGATATTTTAAAGTTTGATAGAGATACCATGATAATAAAAAGAGTAAAATTTAGCGCTTTAACCCTGTATGGTACAAACCTTCTTAAAACCTGCTTTTAAAAGATATAATTCGGAATTGTTTATCTGTTGGCTATATATTTTGATTAATAATTAATAACAAAAATTTTTAAATGTCGTTTTTGCAGAAAACATGTATATTTTAGTATACATTATGCATTTATGTACCTAAATAGAAAAACAATGCAGAATATCAAATAAGTATTTATTTGTCAAAGAAACGCAATTAG
This sequence comes from Tetropium fuscum, assembly GCA_964058915.1. Lineage (NCBI taxonomy): Eukaryota > Metazoa > Arthropoda > Insecta > Coleoptera > Cerambycidae > Tetropium > Tetropium fuscum. The sequence continues at coordinate 1,671,427 of CAXKVY010000056.1, forward strand.
ACGCAAAGAATTATGGAACATGGAGAAATAGTTACGGTTGGGTACAAAACACAAATAGCAGTCACATTTAATGCACTTCACTTTTGGAATTTTCTGGCATTTGTCATTTTTGCATCTGTCCGTTTTTTCTGCATAACTCGGAAAGAGGTCCATTTTATCAGTTCTGCAACTAATATTTGGCCGAACAGAAGAACGAGATATTTTATATTCAAATGACGTTGCACTCGTACGTCCCCTTCTCCTATTTTTTCCAGCCCAACCTAAACTGTGGGCTACACCGGTCTTGAACTTGTAAAGGGATATGTGGTTCTTCTTTGGTACACCACAGTCATTGCAAGAACGTCAATATAGAAGCCATGCAATATGCAATTACGACACACATGTCTATTATGTGAAAGAAAAGAGACAAGTAGTATCTTTTTGACCGTATCTTGTTGTTGTTGACATTATGATGTTTATGATGTTTTAACATTGGCCACAGAATGATCGGGGTGACATATGACAATGTGCCCTGCGCAGCAACACTATTTCTATTATTAACAGCCCGTACTACACAACACTTCACCATATGTTCCGTCCCACTCCCACCAGTTGGTGAATAAGGTGAAGCTCCTTATTTCTGTTCTACTTGGTTTTAGCAAAAATGAAAACATGTTTTTAATGTTCCACATAAGTCAATAAGATTATAAAACTATATGGACAATTTTAAAACGACTAAGTTGCTACTTTTTAATTGGTTTGTGAAACTCATTTTTACTTAAAATATACATAACTAATCTTATTTGTTTTTTTATTACCCCTATTTATGGTCCAGATGGGTATCAAAGTATAAGGAATTTTTTTCCAACGGAGTTATGAAACCACTTTAACATAATGCAAAATTAATTAAATCCATATACTGTGTAATTAAAAATGCTACGGCAGAAGTGGTAACAAAACTCCATAGTGTAAGTTCGTTATAGGAAATAAAAAAAGGATGCTTCTGGTTTGTGCTAATTTTTTATAAAGTGTATATATATTATAATTGTGCTAATTTAAGTAAAACAGGATGTTACGTATTAAGGAAAAAAAATGCTTAAGCCGTGGACGTTCATGTTCAATTTGTTTTTGTTTTAAAATTTATTTTTAGTCGGAAAACAAAAAGTTGCGAATATTACCCTAACTTTTTAATTTTAGAACATAGGGATTTTTTTGACAGGCAAAAAATTGCAACGGATCGAGTTAAAAATATACAGGGGATATTAATAACGATACTTTTTTTGACTTATGTCAAAAAAGCGTGGTCAATTAGTTTTTTGTCACCACTATTATTTTAATCGAAGGGAACAATGCTAGGTTTGCCCATTTAACCAACATTTGGAAATACAAAAAAATTACTGTGCATCGATTACCATATTTCGATAGTAATAACTTACCTCTAGATCTACGATATCAGTAGTAATTTGAGACCAATCGATTATTTTAAATGAGTTTTAAATGACAAATTCAGTGATCATAAAATATAAATTTCGCTTCGTTTATAGTTTGGCGTGAAATGCACAACAGGCCGAGCTTTACCTAAGAAGTTAAGGAAAAGCTAAGACGACACGCAATCTGGCCATCGCACGCGAGTTCCGCCATATTGTCCTTTGTGTCGTCGATAAGATTGTCCGGTCGCATGTCCGGTGATTTAGTGCTCACCCCCATTTCAACTAGCATCCCGCAAAGAAAGGCGCAGCTTTAGATATGTAAGAGGATAACGCTAAGACCATACAAAGAATTTTATGGCCTGACCGATAGATATTAAGTTGTGGTACGCATGACATTTTCAAATTATTTTTATTGTTTTCAACCTTATCATATACCATTGTTCAGTCAGCATGTCCCAAATGAAGGAATCGCCACAATCGGGAACATACAATCGGCGCTCGTTATGAATTTTAAGGATAATTAATTTATTGAAGTAATTCGCACGCTCTATATTTCTTTATAATTAAGATGGACATTTGTAATAACAATTTGATTTTGATAATCCAACGTTTTGATTTTCAAAACATTTGTAATATTTTATAATCAAAAATATATGCAGTATTTGTCAGTTCTTTTATTTTTTTTCCTACAAATTTATAACATATATATTCGCCAATTGTACATGGAGTGGGTAGCACCTATCTGGAATCTGGAAATATTTCGGAGCGCGGATCAAGATCCGCTGCACTTAGGCCCCATTGGGCCCCTTGTCCTTTCTCCGTGAGGGAAATGTCTCCCTAGGCCATCGACCAGCCTAATGTTTTACAAAAAGTGATGATGTTGCCTAGGGGGATTTCCCTCAAATTGGCCATAGAAGGCCAACGTTCCCCCAATATCTGGTTGATGACACGGCGGGACATTCACAAAGTATATCTCAAGAGATTTCTGGCCAGCTGACTTGTTTCATCCCACAACGTCTTCAATTTCTTATGGGTGTTTTCCTTTATTATTTGGAGTTTCGCTGCAATTGGTAGTGTACTTGGAGGACCAGGCCCCAGAATTCTCAGTTTGTCAGCTTTTTTATTGCTGTTGCATTGTGAGTGTCCTTTAACCCAACATAGGCAGATGTCATTCATCTGACAGGCTCTCACAAGTGATTGGTGACATTCCCATGTTGACCCTTTGGTTATTTTATAGTTTTTCAAGGCCAGTAGTGATTGTCTACTATCTGTGCAGATTCTGGTTGTCTTGCCCGTTATTTTTCTGCGAGCACTCTCTTGTGCGGCTATGGTTATACCTGCGAGTTCTGTTTGTACCACACTGGCATTTTCATCCATAGTCCAGTTGCATCGGAGTCGCAGATTTCTGGAATATATACCGCAGCCTGTTCCTTCCTTTTTCTTTGATGCGGCTGTGAAGACATAGTTTACATCTTCAACGCCGGTCTCATCTTCACCAGTAGTTTGTATGGTGTAAGGTTTATCAAAGACAAGCCGAGGCAGAATACCATCTGCGCGGAATACCATCTGCATCAAAAGGGGTATCCTTTGCCAACCTCAGTCCACAAGCGGCTTCTGGTTTGGCCACAGCTTGCGTTTGGTAGTGTGCCAACGGATTTGAGGCGAGTCATGGTAGTCAAAGCCACTTCTTCTAGAATATGTAGATCTAGCGGTGGAAGACAGCATTACACCTCCATTGCTCTGGTTGGTGTTGTTCGCATAGCTCCGGTTATGCTCAGACAGGCAACTCTTGATACCTGGCACAGCTTGAGTTTTGCTGTTATTTGACTCTTTGGCCACTAAATCCGTAGGCCATCATTGGTCATATGATAGCAGTGTATATCCACAGGACCACCCTGGGTTTCATTCCATACGGTTCTGCGATATTGCTCATATGATATGTAGGCCTTATTTATTCTTCTTTCGAGGTGAAGATTCCAGTTTAATTTAGTATCGAAAGTTAGCCCCAAGTATTTCACCTGTGGTGCAAAATTTAATGCTGTGTTTAGGAGAACGGGTGCTCTCATTGGCTCCAGTTTTCTTTTCCTTGTGAAGAGTAACATTTCCGTCTTCCTGTGGGGTTGACGGATAAGGCATCTTCCTCATACTTTGTAGTTTTCTAGCACAGAGCAAAATTAATAACCTGATCTAAAACATTGTTTAATATATGTTGTAGTAGAGTATGTCTTATTTATTTATTGACAATAAGGACTATGTGCCTTACTAGGGGAAAGTCTCACTAGGTAAGTGGTCGCGTGTTAATTAATGATTTTAATATATAAATATAATATTTTACAGTGATAATAGCTTAATGTATTCAAAGTTCTTAACATAGGTATTTTAAAAAAAAATGTTTTAAAATGTTTTTAAATTGTTTATACACATTGTAGGTATGTAATTTTTATAGACGATCTTAACATGTAGTTGAAATCGATTTTTTATTTATATAAAAAATATATTATATAATGTTACATATAAAATAAATAATATTATATATAAAAAATATAAAAAAATATTGATATATAAACACATCTACCTAAAAACTTTAAAATGCCTTAGTCTTGTAGAATAAATTAAAGTGTAAATGACCAGCTAAATAAATGTTATATCATTCTGTAGTTAAATAAAAATAAAAGTGAGTGAACTTATGCAACCTCTCAGTGATTCGTTTCCATGTTATGTCCAGATATACAAATGTATGTTTTAGTTTGATTTCTCTTTATCATTGATTGCTGCCCGTCCCAAATTACTTCTAACATGATACATATCAATAGCAAAGAACTTAAAAACATCGAGTACAGATAAAAGTACCAGAAATTTCAGAAAATGATACGAGAGGTATACGAAAAGTAATGAAAGAAATGTTAAAGAAACATAATACCCTTAATCAGAAATTTGCTAACATAGTAAATTAGTTTATTAAAAATGTAAGTAATACAATATAAATCACAGTGAGTAGAAATAGAAGATTTTATGATAATCGAATAGGTATTAATGTAATAATATTAAATAATATTATAACGTATAACATTAATAATATTTTTGTTATAAAAGAAAAGTTATTGCATTGTTGATTTTTTTATCGGGTTCTGAAAGGGGAATATTTTTGGTTCCTTAACCGGCGGATTCGCCATTTTTTGCACTCGGTAATCTTTACGGTGTTAGTAAGAACCATGTGATCACGAAATTATATAACATTTTTTTAATCAGCTTAAGATAAAATTGATGTGTAAGGAGATAACAAAAACATAGTATCAATTGAATAATATAATTATCATATGAACAGAAAACAAATTCCACCGGATTGTCAAAATAAAGTGTAAAATCTTATGTTCCTTACATGACTGTCAAACTTTGAAAATTGCTTTGAAAATATTTATAGAACCCTCTGGAAGAGAAATATTAATTTCAAAATTAGTCAAATATTATATACATCTCGTTGGGAACAGCGATTAGGAGGTTATGAAAACATCTCGTTCTACTTTGCGGGAGCTCGTTAAAGCTCTACATAAAAAACAAACTAGCTGCACAAGTAAGCTTCATATTCCTTAAATGGTTATGTATATACCTGTTAATCAATTAATGTAATTCTTGAACTGACATTCTTGTCGATTTTGTATTACGAACTAAATTGTCTATTATAGTACGCCCACGATGCTAAATGGTGATTTAACCGAGCGTCGCGTCGTCGTGGGGAACTATGGGACTTTGAAGATTAGATGGTAACAATTAAAAAAAGTTAGATGATGTATATCCTTTTACCGGTGGGGAGGGGGTCTTAGGCTTTCAAAAATTTGAAAAAAAAAAGTCACATGGGAATAATCGAGTGCGTCAGATATCGTTAGTGTATATGCCTCACGTGTCTCTGAAGACGGAGGTATGGTAATCTGATGGTTTGCATGCTGTATGTGTATAAATGGGAAAAAAATTAATTTACTCGAGCGGGTCTAATATTCAGAGATGTTAACTGAACTCGAATGAAGCTTTCCCTCAAAAGACTGACGATTCTGATGTGACGCAAGCTCCTGACCTCTTGTTGCAAATGCAAAAAAATCGCCAATTTGAGATTGAAACTCGAGCGCATCAGATTTTCATACAGACGGTTCAGCTTGATCAGCCTGATGGTGCTGATCCATAATCTGACGATTATTTGGAGGGATTTTCTTAATATGACGTTAAGAAAGTAATTTTTTTTTGATGATTTTTTTTTTAATCATTCAATGTGACAAATAAAATGCATAGAAAATAGCATGCAAATAAAAAAGGAAAACCAATTTTGTTAAAATTTGTAAAAAAAAGGAGATTATATTAAGATTATGTTATTGTTATTATATTAGAATTATAAGAAATATATTATCTTAATTATAACACATATAAACATAGTTTGAAAAAATTACAAATGATAAATAAATAAGAGGTAAAAAAAATATGACCGAGGTTAATAAAAATAATATTTTCAATAAAAATCAATAAAATACTACTTAAAAATATTTTTTTGTGTAATCCACCTTGGAAAGGATCAGCTGTGGTGGCGTGGTGGCAGACGGAAAGTAGTGTGGGGACAGTGCGCGAGTGTGATATATAGAGAAAGAGGAAAGAGAGAGTACACGCTTCAAAGGAAGAAGAGAATACATGCATCACACCAGCTGCACGCGCTAAACTTTATTGACCATTTTTCGGCAGATTATATTTTTCCGTTATCCTTGAATTATTTCCTTCAAAATAAAAAAAATAACCGCGCTCGAGAAAGGTAAGGATTTTTTTGCAAGTTTGTGACCTTCCTACTCCCTTACGTTACGATCAAATCGTCAGATTAATGATATACAAACTTTTCAGATTTCAATAATTAACCATACTTTAATCTGACGCTCTCGAGTATTTCCAACTATCGATTTTTTTTTACTAATCTGATCGGCTGCCTTTGATTGGGCTCTCTTACTATTATTTTCTATAAAAAAATATGTGCAACGACCAGCCAGGTGTATTTCTCTCTAACTAATAATTCTCAACATGTAAGAGCTAGCAAACTATATTTAATGTAAACTTAAATTAAATGTGTATGATAAGTTTCCTGTTACTGACTAACTTACGGCACACCTGTGTGCCTAATCGCGACATGTCAGTGGTTTAAGAGCTTATGCATATTTGACGATTTACGATTTCAGTTTAAGTATTATTGTTTTGCTTTAACGATTTACGAGATACGGGATGTTATTGGAAAACACACAGCAATTATACGTGACGACAAATCTTCGACATTTCTGATAGTATACCTGTATCGGATATTTATTGATTTCTATATTATTAGGATTAATAGTCTGCTAGTAGTCATGGGTTCGCATCATAAATAATAGAACTACAACAAATATTCTAATTATACGTATGGGTCTGTACCTATCATATATTTACTTACTTATTACGCATATTTCATTGTTTAGAAGTGAAAGCGAAGCTCTCGAAAAACTGTAAAATTCTTTGAATCTTTGAATCTTTTTTTAAATATTTTTTTATTTAATATAAAGCTGCATGTGTTTCTAAATTTTTTTTTTGAATCATACGCCAATCTCCTTTATTGTAGGAGCTGCACAATTTTAAATAAAACGATGAAAATTTTACAGTACTTTTTGAAATAAGGATTTAAACCGGGAGGTAGTGATAGATTTTCAGGAGTGATTTTACCCAGTATGCCTTTTGGAGGGTATTATGATATGTATATTCTGATGATCAAAAATGATAAATGAAAGAATCATCCCGTGGATTTTATATATTAAAGTTAGTTAACATTTTTTGTTTGCAAATTAAGCGTTTCAAAACGATTTTACTCGAGTTTCCATGTGCTCCAAAACAAAGCTCAAGTAAAATACTATAGTTGCAAAGTCACAGGCCGTTTGCGTGAGCCCAAATAAAATTGTTGTCACGATTTGGCGTGCTTGCATTTAAAAAAATATTTATCCGTGTTTCTGAACAGGCTGCCATTAAGAAGTATACATGGTGTGCTGGGATGATATATGAAGATAATACATGAAGATAATATATGAAGATAATATATATGAAGATAATATATGAAGATAATATACAGTGGCGTAGCCACAGGGGGGCAAAGGGGGGCAATTGCCCCCCCCCCGCCCCTGGAGTATTAGCGCCCCAAACTACCATTTATTGAAGCGCTCTGGCCTGACAACATTGAATCCACGACACGACAGCCCGGCCGAAACTCGATACTAGATGGCTGATCGGCAGATAGTTCGGTTCCGATTAAGTAAGGTTTTACATCAATCACAGGTTTTACATCAATACAGGTCGTCAGTCAGTGATACAATTACTACATTAAAAAGGCTTTCTACGACACGCTGGGCCAGCCATACCAGAGCCGTTAATTCTATATATGAAAATATTGAGGTTCTTGTTCATTCATTGAAAAAAATTATAGACGGTGAAATATCTTTAAGCGGATGACAGTGTAATATGATAATGTAATATCACTACTGAATAATATTCTAAAAGGTTAAAAAAAACTGAGCATTTTCATGATGAAGCACCTGATGATTGAAAGGAAATGAATCCTAGGCATACATTTAAAACAAACATTTTTTATGTCTTCCACGATTTCGAATGCAGATATTGACATAAAGGGATTAATGGACCTTATAACTTTTTATGAATCAGATATAAATTCGAACCTTATTAACGAATATAAGTCATTTTGTTCCCTTTTTGAACAACTCAAAAAGGAAGAAATTTTCTTTAAAACCGACGAAATCCTTCCTTATCTGATTTCCAACAATTTGGAAAATTCTTTTCCAAATTTAGTGGAAATATATAAAATATAACGCAATAATAAAAAATAATAAATAACGCAGAACGATCATTCAGTAGGCTAAAAAATGTAAAAACCTATAATCGATCTACTATGACAGAGCAGCGTTTAAATGACATAGCATTATTGAATATCGAATATGAATATGTTAAAAATTTTGACCTCTCTGTCATAGTTGATCAGTTTATGACCGTAAAACAACGGCGTTTATAATAAAACTATATAATATATTACCAATGATTGAATGAAACTATATATATATTACCAATTGTACCTATTTTTTTGTAATATATGTTTATTTTTGATGTTATATTTTCAGAATTTAGTACCGCCTTATTGTAGGTAGGTAATTTGAATTTTTGTTGTTGTTTATTTTAAGTTGAAAAAAAACTGTCAAATAAAAATGCCAAAGATTAACGTTAGCGTTTTCTTTGAGAAAAAAACTAACTAAACGGGTTTTTGCGCCTTTTAGATATCTTACCCCGCCGCCCCTAAAGCCTGGCTACGCCACTGATAATATATGAAGATAATATATGAAGATAATATAAAATATGAAGATAATATATGAAGATAATATATGAAGAAGACAATATATGAAATCCCCGGAATGATTCTTTAATTTATCATTTATTATCATCAGAATATGCATATGATCACTTTGAAAATCTGTCACTACCTCCCGGTTTAATATGTCAATGTCCTGCTAGTCTGTTATTTTGAAATAACCACCCTATTTTGAGATACATTAAACGAGAAATATCTAGGTGTTATGAGTATCTATAACACCGTAGGGCATTATAAATTTATAACACCATGGAAATAAATCAATTCTAAAATAGAAATTACAAATGACCTTTATTAACGTCATTAAAAATGTCAAATAAATGTTATATTTCATACATAAAAAGTACTATTTTGTGTAACGAGCGAGTTCCGCAAAAGGATGGCAGTTACACAAAATAGTATTTCCCAACGTGTTTCGTACAGGATTTTTTCCAATTTTCACCAATTTTGTATTTTATGAGAAGAAAACTCATTAAAATTTTAGTTTTCGTAACTGGTACAACCAGTTACGAAAAAGTAACACGTTTCCTAACGTCAAAGGGTTTTGAAAAGTATCACTCTCATTGTCAAAATAGCCATTTATGTAGCTATTTATGTAGAAAATAGCTATTTATGTAACCAGTTGGGAAATGTTCTATTTTGTGTAAAGATCATGTTTCTATGAAACGACCACTAGGGAGTTTCGCAAAAGGATGCGAGTTACACAAAATAGTGTTTCACAACCTATTTCATACAAGATTTTTTCTAATTTTGACCGATTTTATATTAGAATACTCTTAATTTTATACGTTTAAAAACAATCCAGTAGGTTGTAACTGTGTGACAGCTTGTCACTTTCATAGCTGGGGTGTCAGGTCTAAATAACCTACTATGAAATGAACTTTACAAAACCAGATGCGTAAAATTTTACGTTTTTTAACTGATTGTGTAGTAAGACGTTTCCTAACGGCAAAGGTCTTTGAAAAGTGCCACTTCATATGCGTAAAATTAGAAAAATTACATTATATAATTATAGTTTTGATAATTATAGTTTTGATAAGTATGACAAAAGTCTTATTCATAGTTATATGAATAAGACTTTATTATTCGTAGAATTATTAAAGACTTTTCAAGCATAGCAAGTTCAATAGACAATTGAATAGGTGCATACATTCAGTGTTCTGTCAAAAAATAGTAAATTAGTCATGGATTAAATTATTAACAGATTATTATTTTTTTTAAAATAACGGTGCCGCACTTTTATAGTTATTGAGTCTACAAAATTGCCTTTACGTTTTCATGAAATTAGTTATACCTATGCAAAATACCACACAAAGAGGCCGAATATCTTTTATATCTGGAACACTTTAATCTTAAACTTTACACCGAACGAAGGGTGAATTTCTTTTCATCGATTAATTCAACAATGCCCCAATAAAATCATTTACAGAGATCTTAACGGTTAAAACTGATTGTCGATTTATTTTTTTAATAGCCTAAACAAAAAATGAAATCAAAATGAGATCAGAGGGGTTGCACTCGTAGCCACTTGGACTTTTACAAAATAAGATCTTTGTTTCTAAAGACTTTTATCCTCTTGTCTATCTTGAAATATTTATTGTCTCGCGCAGCTGTTGCGGCGTCGATGAATATAATAAACGCTTGATGTTTGACTGTATGATTTGTAGAGTACCTACTTGAAGTAATTGTGTGTGTTGCTAACATAGTTTTCCTAAATTAATTTGAAGCTTACTGTAAACAAATAACTTAAAACCTTAACAATTTTATTATCGAAAATCCAGTTAACATAAACGTTTATGAATACTTTAAAATGTCTTTAAGTGGTGCAATCATAATATGATCACCCAATTGTGAATGTCGCATCCCAGTAGTTTTTCTCGTTATCTTTTTGGAACGTACCACCTCAGCAATCCTGAATACCAACTACCCGCCACGACGCCACGGAATATGCAAGAAATAATTAATATAGAGAAAACAGAAAAATACCCGCACTAATTTTTTTAAATCTGTGTATAACTTCATGTGTATAAGTCTATTGTTATTACCTAAGTAGGTGTCTTAATTAACTACTATATTGTTCCTACCTAAGTAGCAGACTTGTTGATATTTCTTTTGATATTCATTGAAAAAAACTTCTACTGAACGGATCTTCTCCATTCTCTATATTAACATCGTTCTGTAGACAAGATAAGGCATTCCGAGCAATTTAAATGATTTAGAAACATATTTACTCAAATTTATCCTAAGTTCACATGTTTGCCTGACCTGTAATGCACCTGTAAGTCCCTCCCTTAAGAGGAAACCTCTGATATAGATAGATATGAAAGTTATCATCTACTTGTCAAAGGATGAAACGCAAGGTAAATATTTCCGGTTACTTGTGATCTCGTGTCTTATAATACTATTGATTTACTATCGACTGCCGCAGGATTATGGATTGTAGCCCGATACTTTAAGGTACAAACCTCTGCATAAGTGATTTTCTTACTTTTGTTACTACATAACTAGTTGACTGTCTACAATAATCAAGCTGAACAACTGGAAAGAGTATATAGTGTGCATTACGACGAACGTCTGTTACCCTGTCAATTGACGGCGGTGGTGAAAGAAGAACTTGTCTTGAAAGACACGGCGGATGGATCACTGTGGCGGAGTAACTAACATTGAATATTCACTTTTGAAAATAATATAAATATTAATGAAAATGTGATGAACTGCTTTGATTGCTTCAAGAATTAGGGTACCGGCAGTTTCAGTAGTTTATTTAATTCTAATAGTTGTGTAAACTGTGTAGTAAAAATCAATGTGGAAAAGCAAGAATTGTGAATTTGTAAATATTGTTGAATAAACTTTTGTGAATTAAAATTCAATGAGAAAAGGCAAAGTCTAGCTAAATAAAAATGTTAAAACCCAAAAGTTGTAACTTTCCAACCAACGAAATATTGTATGTCATCGATAGGGGGTGGATTTTACATCGGATGATATCGGATTTTACACTTTTACTCTAAGGATTAAAATAATTTGCATGCACTTCCTTTTGTGCATTAATCATTGTAGATATTTTGATTACTACACTCACATGAAATGCTGTTTGATTTCTAGTTTTAATTTAATTTGGAATATTGCAAAAATGAGGGAATAATCTAGTTAAAATTTAATTAAACCATTAGTCGCAAAGGGATATTGCATGAAAAAATATATTTTAGGTGGCAAAATACTATTAAAGTAATAATAATAAAATCAGTATTCAATAATAATAATACGTTCCATTTGAGTTACTTAGCAAATTTTCGTGGTAAAAATTATTAACACATAAATAAAAATTAACTTATAATTAACATATAATGATAATTGAATTCACTGTTGAAAATTTCACTTTGAGTCGTTCTTTTAAGGCCAAAACGTTTCCAATGCATTGGTGGAGAAATAATTTCTCCACCACTGCTCATGGGAGGCTCTAACTTCCAGAGCAAAGCATTTACAGAACAGAAGAAGAGAACAATCGACAGCATGAAATCCGATCGATCGGTGGATGTTATTTCTGTCTAGAGGTCAGTGAATTTACAGGAGGCGAGGCGATGCGTTTTCTCGATCGCGACTGCCTTGAGACGAAGCCAACGTGTTAAACCATGTCGACTACTTTGCATGTTGAGTCTGTATGCTGTATGTATGGTAATATAGTTTACTTACTACGAAACACAAATAAGTATAGTTTCACGGGTCATCATTCTCATCTTTGACTGTTATATATAGCACTCTATTATCGTTCGAGGCAGTTTCTCAGTATAGCTGCAGAATATAACTATAAAAATCGGTTTATATTAATATACCTAATATATATTATTATGTTATTAATCCATATAAAAAATTAATGTTTTTGTCGCAGGGTAGTGATCTTTTTAATTGTGTAAAACCATAATTAGGCCAGCCACTGAAGGCAAAAAAGGATGAATAACCAAAAAGTTTCCAAATTTTAAAACAAGGTTGGAGGTTAATACTAAAACTGAATCTCATTTTGCAACCCCTTTGAAGGTTCGGAACATTACAAAAAATTGGAAAAACAACAATTATTCGCTATAACTCAACTTATATCTTGCAAAACTTGCTATACCTAAAAATCGCAAAAGTAGTGTAAACTGACAGACATGTCGTGTTTCCAACCTCTTTTTCTAATTCAATAACTTTCCGAAAAAAAATTTTTTTTAGGATAAACGAAAGTTTTTCATTTTATGAATTACCTACGTTTCAAATAATGTTTCGCAGCTGCATGTCAATTTGCATAAAATTTGAGAGAACGGTTATAAGTTTTATACTTGAGCTGATATTTTTTTTAAAATAGGGGGTCAAAATAAAATAAAGGTTTCGAAATAGAGTTACAAATTGGTTAAGTATTATTCTAAGCTATACTTTAAATTTGCCTCAGGTGCCAAATTTTTATGGCAACACTTACGTTTGGAAATTAGTCTGGTTCCGGTTGGAAAACAGGTTGCAAATTTACAATAAACAATGAAGTAGTGGGCACCACTTTTGCAATGTTTTTAGTGAATTGTTGTTTAACTTTTTAAATATGATCCTGACCTTCAAATTGGTTGCAAAATTAGACAGATTTAGTTTTAGTATGTTTAGGTTAATTAGTAAACCTAATGCAAAATTTGGGAACTTTTGTAACTTTTTTTAGAACAATTAGACTTTGAATGTCTTCAGTAACTGGTATACATATAGATAAAGAGCAAGGGATTGTTAATACATCAATATGCCAAAAAAACGTGTACATACTCATACTATGCAATCCTCATCTACGGTTCTTATATTCCCCTCACTTATGAGTTTAAAGATGATTTGTAAGCTCCTGGAACGACTTTTAGTTATGTTCCGGACATCTAGACATCTATCCAAATCCTGTCCTATCTAGCCTTAAATCCTTATATATCTAGCCTTAGATCCTCGGATCCTAGATTGCCGATTTCCCATAAGCAGCAGAGAGATGCAAATAAGATGAATAAAATAATAATATACCTGGTTAAATGTTATCACAAGTTATAATAAAGAGAAATAAAGTTGTATTATGAAACTTATGATTATGCAACAATATTATACTAGCATTATTACTTAGATATCAATTCCTAAAATGTTACTATTGTAGAATAAATACCCAATGAGTGTTACCCATGTCAAGCTGCTCCCTAAGTCAATATATTCCACAAATTTACTGGAAATATCTCTTAGTTATTTATTCTCTTAGAGCCTCTTAGTTGTTATTCGATTTATGTTCTATGTTGCTTAATTACATTATATCCGATATGCCATGGGGTATGCTATATATGTCGTTGTCAGTATCAAAGTCGTTAAATACTAACAATTTGTCGTGCATCGATTGGCGTATTTTTAAGACAATTAATGCTGCTGATTTTCCTTTCTTATAAAGGTATAAGCTGGTATCGCATCCGCTAATATAGCATATATGAAGAGGAGATTATTAATAAGAGGTAAACCCAAATCATCACAGACAGCAACTATATGGAAAATTACATCTTTGTCTCCGCGATCAGTCTTATAATACAAGTTAGGTAAACTTTTTCCCAAAACAAATGACATAGCCATCAAGCCGGTGTATTCTCCCACAACAACTATCAATGACTTGGTTTTATTTTTCGCTAAATTTACAGCAGTCGGTATTACTATTAGGTGGTCTACATCTCCACTTGCTTGAAATGTTAAAATATTCCTTTCCTCAAAAGTAATTTCAAATAACTGTGTAAGGTGGTACTTGTTCTTTTTTTCGTGGGATAGAAATATCCTGGTCCTACAGTTAAAACAGAAGATTTGTTAAAAATAACTTCAGGGATTTTCTTGTTTTTTCTTAGACGGTGTTCTTCATTTTTGGTGGAAGGGATATTATCCATCAAAAATAACCCTAGTGTTGACTCCAAAATGTTTCAAAATATAGGAATATTACAAATCTGCAATTTGATCGAAGGTGGCTAGCTTAGGCCATATGATCCGATGTAAAATCCACCACCCCCCATTTGATGACATACAATATTTCGTTGGTTGGAAAGTTACAACTTTTGGGTTTTAACATTTTTATTTAGCTAAAAAACTTGTAGTTTCCAAAAGCTCGTATTTCTTTGCTTTGCAGAATTCCATAAACTGTTTCCATATTGACGTATGGGTTTTAACGGTATTGTACGGTACACTTTTTTCAATCGCCAGATCAATATTAGTCATAGAATCACTGCCAAAGCGACTCATTTTCACTACATAAGCTGACTAGCATTGTATAAAAACAATATTACAAAATTCATTGACAATAAAATTAGAAAAATTGTTTAGCGTTGTTTTCTGGTGTCCTAGGAGACCATTATTACAATTACTTGTTATCAAAGGTATTGTAATTTTTGGTGACAACAGCTGTCAAGTTTTGCCGCTCGTAAACTCGAAAAAACTGCTGACAGGTGCTGCCATACAGTTTTTCCATCTAGAAATCATTAATAATTCAAAATTGCGCGTTTGTGATTGGTGGAAAAGAAGACGAGGGAAATAGTCGTTAATATTTAAGCTACATAGGTACACAAAAAATTGCTCTAAAGCACATTTCCGATCCCATAACTTTTATATAAAAATTATTGCTATTGCTATTATACAAAAATTGCTATTTTTTTATTTATGATTTATTGCAGCCAGTAATCAAAGCATACAAAAAAATATGAAAAATAGTTTTTATTTTTTTTGCCCATTATTTGTTTTTTTTATTTTTTTGTTATTGATCTAATGAAACTTCTTATTTAACTCAATATGGCGAATAAAATTTAAAAAATGCAATGCGGACAAACAGTGATTGAAATATCGTCGTTTAAAGAAATGTTACTGGGGGCCATGTTGTTTAAAGTGGCGAATTTAGCTCACATGCGATTTTTTGGGAATTTTGGATTTCCATTTTACACTAAAAGAGCTATCCATTACCGCTTAAAAATAAATGTTCGGGGATACCTCACTCAAAGTGGTATTGATTGATTGATTTGAGATTGGCGGGGGCTCTGCCCTCTGACGTACAGGTATTGCATACGTGTATGCAGGAAAGCGGGGCAATTCATCAGAACATGCCCTGCTGTCTCCTCATCTTCCAAGCATCCCCTACACTCAGGGTCTTCCACAAGACCCATTATGTAAAGGTGTCGTCTTAGGTGGCAGTGACCGGTCAGTAGGCCTGTCACTGTTCTTAAGTTATATCTGCTTAATTTCAGCAGCTGTCTGGTCCTCCCAGCGTTGGGACCAGATATGAGTTCTTTAGCCTGTCTCATACCTGGAGCAGTTGTTGGGCTAAAGTCTTCATTGAGAGAACCGCTGTGCTTCTGGAGATCCCTACGAAGGGTTCAGGCCCAGTAGGTGTCTCTAAAGTGCCTAATTTGGCTAGTTGATCGGCCTTCTCGTTTCCCGGTACACCAGCATGTCCTGGGACCCAGACAAGGCGTAAATTATTCCTCTGAGAGAGCGTCTCGAGGACGGTCTTGCATTCCAGAACCAGTTTTGAGCGCACTTCAACGGCACTAAGTGCCAAGATGGCAGCTCTACTGTCGGAGCATATATTGATTCTACCAGTTCTTCGTGGGCCAGCTAGCAGCTCCAGCCCACAGTATAGAATCGCAAATACCTCGGCCTGGAAGACAGTAGCATGTGCACCCAGAGCAAAGTATTTACTTATTTGTTCCGAGTCAGAAAAGACTCCGGCACCCGACATTCCATCCGCCCTGGATCCATCCGTATACCAGTTGGTTCCGTTGCGGATTGCCATCGGGGTGTTCTCTATCCCCCACTCCTCGCGGTCAGTGATTACGACCTCCAGGAAGTTCGAGGGATATAGTTTAGTGGGAATATGATCACCACTCATGAGTAGAACCGGACATCGTTCGGTGGCCCAGTTTCACATGCGAGAGTGCCCGAATGAGCACACCTGTAACTGGTCTAGCGTGCGCAGTCTATATACCGCACGCATGGCTTCCAATTTAATGAATATTTGTAGTGGCATGAGATTTAGTAGCACCTCCAGAGCTCTGGTGGGAGCCGTTCTCAATGCTCCAGTCATCCCTAAACACGCAAGTCTCTGGACCCTGTCCAGTTGCCTGTTAGTTGAGTTCCTTTCAACACAAGGCCACCACACGATGGCCCCGTAAGTTAAAATTGGTCTAACAATAGTGCAGTAGAGCCAGTGGAGAACCTTGGGATTAAGACCCCAGCTTCCACCAAAGGCCCTCCTACACGTCCACAGTGCACACGTTGCTTTCCTGATTTTGCATGATATGTGATCATGCCAAGACAGTTTAGCATCAAGGTGAACACCTAGATATTTCACCGTCTGGTGGTAGGTGAGGACCACACCAGAGAGAGTAATCTTTGGTCGATTTTCTTGGTTCCTCTTTTTGCTGAATAGCATAAGCTGAGCCACTCAAATTGGTATAATTGTAGAAACTTGACTGGTCTATTACTATCTTTTTCATATGTCACAAAGGTTTTTAGCTCTTTGTATTATGTAACACTAAGAAATTGGCTATGGATCGAACTTGCAATAGATAGGTAGTCGGTGAAAGAAGTTTCTTTATTTTAGTGCAACTATGTCTAAAAATATTATATTAGACATAGTTGCACTATAACAGATATTTGATATCACTCTCATACACTGTGTAGATAAATTACATAGAAATAGAAGCTTTATACAATTATTGTAAAAAATAATAAGCATAATGAAAAACTCGACACGGTATTTTGATAACGTATTGATCAATACTAAATATCCGAGCCGGTAATTTAATATGGATGAGGCAATTTAGTTTCAAAACATGGTGCACCACATTATAACTTATTTAAAATTAATGCATTGACGTTTTTTAAATTTGCTTGAACACCAAATTGGACACATGCACATGATATGAAATACTGCTACATTGAAAATATATGACCATAAATTTGAGCAGAAGTCAAAACAGAAGATTACGTTTATCTCTTCGTGTTAAATCCCTAAACACGTTTGTCAAAGCTTAAACAATTTACAATTTAGAAAACATTTAGAATGTATGTTTAATATTTCATTTTGGTATCATTTGCTTTACATCAACCTCGTTACATAAATACAAAACATATATTTCAATATCGTATACAAAAACAATAAATATAATACACTGATGGTCATACTCTTCGACCTGTGTTTACAAAATAAATTGGCGATAACAGTAGTTCTGACAAATTACTTGTCCTGGTAGTAAAACTAATTGTAATTTCTAGAAGTACACCTCTATTGAATCTAGACTGCTCGATATGTTTACAAGATCAACTATTATTTAATCGCGAGATGTTCTTTTTTTGAAGATTCTAAATATTTAAGTTATAATATTATATAAAAATAATAATTTGCATAAGATCTTTATGATTGGTAAATAGTATGGAAAACTAGTCGCCTGTTTAGTGAGAGTTAGAACATATAATATATTAAAATATATGTAATTTTGCCGTGGCAAAATTAGTGTTAATAAAAATACACATAAAATGTATGCAACTTCTCATATTGTCCATATTTACATTCTTAATGAAACATTTTTCACACTTATATTTATAACGTTAATAAACTTATAATTGTGATAAAAATATGTGATAATTTTGTCGGTTAGATGTACCGGTAATAATCGTATAACATAAGCAAAATAATTTAATAATAAGTAGATCGCTATTATACACTAAAACGTATGTAATTACTATAGAAAAAAATGAGTAAGCTATCACTACTCCAATTTTTATGGAAACATCATTTAGTCATCCACTTGAGTTCCATTAAAAGTAAATGAAATGTAGATACAAGGAAACAAACATAGTCTCTGTATTTGGTAGACACTTGCGTAGAATTTATTACATGCTATTATTTGGGGGAGAACGGAGAAATGTCTGTAATTATTTTGTTATATCTATATATTATACAAATATTACATTCAATATAATATAAATTTTAGCTTACTGAATATACAATATAATTGATCTTTGCTTATACTCAGTTAGTTTTCTTTGCTTATCTGGAGGTTGGATGTAGATATTCTACCTATACGTTGATGATTTGGACTGTAGGGAACATCTCTACAGTTTTTTAGAATTTGCATATATCAAACTCGTTGCAGTTGTCATTATCGCAACAGATTCAAAATATTCAAACCATTGACTATTGACTCTTAGTCTCTAAGAGTTCATTTGATAGCGCTTTTAAGGTTTAACAACAAGGAAATAATGGGTTAAAGTTGACATTACTAGAATATGTAGAAATTAATAAGCAAAAAAGCTCAGATTTATTGCTAAATGATTAAATTGATATCAATAATTATCCACTATAATAAATAGGTTTTAATTCTATTCGTCTTTCCACTCATTACACTTTGGTTTATATTCATATTACTTTCCCTACATTAAGGTAAATTTCCTAGTATTTCACAAATTTTATTTTTGATCCTGGTCCTTCAAAGAATAATGGGGGTATTATTAATGACATTACCACTTATATATGAACTGTAATAGCATTAATTAGTAGCTTTATTTACACTTCATCTGAAGAAGCTATTGTCATAGTGAAAAAAATGTCATGGTCGTAATAAAAATATTGTGAAGTTCTTAGAAAAGTGAAGTATTTTTTGTTATGAATTGAGAAGTTATTATTCGCTGTTTCAACATAATTTTTCTTTCTTAATCCGAAATAATAAAGATTTTTCGTAGAAAATGTAAAATTCAATATAACAATAAGAAAAATATAATATAAAACACTTCAACAACTAAAGTGCTGGAAGGGTTCTGTGCAAATCTCCCGAGTCGAATACAAATTAGGCTAGCCAAAGATGTTGTAGCTAATGTAATTAGCTTTAATTTAAGCCTAGAATGACGACCGTAGGTCTGATAGTTTTCTCACAATGCTTAAAAATCAAAAAAATGGCCAAATATAACGTACTTCGGAGTTAGATTCTGGAATTTTTATTTATTTTTTGTGCCTACCCTCTGAAAATACCCACGAGCCGCCACTGTATATCATATGTATATTATATATTTAATATATCAATAAATAAAAATGTTGAATGTCATTTTAAATATATTATTAATATGCTAAATATATATTTCTTGTTGATATATATATATATATATATATATATATATATATATATATATATATATATATATATATATATATATATATATATATATATATATATATATATATATATATATATATATATATATATATATATATGTATATATATATATATATATATATATATATATATATATATATATATATATATATATATATATATATATATATATATATATATATATATATATATATATATATATATATATAGGTATATAATATATATATATATATATATATATATATATATATATATATATATATATATATATATATATAGGTATATAATATATATATATATATATATATATATATATATATATATAGGTATATAGATATATATATATATATATATATATATATATATATATATATATATATATATATATATATATATATATATATATATATATATATATATAGGTATATAATATATATATATATAGGTATATATATATATATATATATATATATATATATATATATATATATATATATAGGTTTCGCTTTTTCGGAAAAAATTTATGGCCTACGGACGTCGTTCTGTACTTAAATTATTAAAGCTAATTACATTCGCTATATGCTATACTATTACCCTATGACTTTTACCCTATGACCCTATGATTTTGAATTCGTGTTTGTTTTTATTTTATTTATGACTACCGCAGAATATGTTACTTTCTAATTCTATAGCAAGTGTTATCCTTTGAAAATTAATCACAACTTTAAGGGTACAACCTAATCTAGTAACCTACACATGACACAATAATTCTGGAAATCGTAAATCACCTCCTAAAAATTAAACTACTGAAAACAGAGTGCAAATTAACTTATTTATCTCCTCTTTGTCATATGACTTTCCTATTTTCTCTTTGTCAAAAGTCATTTGTTTTTCTGCAAAGTGTTACCCAAGCCGGGATATTGTTATAGAGGGTATTTTTCTCTATCAAATAACACGTTTGAGTGGGTATATAGGTCATTCACGGTCATTGATCCTTACTCAGATTCCTAGTTAAAAAATATCGAATTTTACACCATATTACCTCCACCAAATGCCGTAAATCATTATCCCGTCAAATTATTAACAATCTATTACCTATAACTTATATATTTGTAATTATTTTCGGAACAAGTTTGATTCTCATATTCAACTGCGCTGTTCTCTCCTATACGTACTGGCGGCTCACCAAGTTGCACACAAGTGTATCAGACAGATATATGGCAACACATATTTGTTTCCTTACTTCCCACGTCTGTGAAGAGATTTATTTCTTACATCAATTATGGTGTAATTAAGAACGATTTGTCGAAACCATACTTGATGTCTTATAATATTTTGTTATTTGGGGTTAATTAATATATGGCCTTTTATTGGTAATTTATTGATTATTTAGCAGTAACTTTTCTAATAAACTGCACATCAATATAATCGAACATGTCTTATATGTCTTTTTTATATAAAGGTGAATCTTTACTAGGTATTATTTACGTGCATTATAAACAAATATATGCCTGTGCAATGAATTCACATTAGAAGGAGAGCGGGCGGCCACGGACATACGACGACAGTACATCCGGTTCCGGATGGAATTTTGAGAAGTGGTTGGGGGATCCTCAGGAAGTGACAACTGCAAGGATTTTGCTAAAAACCCCCGCAAAGGACCCATCAAACGACGCAAAAATGACGCCTCAAAAATACGACTAAATATTTGCAAATTACTTGTTTGAAAATTTTTCTTACCTCCGTCTTACGTTTTAACATATTTATTAAAGCAGGGACCATTCTAAGCACAAATTAAAATCGTCAATCGAAAATGAGGCTGCAAAGTTCTGCTACAACGTTCACAAAGTTCCGGCTATAGATACTTTTTTTTTCGAAAATTTATTTTCAGTACCTCCGCCTGACGCGTTTACATATTATCCTAGAGACAATAAACTACTCATTGTACTAAGTATAATAGTATAACTACATCTTCCCTCTTTGATAAAAAAATAATACTTGCTTGAAACATCTTGCATATTGATTTTTAATAGAACAAGATAACATTTTATTCAGACGAAATATCCTTTACTTTTTATGTGAATGCGGTAGAAACATTTCCTTTAAATTGACGTTCTTTTATAACGTATACTCAACAAATATTTTAATAAATTAATAAAATGTTGAAACAATATTCAGTAATTTAAGCTGACACCGCTTTGGCACCGACCTAGGCGTCTGCCGATTTACATTTGTTATATGTTATAGGTTATGTGCAAATTTTCTGTCGAGGTATGGTCATTTTTTGAGCAATAGGGGTTTTGGGCAAAATCCTTGCAGATGCCACATGTTTATGGTCTCCCCCAACCACTTCTCAGAATTCTTTAGGCGAAGATATGTACTATCGTAGGTACTATCGCTCTTAGTCTCTATCTAGTACAGTGCCGTTCAATTGAAAGTAAACGACTCTTATGAGAAATTTTGGAAATTTTCCCGTTGTGAAGCAGGCTTTTGTAAATAGATCACATTCAAAATTATTTTAGGTTGAAGTATCTGTCAGTTATAGGGTGACAGTATTTTATATTCAGTATTTATTAAGGAAAATCTATATGGTAAGGACGTCTCTTGTAAAAAAATCCATTAAATTAACAAACTAACTGGGAACTTAAGAAAATTACTATGAATTAATATTTGGTACAAGCACCATTCGCGTTTATAACTTTTTGAAGCCTATTTCTCATAGACAATATTACTGTCCTGGTGTAATCCTCGCCAATATTTTCCCAGGCATTTTCAATCGCCAACCACAGTTCTTCTACGTTCGCTGGTCGGAAATTTCTGCTATACATGTCTTTTTCCATTTGTGCCCATACATTTTCTATCGGATTTAAATCCGGCGACTTAGAGGGCCAAGGCAGAGTGTTAATATGGGTTGTGTTCAGCCATTAAGTAACAACTCGTGATTTGTGAATAGAGGAATTATCCTGAAATATAAATTTAATTGAAATATGGAAAAAGGAAAGAGGAAATAAAAATATTTTCCTGCTGGAAAGTGAAGTTCCCAGGATATAAAATGGAAACGGAAGGTAACATAACATATTCCAAAATGCGAGCGTAGCTTTGACCAGTAAGACGCTCTCTGATTCTCCAAGTAACACCTGCTCCTTGGCAACATATCCATGCCCACACGTTGATAGAGAAGCGACCACTACGAGCTGTAGGATTTATATAGCGCTCTTCATATCGGCAATTTCTTGGGCGGTATACACGCACAGAGCCATCATAGCAGGATTGAAAAACTTTTTCGTCTGAAAAAATTGTGTTGTCCCAAAAGTCCTGTAGCACACCGACAAATTGGTTGGAAAAGTTTAACCTCTGCTCCTTATGCCGTGGCAACAGAGCAACTTTTTTTTCAGCCGAAAAATTCTTCAGCACAGATGCTCTGATACGTCGTCTTGCGGTTTCCACCGAAGCAGGAAAATTTGTTAAGAAGCAGGCAGTCACTGCTGTATCAAAAGGATTCTGTCGGAGGTGGTCAAGGACGAGTTCGTCTTCCTCCATAGTACTGAATTTCTGACGGCCCCATCTATGGACGTACTCAACAGTTCCTTCTGCATTCCATCTTTGCAACCTTTACTCACATTCAAAGTATCTGCAACTGCTTGCATTGACCATCCATTCTGCAGTAACATCACAGCTCTCATTTTTTGCGGTTCAGTTAAGCGCGCCATAATAATAATAATAATTATTATAAGGAAAACTTCAAAATATAGAATAATTATTAGTAAACTGACAAATAAAATTGATAATCAAGTTTTGATTACCTGAAAGCCTGTTTCACATTAATTAAAAAAATCGTTTACTTTCAATTGAACGGCACTGTACCTACAATTGTCGATTTACTAGATAATTACTACAAACTATAATAATGGGATAACTCTTATAATAAAACTAAAATTTTGATAAAATGAAATTAAAACCAAATGGTGTGAAAAATATATCAACTTATATTATAATTACAAAATAAACCGGAATAATTGTTATTCCATACAGTTTTTTTTTTAGAAAACAATGCATATAAAAATCAAAATTGGTTTATTTAATAGTGGCTACCCTTTACTATTAATCAAATACTAGTAAAATGTTTAAACATAATTCACACATATTACAATACACAAAAAATAATCGATATCACTAATATTCGTTAAAAAAACGATTTTCTGCCATCTCAACTCTCAGAAAACTGTTGGAAAATATAAAACCATAAAATCTTCACATAGAACATACAAAAATGTAAACAACTTAAAATACCTTTATACTACATTGAGAGGCAGAAATCCACTTGAAAAAATATATTGTATTATCTCAAATTATATTGCAAACACCGTAACGAAGTCTACCGTCTACCTTTGACCAAACAAGGTAGCTTCCTGAAGAACGATAAAGAGATCACGAATATTCAGACAATACTACCATAATACCATAATAACACCATAATACACCATAATTCTATAATAATACCATAAAAATATTCTCGTGGAAGAGGTGATAAATTTGATTTAAAAAATATTAGTTAAAAGTGTCAGAAAAATGAGACAATCTATACTGGGTATATGAGATATACCAACGCGACGCTAGCGATGGAACCTGGTCCAGAATATGCTGTCTGATCGAGAAATGCTTACCACCGTACACTCAGCCGACTATGCTACCGTGGTGATAAATAAAGAACCAAACACGCCTAATTATGGAATCGATTTATTTTTATTTGCCTCGAATGCCTTTTACAACAAATAAATTTCCGAATATCTTTCTACAACCTTAAATTGACTAATTTATTTTTTTAATTTATATTAAATTATTGCACATAATAACAAAACAGTATGTTATATTATATGTACTTCCATAAATAACTACCTACTATGGGAATTTAGATGACATACAGATAAAGATAAACATGCTTCAAATTAGGTACTGATAACAGAAAAGTATAGGAAAATCATGTACTTGATAAGGTTTAGGGACTGTTCTTCGTTATGATACTAATCGGTCTATGATATTATCAGTCTAATCACCTAACAAATATATTCACCTACAGATAAAATTAATGTCATATGCTATGCATATATCGTACTATAAAATATTAAAATATGTGCATACTACAAATAAACAAGATCTTTATAATTATGAAAATAATTATTAGTTATCTACGAAATACTTGTCGGGTATATGGCGTACTTTTGCAGATATGATTAAAAAATTCCTCATTGACTAAAGTGGCGTACAGTAAAATGCAAAAAGTATCATTCAATAGAAGACATACAAAATCAAATGAAAATTTATCAAGAGGTTAATTTGTATATTGTCACAACTGTTAGATATTAATTAGGCGTTGCTACACGACATGGTCTTGAAGGATTTCATGAGAGCTATTGAAGACACTATTGATTTAGTGAACTTAATGAGAAATCAGGTCGAATTGCGCTTATATAATAAACCAGACGGTATTTGTTTTGAAATGCCTATATTTGGGTAAATCGCATATTATCGCGAATTTTTGCTTTAATAGTTTCGAAATATTATTAGAAATGATAACGTCACATTATGTCACTTCAAAAACGTTAATTTTTTATTAAATAAATAGTAAAAAAATTGCAAAAAATTAAAAATTGTTTTTTCTTTTCGCTTATATAACTCGGAAGTTATTCGTTTTAGAAAAAAATCGAATAGGAAAAAAGTTTTAGAATAAAATTTTACACATTGGAAAATTCAAATTATTATTATTATTACAAATATAAGAAAAACAGTTAAAAAAAGTGGAGAAAACCATTTTTTTACCGGATTTTGTTCGAATACTTATTTTATATATGCTTGACCAAATATAACTTCTAAGTGTGGTAAACCATCACACCAGATTTCATCAAAATTGGTCGTATAGTTTTTTACAATATTGTTACAATTCAGATTTTTTGAAAAATATTGAAATTTTAGCTAATTTAAGAGGGTAAAAAATTGAGACTCTAGATCCTTGATTTTTTTTCACATATAAAAAGCACTAAAATTTTAACAAATATCTAATACAGGGTCTTCTTAGTTTGAGTGAACTGTTTGTAAATCGTCTAGTGCTTCTCTTACGTCAGGGTCAGGGGATGATATGTTGTCTAAATCGAACTTGTCAGTATCGGAAGTGATGTCACCTAGATTGTTTATAATTGATTGGTTATCCGTCTCAAATACATTTATTGATTGAGGGTTTATGTAGTAAGAGAGCTAATGTCATCATTATTAAAGCGTCAATTAGAGTTTTGTTCAGGGTTTTGTGTTGTAGCTTGATATGAATTGCATTGGTAATTTTCTTCTTAATATTTAATTTCATAGTGATTGACTGAGTATTTAATTGTTTTGTCCGTGGGCTTTCTACAATGAAAGGGGATATGAAAATCGGGGTTTTATAAAATTTCTTGAGAAAATATAGGGCTTAAATAAAATTTTACTAGGTCTAGGAATCCTATTAGTTCGTCAAATATTTATGAATGTTGTATAAAAGTATTTCGATTTTTTCATTTGAGTTCAATTCTGCAAAGGCCGGAATTTGGGCTTTTATCTGATTTCTGATTATCCGTTAAAAGTTTTTATTACTGTTGTATCGTGATATATATTTTGTGGATAATATTTTCAATAATGTCGGGTCTAATAATTGTTTTTGAGCAACCTGTGTCTATTAATAATTTCATAGGCGGGTTAGAGTTATAAATTATAAGTTATGGAGCTTATAAATCTCAAATAGGTTTCGAATCGAGGGAAAATTAATCTTCTGATTTTGTAGCTGCATTCAGAAATATTTTTAGAAAATTATTGTGTTGTGCTACCCCAAAAAAAAAACTTCATAGTTGAATCAAACCAGACAATAAATGAAAAATTCTCAGACCTCCTAGTCAGATTTTCTTATGACAAAAAACTGTTGCTCTGCCACTCCATAAATGACCAAGGCCATAAATGACGAAAAATTCCCCATCTTCGACCTGCCATCTTTATTATTTAGTTTGGCAAAACATTCGAGAGCAGCGACCCCAAAATTTTCGTGACCCCGTTTTATGCCTAATAGAACCATATATGCGAAATACTATAACTGGGCCGTCGAGATTATGGCAGTTTATTAACTTCTGACCGATATAAAAGTACCAAAAATACTAAAAAAATATTTGCGAGTGTATTTATTTATAGGTTTATCGATTTTTTATTGATCGATCTCTTTATTTCCAATTGTTACGGATCCTGTCAACTGCAAGACTTTTTCTAAACTTCTATGATATTTTTACTTTAATTCACTATGCAAATTCTAGAATATTAAAATTTTTGGAATGCTTAAAAAGCAACGCAAAATAGGAAAATATGAAAATATTTTTTATCAGCGCTACAAAGTGATCATTTTTTAATTAAATAAAGTTTACTTTCATTGTCTTAATAGTTTTAAAGATCATGGATTATTTCTTCAAAAGCATGATTTTATATTTTCTATTACATATTTTTCGTTATAAAAACAGGGCTGCCTCTTTTCCTGAGGATAATTGGTAATAAAATTGGTTAAAATTGGTAATAAATATTTTTTTGTCGTTGGAGAATTTTGCCAGAAATAATAAAACGAATACGTCCGTTTATTGTCTTACTGTGCGTAGGAATAAACACGCTATGATAAGAGTGTCACATAACAAATACAACATTCAATTTAACAACTAGAATAAGTTTAAAATTAGGCAAAATCAAGTGCAACGGTGTCAGATCCAGCGATAAACCTAATTTAGTCCGTATCTACATTTTGAATAAACTCTCACGTGACAGCCAAATCAAAGTTTATAAAGTGACCATTGGTCGGCCGTCAATATAGGGACAGTTGAATGTGCATGCACAGCTAACTTTCTGCTTTGTGTGGCCACGCTTGGTAACTCTGTTTGTGACATGGGGATTTCGACCGCAACGTAACGCTTTGAACTTTGTAGAACCACTAATACTACTACAAGGTACATTATTGCATCCCTATCACGTTTTAGCTTTCAGGAAGTTATTTATTTTATAAAAAATGAAATATCGCTTTGTGTGAAATGGATCTTTTGAAATATCAAAGCTTCACACTTGTGCGTTTGTGACATTCTCTTATATGAGGCACTATGCACTATGCAGATGCAAATGCAATTTCAGGTTTTCCTGCCTTATGTACCAAAACAAAATAATTCACATATTAATGGATATTGTTACTTTTTTAAGTAATAGTGCAGTCAACGAAAGATTGTAAAGGGAAATGTAAGGAAGACAACTTTTTACTTTGAGACTTTGCTTGATATAGTTTGGAGGTAGACATAGTAAAATTACCAACACCTAGGTGGTGATCGGGGTGCAGGGGCGTACTTAGAAGTTACTCTTTTTCGACTTTTCTCTTATATCTCGGAAACTACGTCATACCGATAAGGCCTTTCTATATAAAATTCTATATACATTTTTATATAAATTCTATTGCTGTTTTGCCTTATTTGACTAGCTAGCTCGTCGGCCCTTCATCTTACAATAAATTTAGAGCGGAGTATAGGTTGGCACGTAGAAGGTATTTTTTTAGTTTTTTAGTTTTTCCCCTATATCTCTAAAGCTATGGGAAGCTCAGCAGAGCGATAAGGCCTTTCTACATAAAATTAAAGGTTACAAAATATGCAATAAAATATGCATCATAATATGTTTGACATTAAAAATATAAAAGGAATTCTACATATTTATTGAGAAACAAAAGGAATATATTTTTAAATTGAGGCAAATTTTAAATACATAGGTTAGAATGAAACTTCCATGTCGGAAAATCGGGTTACCAGAGAAATAATGTGGGATTTTTCTATAAAAAAAATCATAGGCAATAATTTAGCTCCAGGATTTTATAAAATATATGCAGATTTAAAAAATTAGTTGTACAACGATATATTTTATCGAAGGTGATGGCCATGAGGCGTTTTGGCTTCTATTTCAGCATGCTATTGGTAAGTGCAGGGTACACAATGGACTATTTGTATTAAGCACCACCTCACCGCTTTATTTATATGCATGCGTCAACATCTGAGAGGGCGTGGGAATAACATACGTAATAGTATGGCATCAGCGGTGATATAGCTTCTCTGTCTACCTTCTTTAAAAATAGCTTAATTATCGTCTAATGCATTTTAAATGCTATCTGTAATCGTCGACTTCCTAGCTCGGTATACCTAGTCTACTATTCATACTTGTTCTCTTAGAACATATTAATGTATAAAATTATAAGGTGCGCATTTATTTCGGAGATACTTATTAAACTTTAACATGCGCAATCTTGTAGAATCTATTAAGACAATTACTTTTCCTTGCTATATGCTAGAAATTTCTAGCATATTTTAGAAACGCAAAATATTCCTGCAATTCAAACTATGGTTTTAAGGTTGACGCGTGGTCAAAAAATGGTGTTCCTATTAATTACTCCTATTTATATATACCAAGAAGATTTAAATGTTCGCGAACTTTCCCGGCCTCTCCCAATAACCCCTCTAATAAGGACAAAGTGCTTACTTTAAATATCATGGTGACGTCACGCTCTGGGGGCTTAACCCAGATGGAGGCTAATATACTCTCTAAGTTAATTCAACAGGCTTGTCTAGGTCGGTCGAAGCGGCCATGCCAGAATGTGTTCCAGTGCGACGCTTCTCTGCCTATATGTTGTACTGTATTGAGAATGTAAACAAAATGAAGTAGCTTTCTCATTAGTTAATTATCAAATCAAATTGGCCGCAAAAAGTCATTAAGAAGCAAGCAACTAACAACTCTCGTGTCAATTGTAATTTGGCAACCCTGTTAACGATGTTTTATTTTGGGTTTTAGTATAGCACGCCGCCACGCACCAATAAGAACAACAACACCTCTAGAGGGGTTATTGATATTGCCCGCGCGCTTGCCTAGTTCCTAATCGATTCTTGATCTTTCTTAACGGTTTATTTGTTGCGGTATTATATCATAATGCCCCAAAAGTGTTGTGTTCCCGGTTTCACAGGAAATTACGAAACCAGTAGAAAAGTTCGGGTGTTTCGTTCGTGAAAAGTAAGATTTTATTTACAAAATTTCCCAACATAATACAAAAACTGGTGAGATCGTTTCAGTTATTTTAGCTTTACCCCTATTAAAAGAAACTAGCGTACCAAGTAAATTTCCGAACTGTCCTAAATACTTGTCAAAAAAAATATCGTATCGAAAAAGCAAACGAGAAAAACTTACAGAATTACATGAAATACATTTTCAGACCTACATACAGACATGTCAAAGCTTAACCATGTTTTGAACTTTATGTCCAATGTACTTAAAAACTTAAAAATAGAGGACGAAAATGTTTCATAAGGAATTGAATTTATTTCTGATCAACTTAAATTGCGAATATTATCAAAAGAACGTTATAGATATTCCACTACCACTATGGTTTTTTGCTTAATTTTATATACAATTAGTCCTCATGCATATAGATATTTACGAAATCGTGGACCTATAATTTTGCCCCATCCCGAAACAATCAAAGGAGTCTGTAATGGTTTTCTAACTGATCCTCATATTGATGAGAAGAAAACTTTTTTAACATATGCACAAAAAATCTTAAATATTTAAAAGACCGAGACGTTAGTTTACTAATGGATGAAACTCACATTGATCCATATTTAGATTATAAAAGTGGTAATGTTGTAGGAGCTGCAATAAATAATAACGATTCGTTAGCGACATCTGCGTATACATTTATGATTACTAGCATTTGTTCAAATTTTAAAGAAGTTGTTCATATTGCTCCTGTGTCTAAAATTAATCACGAATTACTTTTCAGTTTTCTTAAAACAATTAACCATCTAGACTCTAATAATTAGACACATGTAATCTTGACTGTATTTCGAAACAGTTAAAAGTTAACCATTTAAATTATTCTTTACCTGTGTTTTTCATAGGCTCCGATAGATTTATGCCGTAATATGTTTGTTTAGTTTGATCTTTTTATTGATCTCCAAAACTACATTAAAACGATTTCAGAAATACCTACCTAAATAACTACATGAAGCCCGTAATATAAAGATAGAGATAAAGTTATTGTAGGCCTCCGGAGGGTGACGTCACGAGGCAGCACTTTGTTCTTGTATTAGAGGTGTTGTTGCCTCTCCTCTTTCGTTAATTTTGGTGTTGACCGACTATTCAAAATTTGTCGTTTTTCTACTTCATTGCGCTTTGAAAAAGGCGTTACAAGCAGAGGTAAAAACAATGTCGTGAGCGGGATTCATATTACCTATATCCATAATATCTATTATATTATGGTATATGTAGTCGTACCTTGCTTTCTCGTACGGAAGTTGTTTCTCATTTACTTTAAATTCATAGCTGCCTTGTCAATAACCAGTTAACTAATCTCGGGAATATACAAGAACCCACATTCGGTAGTAGCCAAAATTAGAAATTCGAAGCATACATAAAAAAATATAATTAACACTCAAACAATCTATATCGATATCAGCCACGTCATATCAATAATCAATCAATACATAGTTAAATAGTCATGTACCTACTCTCACTGACACCACAGAAAAACTGTTGTTATTTTCTTGAAACCACTTGTCGCTTTTAAGCCCAAGAAACTTGTCGCTTGTAGCCCAAAGAAGCATGCCAAGTTCGGCATAAATTACGTTAACCACCTCGCTAGAGGGGGAAAACCATATCGTATTATAGGCATGTATGATGGGATTAGAAGGCCGAAAAGTTTAGCTTCACAGTGGTGGGGAGTAGTAGTAGTAGTAGTAGTAGAGTAGTAATAGGTAATTGGAAATTAATGTACTAACAACAACTGTTTATTAATAATATTAATAAAAAAATAGTAGGTATTAAAATATAGGTTAAACTACCAAACCAGTTAGAAATATTTTTCATTGCATTAAAATAAGCGTTAAACAGGAGAAGGCTAATTTCTGATGTATGAGTTTGTATGAGTTGATGTTATGTTTTCATCAAATGCTGAATATTCATCGGATCATTCGGAAATGCAAATATCGACAAACTATATAATCAGGACGGTTTCAGTTATTCTCCCATGTCCTTTTTACGGAAAATTAAGCGTGATTAAATATTTGTTATAGGAGAATAATTTAACCATATATATACTTTCGAAAACCATTAAATCTCGTCTGCCGTATGTGAGATACATTAGTCAAAAACACATGCGATGATCAGCTATTAAACATCCCATTGAAAACGTTCAACCAAGCGTATGCACATCTACCGAAGGGTATTTTATTAGCGAAATGTGTTCCAATTCTATCTATGCTGAATTTGAAAGCCCCGAATTTCGAAACCCCTATTATTTTGTTTACACCATATGTTATATTGTGTATAAATTAGTCTGCTTATGTTTAAACTACATAGATAATAAAGGTGTTGGATACCCAATACAAATTGCTTGATACAATTAAATCAGACATAGTACTATTGATATAATTTTGAACATGAAAAGTATAAAATTGATCGTTTGGATTTTATAATATCATTCTGTTACGATATTAAATTTTCTTAGCAAGCCAGGGAAGGAAGTTCTTTAGATGTATTTTAAGGCTAACAATTAATTTTATTGTTTAGGTTTTTATATTAGCATGTTTAGAAATGTGATATTTTATTTCATCATAAATATTCTTATATTATCTAATATTATCATAAATATTAAGTTAGTTGTTACGTTTTAATATACCTATGTTAAGAGGTAAGTATTAATTGGCAAGTCCTAAATAATTGAATTTGAGCAATGAAAATAGTATAACTTACATTATACTTTTTGCAAGTCTCATTGTCAGTGAGCCCAAAAAAGTGGTCTAATAGATTTAGTGATAAGAAGCTTTTTTCTTTTTTCTCCAAATGACATTAAAAGCAGCTTTTTAATGACACTTGACATGCAGGCTTAAAAGGTGTATTTTTACTACCTAATCAGAAAAAGTTCGTTGCCCTGCCATGTTCCAAGGACTAATTTAAATCAAACTGGTAATTTAAATTGACAATGAAATTAGATAAACAGAAAATAATGGAGTTTAAAAAAAAAATACACAACACTGGTTTTATTACATTAAAACTACAACAGGAAAATTATACTTATTAGAAATATTTATGGTGATATGTGAACAATTATTTAATAGAATTAAACTCTTTCCACTTCTCTCTCTCTCTCTCTCTCTCTCTGCCTCCTCTTTCGTAAACGCCTAAAAATATTTTATTGCCGATGTTCGACTTATTAGCTAGCGAGTCCTCGAAATAGCCGCGATCGCGGAAGACTTTCATCCCCCATGTTGCTTCAACATTGTTATGTCCCTACCAGAATGCACCAGCAATATGGCTAAAGTTCTGCGAATGCAGTACCCAGTATACTATTTCACATGAGCTGGTTCCAGAAAAGTAACAATTTCTTCTGGCATTTTACCGAGCTTGTGAATGCCAATGAATTGATGTGCTTTACCGTTGACGTACATACAGAAACGCCGATTATTCAAATTTGAGGCTACATATTTTCTGTAAATGCTTAAATATTGCGTTACTACAAAAGAGCTTGATCTTTTGGTCTTCGCCTTTGGTAGCATAACTAGCAATTTGTCGCCTATATCACTTATATCATTCGTTTTCATTTGGAATAGCTGATCTCATCTACAAGCCCCAGCCACTGTAAAAATAAGTAGGTACAGACTAAAATATAAATTGAAAAATAATTTTTCAATCTTCAATTCTTCTTCAATTTTTAGTATATTTCTACCTTCGTAATCAAATACAATCCATCTTGCGCTGACTATCTGACTGTCGTTTCAAAAAAACTCGTAACTGATATTTTATGCCAAATCAATGTTATTATTTATATTCAGGGTAGCTTTCAACATCGAATAGGTACCTACCATAACGTTGGGGGTTCATTTTCTTTGAAATAGCGGAAAAATAGGCAATCAGCACATTTTCAGAGAAATATCCTATATTTTTTCTGCTGTCTATATACGCTTGTGTATAGTGGCGCCCCGTAGTGGTACTAGTAGTCAGTTGGTAAAGTAAACTGTTGACTGTTTCGATAAATTACTTAGTAAAAGTAATAATTGTGTGGAAATATATGGTAAAACAAGTAAATGTAAAGGATCTTCGGACGTGCTTGTTGTGTACTGGGATGCAAAAGTCGTGAGAATAGCAATCCGGAATTGACATTTTACTGCTTTCAAAATCGTGCATATGACGCGGAAAGAACTAACTACATCCTTTCTATTTTTTTCCGAGGAAAATAGTGTTTCCATTCGGCCTTCATGATATTTGTCGAGCTGCACTTGAGGGGGCCGATTACAAATCATTGGTTGAAGTGTTCTGTGTTCTCCACGTTTACAAAAATGCAAATCGCTGCAGCATGTTTGCATAAAACTTTTACAACTGCAAGTTGTATCCAAAATTGTACTTGACCGTACAAGGAGCTGGAGCTGTATAAAAAAATATATTTTTTCATAAAATTCGATACCAAAATGGATTCGAAATTACGCATATGAACGACAAAAATAAATAAATTAGACCATAATATAATAATTTTGTCAATCATTATGTTGAAGTAAGAGATTTAAACTATAATCAGTTTATTAAATTTGCAACTGCAATGCAACTGTAGACGAATTTCTGTCATTTTAATTTTCTGTCATTTTAAATGTGGACGAATTTCTGTAATTTTAAATGTTCTGTTATATTAAATGTTTATTCTATTTTTATATCTACCATTTTAATGGTATTTTTTAATTGTATTTTTTAATAAATGTATGACCATGAATGTACAACCTGTATATATTTATTAAAATACAAATTAAATTTTTTTCCAACAAATGATTTTAGTTTTGACTAAGCAAGCAATTTCTGTAATCACTCCCTTTTTAAATGCTTCAGAATTCTATTGTATATGTAATTCAATATTTTCTTGCATATAGCTAGGAAAAGTAGTTATTTTAAAAGATTCTACAATATTTTATGCATTTTACAGTTTAACGTCTTCTGGATAACTGTATACCGAATGTTTTTTATATATAATATGTTCAAATAGAACAAATATAAATAGTAGAGTAGTAGCTATGTGTTTTCTGTGAATGTCAGTTCCGTCAAAAACTAATGTCATAAAATATCACTGAAAGTGTTGATGTATTAATATTTTAAATTCAGGTATAAATGATCAATAAAACAAATCTTACATAACTCTGAAGATCCTATTTTTTTTTCTGCCAGCTTACTGTCTATTAATTTTTTTACTTTGTCCAACAATAATTTCTTTTACGTCACTAACGTGTAAACTTTCGAGAAAATCTTTCCCTTTAACAAGCTTTTGCGATGAAAAATGCTTGTGTTGACGCGTAGAAAATCACAAGTTATTGCTCAATGCTAATTAATGTTTTTATATAGTATATTATGTTACGTTACTAGGGGTAGAAGGCGAACAATATGTGTTGACTTGAGCGTATTAATCGATTAATAATCGACTAATCGAATATTTGAATTTTCCTGTTTTCAAATTATCGAATACGATTGTAATCGATGATCGATTATAACAGATGTCGATTAATTTACGATAAATTAATCGAATATTCTATCATCGATTAATCGATCATCTAGTACAATCGATAAATCGTTCATCGATTATAATCGATTATTATAAAAAGAAAAATCAAATATTCGATCAAACGATTATTTTCCCTTGTTCTATTAGGTACCTACCTATGCATAATTTCATTATTAATATTAATTTATAATGCCTACATAGGCGTTGGTATTTCATAAATTTACCATCAAAGGTTTAATAGGGCTTCTCATATATACGCATATATCTATAATTGATAACATAATTAGTCATTACCTTCTTTGCGTTTAAAACCTTACTTGCCATAGAAAGCCTTTGAGACAAACTTCCCTCAACAGCGCGCGATTGTTTTGGTTTCCGTGACAACCTAGACGGAACTTCAGTGAAACAAATGGTTCAAAGGATGCATCTTGTAGCAGCAAGTTGAGAACATAGCTGCTCCGCTGGTCTATGGTTAATTTATGGCTTCAGATACAGCTACAGATAATTGAATTTTCATTGTAGCGGAGTTCGGATATACTCGTAGAGTTTAAATGTAATTGTAGAATGTTACCAATAACTTCTAACGCCGCGCCGGAGACTGTCTAGTCAGTTAGTCAGTTTATTACTTACTAACTAGAACTATATTATAAAAATTAATGAAAAAGTGAAATGGTATTAATAATTTTCATTGTGTTGTAATACCAACATATAAGTATAACTTATAGTTAGAAAATTATATGTTTGGATGATTTTTCAAAATTATAAAAGATTTAAGATCGCTCCGCTGTACGACAAATCATCCAATTTATATCATTTTCATTTAATTGTTTCCCTGTGTCGGAGAACTTGCTACTAGTAGTACAGTCGTTGAAGGTTTTCCGCTCCGAATCCTTTGAACCTTAACCGATTGACGTGAAATTTGGTGACTATTTAGTTAGGGGATAGCAAAGGTGATATTTCGCACTCAAAATAATGGATAGAGGACATGGATAGAGGGACAAATTATAAATACAAAATGTTCTATAAAGTTTTTTTGATAGATCGATATTTTTCGAGTTATACATGATTGAAAACAAAACGTGTTAAAAATGCATGTTTTTGGAAGGCTTTTCGCTAATAAATCGAAAACTTCTATCAGAAAAGTTGCAATAGCCAAAAATCATGCTTATAAAAAATTTCATTATGGATACTCTTGTCAAAATTAAAGGGTTCTGCCTCGTAGAAAAATTTTTTGCAACAACTTGGTTAGAAGTAGTAAACGTTAATTAAGTGTCTACACAGAAGAACTGCCAAAAATAACTATTCACACAGGAACAAACTTTATTTCGTACAGCAAGACGTATACAAATGTAATGTTAAAAGTTGATCAGCGCAGCTGGCCTTTTATATAAAATAAATGCAGAATAAGCATTTGCTGTGTCAGCGTTTTTATGCCTTCACTCGAGCACTTAAGTAACATAACGTGTAGTTTATGTTATGAACTGTAAACAAAATTAAAATAAATATAATTAATAAAATATACAATGATGTAACTCGTTAAATAACGAAAAACCAATACATTTTTTGGGAAAAACTTATACAATTTTTTTTTGTAGTGCTTAGAAAGACCTCTAAAAAGAACAAATGTTAATAGTCGATTGCATTATAATTAAGCGAGTTACGATGCAAAAAGAGTGGGCAACTCAAATTTTTGAGAAAAAAATGAGCGATAAAACCCCAGCCATTCCCGCCAGAATTGATATTGACCACCTGGTACAAAAATATACGTTTTGTCTTCAAAAGAATTTTGTAATTTTTTTATTTGTGTAGGATAAAAATTAAGCAAAATATAACTGATCCGCGCACTATAATGCTTCTTATAGTGCGCGGATCACCCCTCTAGAGCCCTTTAATCCTTTCTCGAGCCTTTTAATACCTTTTCAATATGAAGGGTTTGGGTATATTGAAATGACATGATCTTGTAGTTCTTGAATTTACCTGTAAAATGGTTGGTGAATGGACGTTGTAGCATTTTTTCGGAGCAATACAATTTTTCCATTCTACATAATTTTGGAGTTTCATATGTGCATGTATCGTGTATACACATACATACGTACATAAATGTCAAGGTTTTACAATATTTTCTTTAATTTTTTTTATTAATTTAGGCATAGAGTAGTTTTTAACGGTTGAAAATTTGGAATTCATCGTAAATCATTTTCAAGAACACGAAAGAAGCTTTATTCTACATAATTAAATAAAGAAAATTTGGAATTCATTGTAAATCATGTTCGAGAACACGAAAGAAGCTTTATTCTACATAATTAAATAAAATGTGAATTCATAAAATACATAAAACCTGCATTTTTTCAATTTTTTTGCGCCCCTTAAAATCAAAAAGCACAAATCGAACATATGTCACTTTTCAAGTTAAGGGTAAGATGTTTAATTCGAAATTTTCAGTAAAATCGATGGGGGGTTCAAGGAATTCGGAGTCCAATGACTGCTAACTGGACTATAAATATATTTGCCATCTGCAGATTGATGTACGAGTACTCACAATACCTATTGCCAAACTACCAGTCTATATGCAGCCTGGACTTGCTGACCAGAGATACTGAGAGAGAGATACTGCTGACCAGAGACTTGCTGACCTGATGATAGCTGAGAGGGAAAATGAGATTTGTATAAGTTGGTGTACCGAATTAGTACCTATTTTAAAATTTCATACTAATGTTATGACGTAAAATATATTTTTATTATTAGGTATATGTTAAGTAGAAAATGTTACGTTTTCTTGTACCCACCATGGTAGATTGATCCGAAAAGATAAAAGGTAAAATAGACAAAAGTATTATAATTTTGCGAATATTTTTCTCTTCATCATCCTTCAATATAATGAGTCCTCTAAGAAGTTTTCCTTAAAACCAATTTTTCATATACCTTCTCGTATTGTTTAATCTTGGTTATTTGATATTGAAATTGAAATTTCTATTATTTATTGAGCGAATCTTAAAGTTTTATATGAAAAACAACTATTAATTCCTATCTACTAATATATAGGCCACAAATGTATTAATTCAATATGGTCTTCATGCCTATTTTTGTGGGTTGATGTGTGTTAATGCAGTGATATCTTGCCACGAATAAAAGTATCATTGAGATGCCCTACGTTCCATCTGTCCCGATGAGTCACTTAAATTTTCAACGGTACTGTGGTCAGGAGTAGTTGTTGGTAAGGGAGTGGCTGGAATCCTGTTCCAGGACCAACTTCTTGTAAGTATTACTGTACCGGGCGTTATCTTATTGTAATTGCCAAACTTCAATCCAGTGATATGTTTATTAAAATTATGGTACGACGTTTACCACATAAGGCAAATGTGACAACAGAAAAAACAAAGGCATTTTTTGTTGTTACATTACATGTAACATTAATTTTAGTGTTACAATTTTCTATTTTTTGACATGCACTTGTCTCATTCTAGTTTCTTTTAATAGTTTAGAATGCCGTCGCATATATGTGACATCGGTTTCTAATAACTTTATTTTTAAAATAAAATTAATATACCACCAATATACCAAAATAAAATATACCACTTATCACAGTTAAGTGACGTGATACCTTAACGGAGCTATGGTGTATGGTGTATAATTTATTCGCAATTAGGGTTTGATCTGTGTCACATAGATGAAAAGCTAAAGTATCGGTTTCCACTGGAATAGTTGTTACTTTTTTTATTATTGTTACTGGTATAACCCTTCATTGTACAATAAACCATTGTTTATCACAATCACAAATGAACAAAATAACAAATTAGAGTGGATTTCAGACATCGAAATATCCACTACCACCGGTCCATAGACGCAGTGATGCTTTTGTACTCTTGGGGTGGTTGAAAACACAACATATACATAATATATGTCGTTTTACTGCTACTGTGTCGTGTCCTTATAATAATTAATAAATGATACAAGTTCAATATAAATTAGTTATATCGATGGAAGGATTGATCGATCAGTCGATGAAATTGTGCATGTACGTAAACGTCACAACTAATAGTCTGAGAAATGTGACAGTGTGTTGACAGGACTTGGCTTCTATTCGAAAGCACCGCCGACAACTATCGATTGTATGCGGTAAAGGGCTACAGTTTCAACCCTTTAATACGCCACTAAACCGTATCACCGTCCAGCCGCATACGGTTTGCGGCCGTCCGTCCTGTATGAATTAAACCAA
The DNA here is from genome assembly GCA_964058915.1 of Tetropium fuscum. Taxonomy (NCBI): domain Eukaryota; kingdom Metazoa; phylum Arthropoda; class Insecta; order Coleoptera; family Cerambycidae; genus Tetropium; species Tetropium fuscum. The sequence continues at coordinate 1,711,244 of CAXKVY010000056.1, forward strand.
AATTAGGTATGTTAAAACTGCACTAATGAAATTATTATAGAAACTTTTATTATTGTACATATTAATATACTTAGGTAACTAAATATATCTCCGCCGCTCATTCTAACCGCAAGGGTTAACCCCGAAGACAGAGACTTGTATGGAAGAAGGAACGACATATTAGTAGGTACTTTTTATTGTGGCATTTGTTTGCAGGAATGACTTAAATTGGTAAATCCTAATTACCGTTCACTGCAAAAATGAGGAATATATTGAAAACACTGCTGTCATACATTACAATTGTATTCATCATACATAATTTACTTATAACAATTTCCTGGAGAGCTATAAAGACCCGTCTCCGAATTAATATCAGGGCTGGGTAGTAAATTAACAGGATAGAGCCAGAATAGATATTAAATTAGTAGAAATTGCTTCGAGCCAGATTGAACTTAGGCCGTAATTAGTTCTTCAAGTTCGACAACGAGGTTTCGACACGCGATCACGTGAACAGCGCCATCCGGAGTTATATGACTGTGACTTGTACCCCGTGTACATGCATCAATATAGATAGAAGGGTGTTTTCAAATCTAAGGAAACACCGTGTAATGATTCATTGTACTAGTTAATATCCCAAAGAGTGCGAAATAAATATATAACAGTGTTGAACTTCAGAAAACTATTTTACTTCATACTGGACATACCTTGTTTACTGCATGAATGTCAAGCCTTAAAATACGTATCTCTCCGAATGACGTTAAAAGCGGCTTTTTAATGACTCTTCATAGGCTTAAAAAATGTATTTTTCTGCTGTTTCAAAAAACTCATAACTTCAGATATTTTGCCAAACAATATTATTTTTTATGTTCAGGGTAGCTTTCAACATCTAATAGGTAGACTATAACGTTGAAAGCCTCATTTTCTTTGAAAGTTCGGAATAAATAGGCAATCAGCACATTTTCAGAGAAAGATCCTATATTTTTCTTCTGTCTATATTCCATGAATCCGCTGTATGTACAGTTCTTGACTGAATCAGGCAATAGATTTAATTCCACATCTCGCGCCAGGTCTCTTATCTCAGGTGGTGGTGATAATGGTAAAGTGCATACGATCTAAATTGAAATCGCATAAAAAGTAAAAGGTCGGAAAAATAGAGCGGCCGCCCATACCGTCGGCATCTCCTTTAAAGACAAATGCGGCCGATTTTGTTTTACAAAAGACTTGCCGACTTTTTACTTTTTATGCAACTTTCAATTTATAATGTATGCACTTTAATAACTCATCCTCGTTTCAGTTAGATCCATTTCGAACATATACTTGACATTTTTTTTAAATTGACAATGACATTAAAGTAAACAAAAAATTTCAACAAACGTCATCAGCGGTAAGCATAGTAACGAAGAGCTAGTTACCTTTGTTAAAGTAATTTAAATATTTGAATATTGATAATGAAACGCAATTAAGAGCGCTTTTCAGAGCGCGATAAGTAGGGTATGTTTTCACCTAATGTAAGTCTTCTATCACTTGATACAGAAGCATCAAATTTTGACTGATTGAAAATTTGAACTGATGCGGATAGAAAAAGGTATGCTTTAAACATCATGCATATTTATTCTCATTTATTTCTACACTGAATTATAAATATAAACATCTTAAAGAACCCCATCTTTAAAACTGAATAACTCTCGTAATTAATTAATTAATTTTTTTTTCAAAACCATAGTGTTTAGATCAGACTTTCAACATTGCAAACCCCAAATATCTTTTCTTAATTTTAAGCCATTATTTAATGGCGTTTTTTAAAAGATGATAAGATTTGGACACAATTTTTCACCAGGAGGTGCCGCCGCCTTACAGGAATTTACTCAAGCGCGTGCGTGTAGCGCCTTATACAGTCAGTATAAGTTAGTTTAAGTATAAGTGTTAGTTTTACCTCACGGAGCATTTCTGTGAACACGGGCTCAGTATAGAAAAGACGATTTTGCGTGTAATTGGAAAAAATTTGGAGAAAAAAAGTTACGTTTCACACGGCAGAAAAGCAGATTTAATGTGTTGTCTGGTTTCCTAGCCTTGGTGTCTAAATCTTGTGATTTTCTGCCTAATAAAACGAATAACTATTTAACGATATCAGACTCTGAGAAACATTGTTAGGCAACTTTGGCGGACTTTTTGCTAAGTAGCAGATAATGGAGCATCAATTATTTGTTCTTGATTAAAAGATATATAGTTTAAAACCTGGCCAAGTAATATTAACAACAATTAATATTAATTTACTTGGTATTGTTTATAAATTAGCGTCGATAACAGGAACCTAGGGCAATTATTAGGTAATGAAACCTGAAAAAATATGAGCAATATGAAAAAATGTTGTTATACGTTACATGTACGTGAAACTGTCAGACATTTGACAGATTCTGGCCAAATTGTAGACCAAGCAAGTGACTGGTGGTCACTTCATAATTAGCATTATTAATTATTGTGAATTTGATCAGCTTTAGAAGTGTGGCGATTCGTGTGAGGTAACCTTTGAAATTATTGGTAGCAAACTATAAAAATCTTCCAATGCTGTGACTTAGCGTTATAATAAATTGAGGGAGATATTCAATTAACTGATGTAATGGCACGCAATAAAAAAATTAAAATATATAATAATTTTACAATGAACTTTAATTGCTTACAAATGGATACCTAATGGTGAGAAAATGGAAATTATTTTGGTTTATCGAAAAGTAATTTCAGTAGATAATTATTTAGATGAGGAGGAATGAAGATGTACATTGTGATGCAGAACGAACACTTACTTAAATTATTAATTACATTGATTAACGTGAATGTATTTCATAGTAATATAGGGCTACTACTAGTAGCAATATTAATAATTCAAAATTCGCAATATTAAGCATTGCTATTAATTGCAACAAGAAATAGGTCGTATCTTCGGACCATTTTAATTAACAGTTACTTATTAGCAGCACCCTGTCACACTTTGTAAGTCCTCATACAATAATTGAAGGCATTTGTAGATCTGAACTCGCACCACTTGTCCCAATTTTAGGGTCTCACGCCGAGTATTGTCGTCGTTACTTCAAAATTATATCTTTAAGTACGTCTTAAATTGTTCAGATTTTAATTTTGATCCTGTTAACATTTTCAGATTTTAATTCCATTAAGTTATTAAGCTAGATCTTTCGTGAATACTCATTAGTAGGGACGTTATGCCCTAAGTTTATTTAAGAAGAAGTAATCATAAAAGTTAAATTATGTCAAGTTCGGCTAATTGGGTAGCTTACTTGACTAAAGCAACTGCAAGGACAAAACAACAAAGTATATGGGGATAGAAAATCATCACCTACCTATTTATTCATAATATCATCCTGAAGAAGGCTAAATACTCTAAATCAGTATCTACCATAGATTTATTTTCAATGTCCATATGTTTTTGTACCAATTTTATTTATATATATATTTAATTTATATATATATATATATATATATATATATATATATATATATATATATATATATATATATATATACGTATATAGAAATAAATAACACTGACAACGACGACGACGGCGTCTAAGTTTCCACGAGTTTAGAATTAAAACTCGTTTAATCGTCTCCGGATGATGCCAACTTAGTTGGCGAAACCAAATATCCAGCGAAGTAGAAGGGACTTACTTGGTGATGCTGTTGACTGGCCTATATCCCGTACTATGGTCGACCTCTACAGAACGGATTTATCAGAAGATCTGCTTACAATGGTCTCAGTAAAGTAACAAGGTCTCGAAATTGTAGATCTACGTCTAGCAAATGGGAGATCTTCTTCTGGAAATTCGAGGTGATCACATGAAAATTTCAGACAGGATCAGATTAAGATAAATGGCAACGGCGCGGCGGCCTACAGACTGCAATGTCTGAATAAATTATAATAAATTTGAAATTAGCAGTATAAATTACATTTTGCAATGACTTACATATTGCAGTAAGTAAAATTATCTTACCAATAATTTGAAATACATTAATTATAATTGAATTCAATAATAAATTAATCAATGATTCAATTAGGGACAAAGTACATATAATTAAACAAATATATGCTCTCCAAAGTGTAAAGTAATGTCCATCCCACTATCAGGTCAATAGTCAATGGGTTTATGATATTTTAAAATTATAAAGTGACCTAAATGTACACCTAATAGCTTAATAACAAACCTAAGATTACTTTAAATTATGCCCCACAAAAATTAATCAATACGCCACTGTATACGTGAAATTAGAAAATGCGAATGTTTAACAGAGAAACATCAGAGCAAGTCGATTTAACTTTTATTCAGTATATTTAATCAAACCGAATTTAACCCAATATTCTGCAAGTAACAAGATGACTACTCATGTGTCCTTTGACGGTTTTAGAAAAACATAAAATATCCAACTTGTCCATATAGTACACGGAAATTAGTAAAAATAAAAAAAAATATATAATAAGCTGATATTTTCTGAATCGAGGGTAGTTGATAGGGGTAGGATAAAAAGTTCCCATCCCTAACTGGTGCATGAGCTTCATCCCTTTTTCATCCTTATAATGACACCGTGCTCGGTATTCAATAATATTTTGGAAATGTGATGTTCTACGTCAAAAATAGAGGTATTGAAAAATATTGAGAATTAAATTTTCTATAGGTCGCAGATTTTCTATTTTCTTGTCCTATAGGTCGCAGATTATTAAGGGTGTTTACATTAATCGACGTCAAACTTAGGGATAGGTGTGAAATGTGTACAAAAATACCTGATAAAAAGCTAAAATGGTGCGTAATAGAAAAAAATACATGCATTTTGAGAACGTTTATTATTTATGGTAGTTTTAAACTCTTAGTACCATGTAAGAGAAATAAATAGAAATGAGAACATAATGCATGACATAAAAATTAAATAACTATGTAGATGTGTATATATATTTATTAATGTAGAAAGATACTACCGAAATTAGTAACTTAATACCGATAAATTGGTAAAGAGCTGAAACAATAAACATAATTCTTCAATCTCAAAACATAATAATCTCATCAATTTATTATTTTTCTTTAATTATTTATTTATTTGTATTTATTTTTATATATTTACTCATTAATTAATTATTATTGAGTGGGTATATCAAATACTATCAGGCTGCATTATGTTCGATTAAGTACCGTATTCAATATAATCAGACATTCATTTTTGTTTAACATTACAGCTTACGATTTATTAACATGAAAAATAATAGAAATATCGATATATAACGCAGAACCTTTTTTGTAGAGAATTTTGTTACAAACCTTTTCCTATACTAATGTTTTTCCCTAAGATAGAGCTTTTAAAAGAAAATGAGAAAAATCAGGGCGGTGTCCCCAAAAGGGGTGTGATAGGGATGAAGGTTAACCCTTAGGAACCTTTTTTGATAAATATTCTTACACACATAAGCTAACTATTATAGACATTGCAGCTTATTATAATTTTTTTGCTCTATTCCACATAAATTTGCCTAATTTCCGTGTTCTAATAGTATAATCATAGATGGATCTATGGTATAATATACAGATAGCTAGATGAATAATAAACAACCTCAACATAGCTCACTAGTTCCCTAGAAATTATGGATAAACTATACCAAAAATTATCAAATAACTTTGTTACTTAAAAAAAAAAGAAATAGTTTTCTATGTAATTTTACCATTTCAATCACTACACTAATAATTAATTAAATAAATACATTTATATCTATCTAAACCACAGCATTATATGTCATATAATATATATGAACCCTTGATTAAAATGAAAGGAATAAAAAGAATAATGCGAAGGTACAACCCGAATAACGCTGAATAACACAATCGACAGAGAGCCCTCTGTCAATGATCAATATCGGATTTGAAACGCTACATACTATATTTCCCCCCACTTGTTTGCTATAAATGTACATGCAATTGACAGAATTTGGTAGGTGAAGGCACCTACTAAAGAATTAGGTGTGAAAATGATAATGCTGCTAAACCTTTAATAGTGGTGATGCATAATATTTCAAATAGACTGTGATCGTGTTCCTCATTATTGCTGGGGTAAAAAAATTAAAATCGTCGGTGGTCAATTGAAAATTTAACAAATATAACCAACAAAAGGGAAAGCTATCGTGTATACCATCAAAATATGGTCCCAAGACATGACCATCAGTATCAAGATTTCCACCTACCGGTATGAATAACATAACATAAACATAAAACATCAAAAATTGAGTTTTTGCGTTGCCTATATTAAGCAATATTATCTCCATATGTATGTATATTGCGAGGAATTATAGAAAACGCGATATGTGATGATAATATTATCTCATTACCTTTTTGCTTCATACTCTAGAGAAGTAGAGGCATTAATATACGTTCCTGGTGATTATGGTGATTATATTAATGATTAACTAGTTCGTTTCATAAATTTGTTTTAAATCTGGATATTACCGTAGCTAACATGAAGACAAAGAAATGAAGAAATGAGTAATCAGTGAACACACAGCAGTCGATACGGCCGCAGATATTTGAAATCACGACAATATAGCACTGACCAATAATACAGAGCATACTCTGCTTGACGTGCAATTTGTGCAAATTAAGTTTCGTGTTCGGAACAGGCTCTAGAAAATCCTGGAAAAACTCCAGAAATGCATGCCTCTTAAGTTATTCATCCCCTTAGGGAAAACTTAATTAGTGCATTGCGGAAACAGCACAGAGCTAAATCAGGACTTAAAATATTATTAAAGCGTACACATATCCCATTTCTGCACATAGAGCTAAGGAAAGTCGTTATTTCTCCTCTGCCCATATAGTCTTTAATGGCCGTATTTTTTATATTCATATATAAATATCTTATTCGTGCATAAAACCATGGAAGATCATTATTTCTCATATGTCCGCGAATGTTCTATAGACGTAATATTCTTATATTGCAGTAACACCTTTATCTGATTTTATACAACAGAGATGATAAGCGAGTTTCGTCATTCTCAATGGCATATCTTTAATTACTAATTTATCCACTAGGAACTCGAGCGATATTAAGTTTTAAGCATAGAAAGTTTCCATATTTTCGGATACAAGAAGTGAGATTTCCAGTCCTTGTACATTGTGCCCACCACTTGTTTGTACACTCGTATATTTGTTAAAATATTTGCAGTAATAGGGATAGCAGCACAGTTCTTTAAATGAGACTGTTTTAACCGTTTTTGCACAGTCTAGTTTTTGCACAGCTGTTTCGAAAGGATGTTGTTGAATATATTCAATCAGAGCGTTATCTTAAATTTCATTGCAAACTTTACCAATTCCTATTCTTGCTGCCCTTTGTATTCTATGTTCCTGTTGACATTCTTTTTAATTTTAAATATGCAGCATTTGCTAACATTCAAATCAGCGACTACTTCAGCCAGGGAACAATTTTCTTCAATTTTGACTATAGCCCTCGCCCTTTGCACATCATTTAAAAGTCTTGGCATTTTCTATTAATATTCTGACAAGTTAATTTATTGATATGACGTAATGTTCAGAATTAAATTATTTTGACGTATAAATTGATTAATTATGAGACGACAGTGATTCAAAGTCACAATCGAAGTAGAAAAATATGCCGTGCACTTTTGGGTGGCGGCAACTGTACATATATTTACTATAAGAAATGTAGTTGATTTTATGCTATCCACATTGGTCATTCGAATCTTATGTTTAATAACAGACACTGATATTAATTTGTGCTAAATCTCAGCTGAAAAAATTAATAAAAAGTTGATAAAAGTTAAGATTAATGAATTGTTGTTTTGTTTTCATTACCTCTTCCAAATAGTTGTTTTGTTACTTGTATTTAATTTGAGATTTGGCAACGTTTCGTATGTTTTGAAGTACCCCTATGGTTACATTTGTGTGGCGTTAAACTGTAGTTATTTGTGAGAAGTGTTCGAATAATTGTTTTAGTGGTTTAAAATCCCGGGATAATAATGGTGAAAAGTTAGACGCTTGCGAAAAGCCGTTCGAAAAGGGATCTCAGCGTTCATTTCGGCGAAATCGAGATACGCTTTGATTACTAATTTGTGTTCTGTATTTTTCCCACTCTAATATCCTTTTCTAGATGCTTGGACCAAGCATTCACATACGTTTGAATGGGACATTATTCCTCTATATTTTTTATTCTCGAAGGTCTATCCAAGTGCTATACAAAAAGTTCTATAAGTTTTTCTGAAAAATGCATTAGTTTTCCGTTATTTAACGCATATACCGAATATAACGAATACCTCGAACCAAGTTTTTGCAAAAAAGAGTCTTTTTCAACGAGCCATAACTCATTTTATTTTGGACCTAGCGCACTAATAAAAAAAGCAATCTCTTTGTTTTCTTTTATTCTTAAGTTTTGGTCATTTCAACTTTTTGGATAGAACGCGAGGTTTTCGAGTTATTCTACAAATTTAATGTATTTAACTTTGTTCTTCGTCATCTACTTCCATGTCTCCTCCATAGGGAAGGTTTCTGTAAAAATCATGATACAATTCAGTAACCCCATTTTTGCACGGGTATTGAAGGTGGTTATATTTTTTGTGTGTAATGGGAATAGTGTTTTTGTAAACTTTACCTACACAAGTGGGCTTGATTTTTATCCTTCTAGTATTTATTTTATATAAGTTGAGCATACATTTGTCATTTTCATCTACAGTCATATTTCATTCTTATTTTAAGTGGATCATCGAAAGATGTCTGGATTTCTCTTATATTTTATTATTCCACCTTACATTTTTTCATCAGTCTTCCAATTTATACAATTTCCTACTAGCTGCTTAATACAATCGTAACTGACGCGTAGTAACATTATAACTCGAGCACTCGTGGTAATGTACTGGTATTAGTAATAACATCGTATATCAAGTTCAGATAAAAACACCATGCCTTGTGCAAAAAATATTAACATCTAAGATCTACCTAGGATATTTTATGTCCCTAACATTATCGTATGTAGATATACGATGCTTTTTCTAAATAATATTATCTGCTGTCCTCTTGTAACTGTAGTTGCGATGAAATTATTTACTTGGTATTCCGTTTAGTGAAATTGTAACTCTATTACGATAATATTTGCCGAAATTTTCTATGTAGATTATAAACGATACAAATTCTTTAAAAAAACATTAATATTTAAAAAAAAACTTGAAAAACGTGATTTTAATTGAAAAGAAGATATTTTTATATAGTGGAGTGCCGGCCCTTAACTCATTTTTGCTAAAAATCGAGATACGATACTCTTATTTGCGATACTTAGACTTAGTACTCTATACTTAGATTTTTGCAAATAAAAGGACAATGGTGATTTATTTTAGTTTACTACCTATGTAAAATGGGAAATGGGTTGCATAAGTATGCCTGATGTAAAAGCTACGGGATAATAAATGACGGTAACGACGACCGTCCACACAGCCAGCGACAGCAGATACATATATCACTCATCTTTTATTATTATGTTGAGCAAATAATCTGACTACACCCATGTAGGGGTAGGAAGATCATTCCTATCTAACATCTCTATTCACACTCAACACCTGGCAGCGGAGAACACAATAAACGCATGTTACCCGAACACGATGACTTTATATGCGTCAATGGGTCGCAATCTCATCATGGTATAAATTAACCGTGCGTGCCTAATAGCCGTTTGGTAGTTTAAATTGTCAGTGTCAGTGATAATTACAAATAATATTTTGATATGCTCTTCTTAATAGGTATATCTAATTATCTAATAACTTAAAATTGTCAGAAAATTATTGGAACAATAATTATTGGTTATCTAATTGTATTAGGACCAAAATATACAGCCAGATCTTTTTCAAGCTACCCCCCTATCTCCGGACTGCATTGGAATCTCGCATTGAAATTTGGGTCAAGTGGGTTCCTGGAAAAGATCTACCATTCTAAAATATTTCAGAATTTCTATCACTTCCGGTTATACCGGAAGTTGACATCAACCCTGTTATTTTAAATGAAACCACCCCATTTTTTACGTGTTTGGATTTTTTATCAATACTAAGGGTAAGTTTGATAATATAACCCTATCAACCAAGTCGAGAACCAAGTCTCAACTTTAAGTCAAAAGCATCTCTTAAATATTACAAATTAAAAAACAAAAAAAACTTCATTTGTTAAATGGCACCACATACTTTTTTATATATATTTACATTTATTGTTCAGTCCTTCAGTCCAAAAAGTATAAGGTACGCTTCTTTTAATTGGTATATACTAAGAAAATTGAAAAAACTGATATAAAACTGAAATTAATTTTTTATTTTACAAATGTTTCTATTTCATTACCTAATTTAACACAAGTAGCAAAAATCTAAACTTCTAAAAATTTTAGTTTTTATTTATTCGGATTTTTGTTAAAAACGACAAAAGCTTTTTTAAAAAGAACAAAGTAAAATAAAGTAAGTCCGCCAACGGGTAAAAAATTCTGTGACATTTTAATGGTGCATCATCCCGTATCAACCCTTTAAAATACTTCAATTAAACTCTACTTACTGTCGGTTATTCTCTTGGTACATTCACACAATGTACAAAATTTAGTTTTTCTAAGTTCAAGTATTACTGGTATTGATTTTTTCGAAATTTGATACCCTACTTTCAAGCCTATAACTTCTCAGGGGTGCAACATAGTATAAGGGTAAGTTGCCTTAAATCAGAATATTTTGGGTTTACCTACATAATCCTGCTCTGTGTCGGTTCTTATGCGAAACACCCTGTATATATAAAAGCGAATCATTGAAAAGTTGCATAAGTTCTTTCTAATATATTAAAGCTCTACAGAATGATGTATGATTCATAAAAATCAATTAAACGAGCCGAGACTACTATTTTTCTTGTAATTTGGCGGTTTGCACTACTGATATATTTAATTCCATTCTTAGAATGAAAGAAAAAATGCTGCAATCCATTGACATTATTTCATGATCCGTAACATCTTCTCTCAGACCAACGAAATGATAAATTACTTTCACTGACCACAAGGCACAACAATATATTTAATCCAAAATAAACAAGGGACGATAATTCCAAAAGATTTGCCGAAACGTTTGCAGATCGCAGATGGATATATATGTCTTCTAAAGTAATATGATATTCTTCGGCTTGCACTACTGCAACCGTAATAGGTGTTAAAAGTTATAAAACACCACTAGTGTCCTTTTTATAGAAATCAACACATGGTAATAACGGGATTAACAGCAATGTGTTACAAGGAAATTTGAGATATTAGTTTAGATCGTAAACTATGCGCTTTATTTGAAATTTATAAAATGTCCAATGCCGAAATTAGTTAAGGGTGTTATGGTATTTAAAAATTAATAAGTCTCTTTATCTTAAGCAGCTAATAAAATTTAATTAGGCTGCAAAGATATAGTTTCCTCAGTGAAACCGATTATAAAGACCATTTGAAAAAATACGGCGGTCAACGCATTTTGGAGGTATTTCTAACTAATCTATTTTAGCTGCGATATTAATATTTATTGCTCTTTAGAAATATTACATCATTTATATAGAAGTTTTTTTAAATCCCAATTAATATATTAACCAAATCGAATATTAGGTATCCATATTTGTCGAGGCTATAGATTTTAAAACAGATATTTTACATTTTTGGTTTCCGGATACTGATTTCATAATTACTTATGTATTTTGTACTTTAAAATTGTTTCAGTCGCTTAGTTAGATATACTATGGTATTTACCTAAATAGTGAGTTATAGACATTTGAATTTCGTCACAGGTATGTCTGATTCTAGGACGGAAAAGGGTGCACTTTTCCAAAAAAAAAAATTACGATTACAAAAACGTGATATTCTAAATTATGACCTTTCTAAACACATTTGCGCAAGATTACGTCATAGTAGGTTCAAGGGGGTATTTTATATAGGGGCCTCAAATAAAAAAACATTTTCTTGTATTAAAATACTTTTGTAACTGAAAATATTTTTAATCAATAAAACGGTTCCTCAAAAAAAAATCTTAATTTTATGTTGTTATAATGTATTGTACAAATTTAAAATTATTTTAAAACACAATAATAATTTATTTAAGAATGCAAAAATTCTAATTCAATAAAGACCTAACAAAGCAATAAAAACAAGCTATTTGCAACTATGAATTTTATTGTATAATTGTATAAATCTTTACATTTCTATGCAGCCATCATCATGCCTAGTACATTGTCATTGTTCAACCCTTCTTCTTATATTATTGTGTATCACCTTCTAATCTCAGCCGAAATGACACATGTCTGTCTAATTCTGACCACTAACTAATTCTTGGCCACGTGGTTTGCTCTTGTACACTATATTTTATAAGGACCCCATAAATAGAAATCAAGTGGTGTCAGATCCGGAAACCTAGTGAATAACTCCTGCACTTGACTTCTTAGGCCTTGATCAGCATTTTATTTTATTTACGAGATCTGTGTGTCGCATACGTACCTAATTTAAAATTTAAATTAGAGCTCTGCATATTAACTTGTTTCTGTTATAAAATTTTTAGTTAACTAATAATGAATATAATTAAGCAGTTATCTACATTATTATATTATTACTAATTTACAAAAAAAAAACATTTTGAATAAATTGAAAGTGTAATTATTATTAATAAAGCATGTAATACGTCACCATGTTAGGCCGAGTTGTTAGGCCATGTTAGGTAAACGATGCGTTCTCACACACAGTGCAATAAATTAATGTACGAATATCGCTCCAAATAATTCATAACTAATGTAATAATATTCACCCATAATTTGCCATATAATCTTCGCAATGTACCAAGCAAGTTCTGTTTCTTTTGTTTTGCTGCACGAACGACTACATGTTTGGTCAACTGGTCTCTTTGAATTTTCGTCTGATAGATACCGTTTAAGCCGCACGCGTTGTCAGTTCACGGATTTCAACCGAATAAAATTAAGGACATTAGCGTACTCCTTGTACGTCAATGTAGAAAGGATATTTTTTTTATTAGCCTTTTATTAGCCTTAATTAGTGAATTAGTGAACTAAGCAAGAATGGAATGTAAATTCCATATAAAAAACCATATAAATCCATAAAAAATTGTACCATATAAAATAAATTCAATTATAGGAAAACTGAAAAAAATGTGTTTGTCAATATCCTATACAAACAATCATTATATTAGTTTACGACTCTTAAATAATATATCGATTATGCATGCCATTGCCTTTCGTCAAATATAATGTTATCCACTATTGACTGAAAGCAGCAACGATTCCATTATTCACTACAATAAAGAATTTTTCTACTACTCACAACCTTTAATCGTCAAGCAAAATTATTTGCCAAGGCCGTGATTCGTCAGTTGAAACAGGACGTTTTTATTTGGCCTCTAAAGTCAACATTTATTTGAATAGCATTTTTATGGAGATATATTACTTGTAGAGTTATTGTAATAAAAGGAACACAAAATTAACTACGACAATGAAGATGAGCTGCCTTATATACCGCCAAAAACTATGGAAGTTGCGAAAATACCCCAATAAGTTCATTGTCTTAAAAGAATTTTTTTTAAAACAACCGTACTACAAATTGTTATAAGTCTTAGAGACATTATAGTATTCTATTCTCATGTAATGGCTATTATTCACCAGGATGATTTAAAACAACCGCCTGCGGCTCATGTTGGAAACTTTATGCATGAAACTTCATCATTAATTAATGTTAGTTGAGTTATGTTATTCAGCAGTTCTTGGCGAGGACATATTTTTTAATTAGTTTAATAATTGCGACAGTTTTTATAGTGTTATTTGCTGTTAACTTCTAAAACTGACTGGTAGAGTACCTACTTAAATAATGGTTCATATAGTATTGGATAGATGCTTTTATCACTAATAATAAGAGTAATAATAATAATATAATATAGATGAAGTGTAAAAGTAAACCTTAATGGGTAGTCTGTACCTACTTCCCATCTACTTGATGATTCGGCTATAATGTTACATTAACTTTATTGCCCACAAAAGCTGTAAGTGTCTATCTCTTGTAGTAAAACACTTAAGAGGGCTTATGTTTTATCAGGGTCCTACAATTCGCTCCAGGGAGTAAAGTGGTGCCCTAGTCTGCTTGATGGGGGGCACTCAGTGATATGACCATCAAAATATCACGCAAAATTTTCTGCTGATTTAAAGCTACTATGATTAGGGTTGTCGAAAAAAAAATTAGCTTTTGCACAACTATGTACTATATTTTTCCGGTTCACAATAATTGTGTGCACTTGAAAACAAACCACTAATTTTTATTATTATTATTTCCATGGTGTCCGCCATTATACAGTGTTAAATCCCTAACCAAAAGTACATTTTTGGATATCTACTTTTTATGACACTTTTAAAAATACCGCACATGAAAGACCCCATACATAGGGTCTCTGTTGCATCTCCCTTGCAAATGGGAGAATTTATTCACACCATACAACTTTCCAAAATAATACTTAAAATGATTTAACCCCAGCTATATTATAATAATGTAGAAAAAGTTCTAAAAAGGTCAAAAATAACCCCATTCTACAGTACGTAACAACTCCCAAGTATTATTTTTAATGATCGATAGATTAGAACCAATGAATGGTGAAAAAATGGTGGAGCAGACCTATGAAGTGTCCTTCCCACTCACCTATTACCGCTTTCTTTGTGGTGTTATTTAAAGAAATTAATTTGCCGGCAAAGGTACGATATCGTTGATGCCTTAAATAGCATATTTAAGAAAAATATAAACCATATAGATGATAGCACTATACTAAAATCAGTTAGAGCAGATCACAAACATGTACAAAAATATAGGATCGGGGTGGTATTTTTGGTGATGTTATATATTTTTAGTATTGAAATTACCTGTGGGAGCGTGTATATGGGAGCCGTCTTTAATAAAACGTTCGTGATATGCGACATGCTATTTATCTGTCCAGTCAGCAAGGTCAGGAAATACGAAGAGGTCACAATTTGCTGTGTTGGGAAATAAACGAATTACGAATTACGAATTGCGTTTTATTTATATGCTGACTTGTATATATTGCTCTTTATGAAAGGCTGCAAGGTCCGACAGTATAGCATAGTTCAAATTTTAGAGGTCAAGCTTTATGTTTAATTCAGAATAACATAATATGAACAGTTCGATAGTTCGGTTTAAAAGTTATATCAATAGCTTGATTCAATACAATTATAAAGTAGGTAAGTATATATGTAGGATTTACTTGTGAATAATTAAAAAAAAACTACATGAAACAGTTGTTAAGTGTTACACGTGTTAATACGTGTATCTATTTAATTATTTCCAAATTAAATAAATTATTTTTGTTGGTTTTGGTTTATTTGAAACAACTCTTTTATCTCCGTTTTTACAATACATATCGTACAATGTCAATGACGACTGACGGAATGACTGATTCTCATCTGTTTTCCTAATGTACCTTTCTCCATCGGTGCCATCAACTACCAAAATTACTTAGTCAGCACATATTTGAGTTATTTGAACATAAACATTACTTGAATATGAATTTATTAATAAAGTACCTATTGTAAACAAAAAGTTGTGTCTAGTATTTTCAATACGCCTAAGACACTTGCGTAGGATGCAAGGTCTGTGATTTTTTATCTTATTTCGTTATTAGTTGATATGTAATAACATTTTTTAAATCGAACATGATTCTTACAGTTTGGGTATCATAATCTCATTAATATACATTCTACAGTTCGTACAATATGTATGCATAGTTGAACGACCGGCAACCCTGACCTACCCAATGTTTTTCATTGGCGTAGACATTTTTTTTTCTTAAGGGGTGAAAGTAGAAGGTTTTTATATGCATATTTTCAACACCACAGCTGATATTGTATGCAAGTTTCCACACCACTTATGAAGTATTGCTTTCAGCGCGTTACCATTTTTAGTGGGTGGTTCGCCAATAGCCATATTTCCCACAAATAACAAAAATAAATATGTACAAAACAGCTAAGTAGTCAAGAAAAATAAACTTTTAAACGGAAAAATAAAATAAATATACTTGCGATTGAAATACAATCATATTTATTGTGTAAGTAAGTACCTACCTAATCTACCAAATCGTTAACACTCAACAAAGACAAAGATTATTAACAGACAAGCTTTGACAAAGATCAGAGCTTGTTTGTTAATAGGTACCTACATAACTAAACCGAAACTAAATTCAACACATTTTTAAAAATCATTACAAATGCAATACATACCTACCTAACAGCTTCTCATCGCAAAGCGATTTCCAATACACACACTTTTTACAGCCAATCAAAATTAGAAACTAGCCTTGGTAGGTACACGGTTATAATTTTATAAACAGTCTATAGAACTTTAAATTTTCCCCACTGATGTAAATTATTAATTTGTGATCTAGGATGGTAGGTACCTACATAAAAATAAAGTCAATGGACAATAGGTACCTACTTATGTAATAAACCAGAGAGCCTTTTCAGTTTTGTAAATCCCAATAAAAAACCTAACTTATATCGTTGCATTTAGCATTTATAACCTAGCGGCCTCAAGCACTGAAATATTTTTTGGATAAAATTATTTGAGAAATGTCTTAAGTGGAGGATGAAATAGGTACCTACCTACCTCAGTACACGTCAGTACCTACTTCGAGCAGCCCATAAATCAAGTCCTTTCAGAGTCGACTTCCGAGCCGACAACCAAGTCGGCTCTGCTCTAACACCCACTATCCATTTTTGCCGTCAAATAATATTTTTCTTAAATTTTTTAACATGCCTATCCTATCTCGTAAATAAAGCGAGGTCTGGTGGAAATCTCCGTTTTTCAGGTTTCATACGAAACGAACAAACATGTCTGCTAACCGCCATACACTTTTATTTCAACTCTCGTAGCGATGTATACCTACATAGGTGGGTATATAAATAATATATTAGCAATTTCGGCGAACACGCCACTGTAAGATATGCGAACCTGATCCTATTCGATCCGACAATCCGATCTCGATCCGAGAGATACGATTCCAAGTTAAAAAGAGATATACTAGAATATTCGTTATTGGAAAGGTGGATGGGCGTTGCCGCTTTTAACTATAAAAATAGATGTTTACGTAATTGTCATATTTAAAGTAGAAGAAAATAAATGTAAAAACGTAACATCCTATAATATATTATTGTGTGCACAATTATTATTTAATAACATTCATAAATAATATATACAACTTTAATATAGTATTGTGGAATTTGATATTTTAATTGAATACTGAGAAAATTGAGAATTACATGTGGCAACTGCGCGGTATCTTATATGGGGTCAGTTAACTATACATACATATTGAATGAACTGTAGAATAAAAACAATTACAAGCGTTTTTGTTTTAAATATCCATTAAAAAAATATTTTTATTCAAAACCCGAAGACACGATACTCAATTGTTTTTGTATTTTTATATCTTAACAAGCGCTAAAAATACTACTAGTTTAAACAATTTCGTATATCTAATTCTAATAGTTAAGTTGACAATGATGGACTTAATTTGGATCAGTCTGTATATTATATAATATACCTACTAATATACACAGAACTAATCCTCCAGGTGGAACTCTGCTCTTACTAATAACAGTAACGTACGAGAATCTTCTCGTCTTCTCACAC
The DNA here is from genome assembly GCA_964058915.1 of Tetropium fuscum. NCBI lineage: Eukaryota > Metazoa > Arthropoda > Insecta > Coleoptera > Cerambycidae > Tetropium > Tetropium fuscum. The sequence continues at coordinate 1,728,935 of CAXKVY010000056.1, forward strand.
AACATTGAATCAATTATCGAATACAATAAAGGACATTAGAGTTTCATGAGATCTATAATTATGCGCAATTCTGGTTTAACGATTATTATTTTTGGCTTTGCATATTGTTATGGGACAATGAGAAGGCTGGAACAAAACGGTATTATACATATTTCAACTGACAATGAAATATTAATAAACGTAAGCAGCAGCACCTCTTATCGCTCAAATCAAACGGCGTGAATTATGAATTTTTAATTAACTTATATGTTCTTCAAAAATAAACCCATAAAGATAGTCGATTGTTAAGCGGAGTTACGATTGTGAAACCCGTTAAGATACTTCGATTGTATATAGGGTATTTCCATGGAGATGTATTCAAGAGACAAATTTAATCATAACCATAGGCGTAGCCTGAGATTATTTTTTTATCGTTTATGTATACAATATGATTAGATCAAATACTCGTTCAATGAGATATCCAGTGCCTGAACGAATTATATTTCAAATTATACTAAATACCTAAGGTTGGACCTGATGTAACTATAGCTGATGTAACTTTGTAATTATAAATTAATTATAAATTAATTACAGTAATAAAATAAGAAAATTTATAATCTGAGGTAGGAGATCTACATTCTCTAAATTAACTTCTTAAATAATCAAGTATACTTGTAACAATAATCAAATTATTAGTGTTTTCCAGTTTATCTATAGATATAATTTCAAAATTATTGTTCATTGTGCCCATCCTAAAGAGAATCTTCAGGGGTATTAACAGTTTGTTTTATATATTAAGTACCTCATCAATTAAAAACAACTCAGAATTGAACAAAAGTCAAAATTATTATTTTTTATTTACCTTCGTTTTCGTTATATCGTCTTTTTAGAGCTGATAGAACGCCTATGATCAATACTTAAAATAGCAAAAAATACGGTGAATAAAATTAACTGTATAGTAGATAGAGGAGGAACAACGTTGTGTTTGACTTAGGGGTCGATTCACAGACAACTTCGATTCTATCTAAATTACCAAACAAGCACCCTCGACATCGCTAATCAGCAGTTATAGCGTTGTTAGACACTTCCTAGCTAACACTGAACGTCAATAAGTATTTCCCGAGTGAAACTTTGTGACTTGCTTGTTTAATCCAACACTTTATTATAATTGATATCCAATAGCTACCTAGTGGTAAAGTTTACAGAATATATATATATATATATATATATATATATATATATATATATATATATATATATATATATATATATATATATATATATATATATATATATATATATATATATATATATATATATATATATATATATATATATATATATATATATATATATATATATATATATATATATATATATACAGTGAGCTCGTAAAGTTTGGAATAAATTCAATTAATCGTTATTGAAGGATTTTCACAGGAAATCCTCGGACACGTCAACTTTATTTTATAAAATGTCACTTTTTTCAGCCATCGATTTTTTTTTTGTTTTGTTCGTTTTTGAGCTATGACGTCATCGACAATTTTTTTAAATGACAATCCATATTTTTTTTCACGGATTTCGATAGAGCACATTTTTCTGAGTGCGAATATGTCAAAAACATAGTACCTTTAACATTAAAGTGTTCGAGATATTCGGTTGCAAAATTTTAAGAATGAATTATACAAGCGATGACCAAATGCTAATCATTTATCAAGAAAGCGCAGGAAAAACAACAGTTTTGACAGTTGTCACAATTTTGAAGTTTTTCCTCGCAAGTTTGTGTTTTAATCAGTTGAATAATATCATTAAGTAAGTTGATTAATCATTATTCCATCATAATTCATTTTATTTAAAAATGGTCCGTCGTTTGAGTGAAAGGGAAAGAATCGAAATTTTGATGATGATCGGTTACGGGGACAGAGCTCGCACACAAGTAGAAGTTTGCCGTTTATTTAACAACAAATATCCAAACAGAGAACCAATTACATAGTCCACCGTTAGCAAAATAGAACAAAAGTTTTTAGAAGTGGGTCATACGAGAGATCGCCCTAGAACGGGTCGTCCACCAGTGCAACAAGATGTTAAATTGAATGTTCTACTAGAGCTTCAAGAAAATCCCCATTTACCCACCCGCCAAGTGGCGGCAAACAACGGAATAGGTCAAAGCTCCGTCTTGAAATATTTGAAATTGAACAAATGGCATCCGTATAAAGTGGTTTTGGTCCAAGAGTTAAACGAAGATGATCCTGACCGTAGGTTACAGTTTTGCCAAACCATGTTGCAACGCCTGATTGATGACGACGGATTTTTACGCAATATCGTTTTTTCTGATGAGGCTACCTTTTATCTCGACGGCACAGTTAACCGGCAAAACTGTAGATATTGGTCTCCTGAAAATCCACACTGGAAAATGGAAACTCGTAGTCAGTTTCCACAAAAAGTTAACGTTTGGGCTGGTATTGTAGGTAATCGTATTTTGGGCCCATTTTTCTTTGAAGGCGTATTAACAGGTGAAATATATTTAGAATTTTTAAGAGACGACTTAGTCCCTGCACTTGCGGTACTTTACCCAAATGACGTAGATCCAGATCTGCCCCATCACACGATATGGTACCAACAAGACGGTGCACAACCCCATTTTGCAGTGATCGTTCGCGATTATTTAAACCATGTATTTCCTAACCATTGGATTGGTCGCAGGGGAACTATCGAATGGCCCCCTAGATCTCCAGATCTCACTCCCCTGGACTACTTTTTATGGGGCTATTTAAAGAGCAAAGTCTATTTCAATAGACCAAATACCATCGAAGAATTAAAGGACAGAATTCGCAATGAAATTCGAACCATTCAACCCGATACTGTTGGTAAGGTTCTGCAGGAGTTTCAGTGGCGGATGGGATATTGCCAGGAAGTGAATGGAGGTCACTTTGAAAATTTACTCTGATTTTATTTTTTACTTTAATTATTTATCATTTATTTGTTAAAATATTTTTTTATTTGTTTAAATTGTTGTTAAAAAATTAAACAGATTACTCCCAAATCTTTCAAAATGTTCGATAAGCTACCAAAATAAATAATATTACTCCTTAATCTTTTAAAATGTAATAAGCTATAAGCTATTAGAATCAATAAGCTATTAAAAATCTTGACCCGCCCGATAGCTTATGCATGGTGCCATGGTACATTTTATAAACTTTGCAACCGAATATCTCGAAAACTTTAATGTTAAAGGTACTATGTTTTTGACATGTTCGCACTCAGAAAAATGTGCTCTATCGAAATCCGTGAAAAAAAATATGGGTTGTCATTTAAAAAAATTGTCGATGACGTCATAGCTCAAAAACGAACAAAACAAAAAAAAATCGATGGCTGAAAAAAGTGACATTTTATAAAATAAGGTTGACGTGTCCGAGGATTTCCTGTGAAAATCCTTCAATAACGATTAATTGAATTTATTCCAAACTTTACGAGCTCAGTGTATATAGAAACTGTTCAGTTCAGAAACTGTTTGTGATACAGTAGTTCCTATTTTAGTAAATTTAATAAATATTTCCGGAAAGATCAAATGAGTAGAGAGAGCATCGATTCTGATCGATTTCTTCACATTTGACAAATATTCTATATTTTGCAGACATAATACATAACCTACAATTTTGCGATTATGCTATAATATTGTGATAATATTTCGGTAACTATGTAAATTCACTAAATTATTAAAAATAATAGGTACTGTTTGTAACATCGAAATATGAGATGTAAAAATTTTTCAAAGGATAACAATTGCCGCAATGGGAGATCGGGGCAGTATAACTTTTCTTACAGCAAGCTACAATCGTCACTATAAAGGCTTGTTATGTTTTGATGGAATACTAATAACTAATCCATTTTAACACAAAACCCATCAAAATGATACACTAAATTAAAGAATAACTGTATTACTTCTATTCCAATTATTGTTGACCCCACTTTACCACAAAACGTTCGATGGTATTAGGTAATTTAGGCATCCAATGAATGCCAATGACGCCGATGTGACACGACCGAGGAACGTGTAAAACGGATCCGTAATTTTTGAATGGGAAACATTCTTATTCTGCGTCATATTCACCATCCAATTGTTTTATGATATGACTAGAGGTATATAGTGTGATCAATATTTTGTTATACTACATGATAATGTCATAATGTGATGTGCGATGTATATAAAATCATTTGTTTTTCCTTAAATTCCTGGAAATCGGTTATACTTGACAACGCTGTTAAAAATGCGGTAGCACCTGTGAAGGGATCGAGATAATGAGGGTTTTTATGTCTCATATTTTGATGTTACAGACTATACAATAATAATTGTAGAAACATGTGACTTTGTATACTTATGTAAAACAAGCAAAATACGGCCAAACATTAAAACTCATTAAAAGTTGTCTTTTAAATTTTCAAAAGTTAATACGTTACTGTTTACATTAAAAGCGCTCACAAACTTAATTAATTTTGATATTTGAGTAAAAACAGCCAAAGCAGAGTTTCATCTGAATCAATTTACTATAATTAGACATACAGACTGGGAATATACAGACTATATCACCTACCCATGACTGAATTATAATTTATAATTAGAATTGTGAGAATTCACAGACCAGTTTTAAATTAGAGTTACTATTATTCAATAGAAGCGAATTTCCGAATCGAGAAAAATAAATTTGTCATAATGAATAATGAACTGCAAAATCATTTAACGTCTATTATATCTGATAGTAGAGCAGAATAACTGATAAATATCAGACAGACAGACAGGATAAGAGCTGCACCGGAAATAGGAATGTCAGGAGCCCGGAAGAGGAGAGAACGGCCCCTTACAGTATGTCTGTTTTGAAGACACGCGTGCCATGCTATCGTTTATATAAAAGGAAATCGCCAGATTAAAGCGTGATTCTTCTTTGTAATAAGAAAATACCTACCTATTTCGTTTCTCGTATTACTTCTAAAGGTGTATCCTACAGCAGATGTAATAAATTATTATGTACATGAGTCTAAGCTGTAAACACCCATTTATCGTTTAATTATTGTATGTTGAAAATATAAAAAATAAAGTAAATAAATTATTGATGATTGTATTGGTATTAAGGAAGTGTCAAAATTAAATTGAAACCTGCAGGAAATTATGACATCTTAGCAACGTCGTTATTGATAAGTAGTAAGCTCCGAGCATAAAAAAGATGGGGAATAATGCCAAATTCAAATGTATGTAAATACATTGGTCTAAACATCTAGAAAAGGATATTAGAGTGAGAAAAAGACGAACACAAATTAGTAACAAAGCGTACCTCGATCTCGCCGAAGTGCTGACATCCCTTTTCAAACGGCTTTTTGCAAGCCTCGCACTTTTCACCATTATTATCAAAGGATATTAAACCACTAAAAAACTAAATTTGAACCTTTCTCACACAGTAACTACAGTAATGAACTACAGTAATGAAAACAAGAATTAATCTCACTCTTCCAGCTGAGATTCAGCACAAATTAACAGCAGTGTCTGTTAATAAACATAGCAATCGAATGACCAATGTGGATAGCATAAAATCAACTTCATTTCTTGGAGTAAATCTGTGTACCTTGTGAAAATTTTCTAAACTGGCAACATGACACAAGGTTAAATTGCCTCACGAATAACATTCAAGGTACTCTGTCACATGATATAAATATTCCAGTCGATGCTTGTGCCTTTAAATTTTCAACATTACTTGTCTAAGATATTTTAGGCGCTTTTTGCCTATATAGTAAACTTACACTAATATTATCCATAACCTCACATTTGCACCATAACCTCAAATTTGCACCATAACCTCACATTTATCGCCACATATCCCGCAGACGGTTTCTGATTGCTGTACTCGATACGTGTCGATTCAAAGGCGTTAGTCGAAGTTGAACTCAACATCGAGTACAATGCAATTCTCAAGTGACATCGTGTCATAGCACTGCTGCGTCGGTGCATATTAAACTGCTGCGAAACGTCAAAGCAAATTTTTATTTGACTGACTGAAAACCACAAAATATAATACAAGGCCATGATTGTATTTATTGTATCAAACTTGCATTTATCAAACTATTGACTATTGTATCAAACTTGCATTTAGCCGGACCGTTCAACTTTCCGACCCGCAGTCGCGAAAGTATACGAAGTTAAATGTAAACATTAATAGGGATGTAAGATAGGTATGTGACTATTATAGTATTACAATTTGCAATAAAACAAAAACAAAACAGTCAAGTGTCAGAATAGAGCGGAAATTTTTGCCCTCTATGGGAGAATCAACTAAAAATCGGTGTTTCTCGAATTTTTGAATCGATGATTACGAATTTTTTGGCAAGATCAATATTCTTATATTTTTTGGAATGCTACTATGGCGGCATTTATTATTGGTTTCGCTAAAAAACAATATAGTTCTTTCTTCACCCAAAAAAGATTTTTCTGTAGATTTTTACGTTGTTTGAACATTTCGTTTTTGAGATTGGTGGTTCACATGTCGACATCCGGACGAACGTACATTTTGAAAGTCGTTCAAAATTTAATGACGAACGTAATGGTCACCAATTTTGCTCTCCGACGAATAGAAAAATATAAAATTACGCTCCCATAGTAGGACGCTATCCCAACTGCAGACTGCAGTGCTATTACTTTTGTATCTCAAATTTGGAATATATATATTATTTCACATTTAATAAATTTGATTAAAAACTTTTTGTTTATATTTTCTACTCCAATTTTCTCTAGCAGTAGTGAATTTTCCTGCGGCCAATAGGTTTAACTATTGATTTAATGATATTTGATATTACATAATGTTAATTATTTTTCATAAATTTAAAAAGCTTCGAAAATTAGCTGCAGTAAAATTTAATTACATTTGCACTTCTTCTCTGGAAATAAATTGGAAGAAGCTTGTTCCAGAACACGATTCTCTACTTATTTCGTGCTCATCAAACTGTTCACATACTTAGAAGCACCGCAATATTATAAACAATTTTTCATGGAGGATATGATTCTGGCAGCACCCAATTTAGACACGACCCCGTGGTAATTTTGAGAATAAGGCACGTGGCAGAGGCATTACGGAGCGGAGTTTAGTTCCCGTCATTTCACACAGGATGCCAAATTGTTTGATGGGCATAATGGCTTGGTACACCCTACTTTTAACACCAAATGGATTACGTTGTACGCGTAATTTTTAAGAATCTGTTTTGGTTTTAGACTATAATATCAAACAATATGACATTTTTTAGAAAATATTGTTATATTGCCCGACCATGTTAATTGGAATGCATGCATGCTTAGTTATAGTTTTGATGTAATTTATAAAAACTAGATTTTTTTATTGAAAGAGGAATAGATAACAACTAAGTAATTGTAAGAACTATATCGCTGCTAGGTCGCTGGTATATTTATGACTACAAATTGCACCAATATGAGGCATATGGAATATTTGAGATAGACACAATTATTATTTATATTTAAGTTTTAGGATTATACAAAAATTGGATACTCAACCATATGGGGAAAGAAAACTATTTTATTGGGTAATCATTTAATAATTCGGTAATCATTATTCAATTTCATTGGGATCCAATAAAGAAAGTGTAATAGGAATTTTATTTGCAATCCAGTGATCCATTTTTATAACATCTACACTGATCTATAACATCTACATGACCAGTCTCTAAAAAAAATACTGGAGAAGTGATTATTTGGATTTTGACCTTTACTTGATACCTTTACCTGTTGCCTTCAGGTGTATTCTACAAAAGATGAAATATTCCACAAGATTCAGCATCGGGTATAAATTTTTTTTGTGTACCTAGGAAGTTCAGGCAAAAGTTAGTTGTGTATAACAAAACATTAGCGGGCAAAGGTCAAAATCAAGTAATTTGTATGTTTTATATGTTTTTTACCAAATACATTCGACCGAAAGTAACAAATATTTACATGTTTTCGGACAACTGCGCATCCCAGAACAAAAACTATGCTGTAGTTCAGTTTGATTACAGCCTTATCAAATGAGGTAAATTTAAAATGTATTATTGTTTTCATAAACCAGGGTATAGCTTTCTTCCTTGTGATCGGTGTTTTGGGGCAAGAGAATAGAAGAAAAGAAAATATGACAAAATATACTTACCCGATGAATACATCCAAATAATCCATAGCTCCGGCAAACAATTTGAAGTCATTAAGTGGTCAAGTGTTTTTTAAAGTTGTAAAATAATTATTCCAACATGTTTGTGAAAAATCCTAGCCGCCAAAATTCCAAGGTCTCTATTTCAAAATATAGAATTCTGAAGTACCTATAGACCGTACCTATGAATACCTAAATAGAATATTACCACAATGACTTGGCAGAAGATGGATCTACTATCTCATACTGAGTACAGTGATATCGAGGGTTAAGAGCGTTTCATTTTTAAAAATTACTTTGTGGTTAGGTACTAAAAAAGAGAAATAACCAAAAAAACACACCAAATGTTTTTTCTGAATTTCAACATCAAAAAATAATGTATTATAATATATATGTAAGTCCTATACGTACTTTTTAGCTACATCCTCAAACCGCACGTAGTACAAAAACAAATATATTTTGTATTACATTTACATATAAACGTTTTTGTTATCCTGTAAAATTGAGAACACTTGTTTTTGCATTGAAACCCTTAACTACTTTGCATTAATCTACAATTCCTGGGTTAGATCAAAGTTAGTTAGTTAGTTAGTTATCTGGTTAGTTAGTTAGTTGGTTAGTTAGTTAGTTGGTTAGTTAGTTAGTTGGTTAGTTGGTTAGTTGGTGCTCTTATTATAACACTCATATGGTACCTAGAGACCATAGAGCTATAGAGAATATCAAAACTCTTTTTAGGTTTACGCATGTAAGCCCAAATAAAATTTTCTTTTATTGTCTTAAAAGTCGTGGGGCTCAGTGACATGATTTTTATTTTAAATTAATTTGTGGTTTAATATATTACAGTGCTAATATTTTGGTAAAATAAAGAATTTACAGTGACCTATATAATTTATTAGGAACACATTACTCATTGCGAATTCTAAAACTAAAAAAAATTCGACATTTTAATTTAAAAATTAAATACCTAACTCTCGAAATGATGATCGTGGTAGATTTGAACAAGCGTACTATTTTCAAGATTTCTACTTTTACATTAATTACTTACCAACCTGAACTAGCCTAATCTAACTAACGACCTGGAAATATCTTTTAGAAAATCAAGTATATTAAAAGAAGTAGTAATGAAATCATAATCAGAAACACAAGTCAAATTAGTGGCGTTATCCAAAATATACAGAACCATATGGCTAATAAGAGACATACTCCGATAAATAGAATATGTAGATAATAAAAGCGGGCTGTGAAACAAAAGAGCGAGCTATCCCAGCCTCCTAATAACACGATAAGGAGTGTGGGAAAACAGGAACTTTATCAGAAGTTCTTGTCACGTGTCTTCTGTGTTGCATGTGAAGTGCTGTGTTTATTACATAACACATATCCCAGTTAGTTGTCTAGTCAAGCGAATTGGATTTCGGTAAAGCGGTATTGTAGCTATAGGTACATGTGGCTTAAATAAAAAAATTACACGAATTACCTTTTTATTTCATTACATGTTAAATTGCACGAGTTTTGTAATAAATGAAATATAATTGTTAGACCCAGACTTTTTGCTGATTCTCACTCGCTATAATTAAAATAAATAATTCATAGCTTTTTAATCTAGGACTTTTTTTTTTAAACTTGGAATCAGACACAAGCACAGTACAATCTGGAAGCAATTATGAAACTAGCAAATAGCATATTCAAATAGAGCAAATATTGTTGACATTTTTTGGCCTCATAGTAGTTATGCAATAATGGAAAGATCTTCAAAGATCTGGTTTTCCCATTCTCATATGGGGCGGATGTGGTTATGGAAAAATAAGGGATGAGAGCAAATGTCCAACACCAAGCTTAAGTATGTCCACTATCTTGCTGATTCCGTCCTTTTTTCTTGGTGTAAACATGCTAATATCGCCGTAAACGTCAGGCATAGAAGCGATAAGGCAGTAGTGATTCCTGATGTCCTAGAATTTTAGGCTGCTGTTGATAAAATCAGCGTATCAGCATCATCATATTATTATATCTGTATAACCTTGATTCCTGCTGCAGTTGCAAGGCGGTTGATAGGAGAGCTATGAAGCTCTCCTTGTTTTTCTCGAGTCCTCGAACACTGCGACGGCCGCCAGCTTAACAGTTCTGGCTTGCTGTGGAGGCATTGTAGCGTAAAATAGGGTCTTACCTCCGAATTTTTTTACTGTGCACCGATTTGCATGAAATTTTGGAATTAAGCTCATCTTACCCTTAACTTCTAAAGTGAAAATGACTCGAACTGCGCCTATGATTTTTAAGGGGTAAAAACAACCCCTTAATGGAAAAATTCACATTGCCATTTTATCGCTAGAAAACGCATCTAATATTAAGGGGTGAAATTGTAAAGTATTTTCTAACACAATCACTTCATATTAAAATCATTTCCAACCCCTTGAAAACCTTACTACCCTTGCGAACAACCCCTAAATTGAAAAAATCACAAAAAAATAATTTGACATGACATAAAAAGATTAAGTATAGAGTAAATGATATTTTATGTTCTCTCTTTTAATTATCGAATTGTCAACCACCTTTCGACCCTTCATATCAACCCCTTGATAAAAAATTGTTTAAAAAAATTACTTTTGATGAAATAAAAAGGAATTAAATGTTATTCCACGTTCTCGAAAATGACTATCATATTCTCAATCTTTTCAACCCTTAAAACGACCCTAAATTAAAACATTGAATTACACATTTAAAAAGAATTTAATTATAGAGTAAAAAATCACCATTTATGGAATAAAACATAAACTTACAAGTGGTCTGAAACTGTACCAGATTGAATTAGTAATACATTTTAAAATATTTTACAATAAAAACATGACGATACGTAAAAATTCCATAGTCATAATTTTCATATAATTTATAAAAAAAAACATTATCCTTTATGATTCAATTTCGGAGGCCATGGGCCTTCATGGGACATCAGTAAACAGGCACTGATGTCAACCACTGGTTGACGGCGGCGTTGAACGTGTTAAATGTGTTATATATACATATATGAACGTTGGTATGTATTCATGCCTACGTTTCCAAAATATGTGCCATAATATGTATATATATATATATACATAAGACAACAGTTTTGGGTCTCTATTACTGTGTACTTTCACTTTGCTCCAAAAATTCACACTCCGAAATTTTCAGTTTAATAGGTAGAAAAAAATACGATTGGTTTTTGGACCATAACTCCATCAATTTTGATCCTATCACAACTTCTAAAAAAGCATTTTAAAGGTAATTTAAAGAGCTACAACTTTTTTCATTACAATGTATAGTGAAAAACCTTTTATTTTGAAACGGTGAAGGGTGAAAGGGCTTGAGAGGGGCTGTGATTGCGCTACCGCGCGCTCTTTAAACAATCATATCTCCGTCAATTTTTGTGTGGCAGAAATAAAAAAAAACCAAATTTTTTGTCAGAAAAAGACCTACATTTTTTATCACCTCACTTTTTTACGTATCTTTTTTTTCATTTTTTTTTCATTACAATGTATAGTGAAAAACCTTTTATTTTGAAACGGTGAAGGGTAAAAGGGCTTGAGAGGGGCTGTGATTGCGCTACCGCGCGCTCTTTAAACAATCATATCTCCGTCAATTTTTGTGTGGCAGAAATAAAAAAAAACCAAATTTTTTGTCAGAAAAAGACCTACATTTTTTATCACCTCACTTTTTTACGTATCTTTCATAATTTTTAAGATATTATGAAAAAAAGGTGATTTTTTTTAAAATTCGAAAAATTCTTTTTTTCTAAAATCGTCATTTTTCGTATTTTAAAGCAGTCAAACTGCTAGAATTCATCAAACTCTTTATACTAAAGTTAATTCTAGACGGAATACGAGTAATTTTAATTTTGGTGGAAATGGCACTTATGAAACCCATCGATTTAAAAAAAAAATCATTAGATATTCCCCTTTTTTTCATTACAGCTCACTCATTTTAGGTGCAAAAGACTTTTAACAGTGCTCATTTTAAAGCTTATTTCAAGCACTACAAAATCCTGTTTCAATAGAATGCATAAAATATATCTGCTCGCCGCTAGATGGTATTGAACACATCGATAAAATTTCAGGCAAAATAAAAAAAGGCTTTGACCTTCAATATCTCGCTTAATTTTGCACGTAGCACAGTTTATAAAAAAACCATTTTGTTCATTTCTTAATCTACAACAACTGTTTATTATAAAATTTTTGTTAAAATGCATATTTTTGGAGATATTTGCAAAAAACCAATGAAAAACGTGAATTTTGAATTTTCAAATTCCAATAACTTGAAAAGTATTGAGTTTTTTGAAAAACTTTATAGAACATTTTTTGCTTAAAATGAGGCCTTCTATCCTCTGAGGTTTTTTTGAAAAAAAAAGTACACCACCGAGAAGGGGTGGCAACCCTCCGGTGCCGGCTCAGTTCGGGACATTTTCGCTTTTGAAGTTCAGGGTAAGGTGAGCCTAATTCCAAAATTTCATGCAATTCGGTGCACAGTAAAAAAAAAACGGACCCAAAACGCTTCAATGCCTCCATATGCTTGCTCTGGCATCCTTGGTTGTTGCGCGGGAGTAAGTAGCTGGGCGCTAGTATATATGACTCAAATATACGCAAACATACGCATATACGCGATATTAAATTGCAGTTTTTCTAGGCCATCTTCTTAACACTAGGCAATGCCTTCTAAATACATGAGATACATAGGTAGTAGCCTATATTTCAATAATTCTTTATTTTTGCCGACTTGGTAGGTTCCAACTTATCAAAATTAAGTTTTAGGTAATTTCTGACATGTTCGCGATAATAAATTAATAAAATTGCTGTAGAAACGCTCATAACTCATTTAATTTATATTTTCTCAATTTTCGTGAAACCTGTTAATTTGACACTTGAATAAACAGCTATACCCAACGCTATTAATTTAGCTGTAACAAAAGATATAGCTTAAATCCGCAAAATTCAAGATGGGAACTTTATGGGAACTTTCAGATATCAATTGGGGCATTATTCTACATGTTTTCAAAAATTTTCAGCTTATTAAAAATTATGGCGGGTCAGGGGTCACTTTTGTCTAATTGCATTGGCACATATAATATAAACCTAATTACATTATACGTATCATTGTTGTTACTACGAACTTATTGTGGGTTCAATATTATTATATTAATATATTGTTATTTTCCGCTTTCAAATGCCACGCAGCAGAAAATCGGAAATTCATTTTATGCAAAGGAACGAACTGAATAAGAACGTTTCTTCAAAATAATGTAAATACAGTGCTAATTTTTATTTCATTTCCCTGCCTTTGTTATTCTGGAACATCGATTAAACTTACAGCACGTGCATTAGAAACTTAGAGCCCTAAAGTTATCCTAAAACATCAGGGGAGAGCTTAACAAAGCCACGGTTCAAAAACTCCCTCAATCATTAACAATTTGTGATCCACTCTTGTAATAGCGCGGTTAGATGAGTGCACTCATCAAGTGTCCTTTGAACGGCAGACAAATGAACGCTGCCTTCATGGTCTATGGTATCGTTTAAATACAGATGGCGGTGAAGAGGTTTCATTTTCAGTTTGTTAATTTCGTTTATTTCATTTCCTCATTTTAAATGAAGACCATGTTGGTGACATATGTTGGGAAACTGGTATACCATCCAGATTAACAATTTTATGAAGGTTTAACCACTCTATGGGCCATATTATCTTAGGGAAGGTTGAAATATCAAACACCATAATAATTTACACTACTAAATACCCTTCTTTTTAACCAAGTTCTATCATCGGGAAATGATAAAACTGATGAAAATGTTAAAACTGAATCCATATTTCGTTTTTTTTACATTGATGTTGGTTAGCGTTTCAAACTATTCTTAAAGACCTGAGCTTTAAAAAATTCGAGACATGTATGGGTACAGTCAGCCTAATAATTTTTTGAAAACGAAGCCTAAAAGCGCATTTTAAAGTTTGGCCAACCAGTGGCGCAAGTTTATTCCTGGGAGGGCAAAAGTAGGGTTGCCAAAATTTCTAAAAACTCGCAGGCGAAATTTTAGTATTTTCAAGGTCAGTCGTTCTAAAATGTAAAGTTAGGGAATCGAGTTGCAAAAACATTTTCCTCGAAAAATAGATTTCGTCCATTTTCATTTTTTATGTAAGTGCAAAAATTATTTAAACATTTAACGTACTACTACATTGATATTGATACAACAACGTTGATAATTCTAAGTACACTACAATTCTAATTAATAAGTATTTATGTGGATTTAGAAGAAATAACCAAGCTGCCGGAGAATTTAAAAAAAATATCTTTTCATGGCACAAATAAATAAATAAAATGGAATATTGTGTCACCAGTCACAATTTATAAGATGAAGTCCAACCTCAGGCCCTTTCTCTTTTCAAATGGTTAATACTTCATTAGTGTCTATATGTATCTCTCTCTATATGTATCTCTCTGTGAATGTTTAAATTAGCAAGCCCATTTAGCCTGTTTTCTTTCAGTGTAGGTACTTCTTAAATATGATTTAAGTCTTCGTAATGGAGAAAGTGTGCTTTCTGCGGTACTTGTGGAAACAGGTATTGTAGCAAATATTTTTAGTAATGTGAAAATTTTGGGATAAATATCAACATTGCAACCATTAATGGCTTCTATTGCGCTTCTTGGAATGGGTGGATGATCACCCATTTTAATAAATGTTTCGTACCAGAAATGTAGTTCTGCTTCTAGGGCACTCTTACTCAACAACTCTTGTTGATCCTGCTCATAGAAGGACACCCTGGTATGAAAATTATCTATTTTGGGTTTTCCACTAGGGAGTAGAACCATAAAGTTGCTAAGTATCGTTTCCTGTTTTGAAAATCTATCGTTTAGACTAGATAGATATAATATATCCATGGCAAAAATATCGATATTTTATGCAACTGTTAGTGGGTATTTTACTTCGATGTGTTTGGTTAGCCGCTAGTCTTGGTATTTTGATCTCAATACCAAACATTTCAGCTTTTTGTTTAGCTTCGTCTAAAATTTTAATAAACTCAGCATTTTCACATCTTCAGCATTACGTATTGCAAATGCTATATCAATATTTTACCTTGAAAAAGTTTGCATAGAGGAAGAGTGAACTCCAGGAGTATTTCTATGCATATAAAGACACGATATACAAGATATAATATATAAAGACACGAAAATACGAAAGATATAAAGATATAAAATATAAAGACATGAAAACACGAAAGTCGTCGACTTTCACACACATCAACAAACTGAGCTAACTCACAAGCGCGCTCGTTTCTCCGCCGACCCTGAAGGTGCTGCCTTCCAGTTTCGCGCAAATAATCAGTGATAGGACAGGGCTGGGGGGCTTGGAGGGGGATGGGCACGTGCCCCCCTTGGTTGCTTCAATGTAGGCAACTCAGTTTGAATAATGGTCAACCCATTTTTATTCTGTAAAACTTCGCTCCTTTAGACAAAAGAGACTTGTGTGAAAACTGTGCAAACAATTAGCAATTCTTAACACAATTCTTAATTCTTAACAATTCTTAATGTCAACAAGTGGCGTAATTTTTACATTATTTATCATCATGTATGATATTTTTATTTCATATTTTTAGAATACTGAAAATTAGATTAAACTTTTCGTCGTCATAAAAAGTCGTCATAAAAGTCGTCATAATTCGTTACCATTTTAATAAAATGCCAGCTATTTGTGTATGCTGTAAATCAGATCACAATCAATCAAGGCAGTAGCTGCTATTTATTTAATTAACGGTCAACATTTCCTTGCCGCTATCACAAATAAACAACTGTTAAACTCCTACTTATGAAAAAAAAAGGATTCACTAATAAATTTATTGTTATTTATTTGGTAATTATAACGCGTCCATGATATTATTCCGAATGTTACGAATATAAAAAGATCCATTGGAACAGAGAACCTTGGTCGTTCAAATAATTCAAGTAAAATTGATTGATATTCTAGATAATGTTACCATATTAACATTATTTTGTCGTAAATTTACATACTTATATTGTGTCTGTTTTGTCTAATTAACAATAATTTAAAGTCAAAATATATATATTTTATGATGTTGTGTTGTGAGCCTACATATAATTTGTGGAGTAGTAAAACATGAATATGTTTCCCATTCCCAGAGAGGTTGCCTGTTATATTATGCCAACTCTAAACAGAGAACATCTGAAAGAAGAATTCGGCCCAAGTCACGTTCAGGAATCACTTGATCAATAGTTATAGCCTAAGTTTAAATTTATGATCTTTGTTTCTATACCAGTGATGTATTTAACTCGTATTTCTGTTCGAGAAATACGAGTTCCTAACTTAAACTAAAGGAACAATAATAATATGTTTGGTAGGGTTTATAGGTGTATCCTATATCCCCAGCATTTTATATCTTATTTTTTATTGAATATTGATTTTATATCCTAAGAGCAAGAAAATAATATGAAATATATTATGACAAACTTAAATCAAATTGAAAATGAAACCTTATGATAAAAGGATCTATGAATATTCGCCAGTATCTACATCATTTATTTGCAACTTGGTCTTGCTTGCAATTTTTTGCAAAGATAACAACAGGATTCTTTAAAAAATGTACAAATTGTAAGTGATTTCACTTAATTTTTTTCCATAATCCATTGCTGTACTAACCCAAGATTACTTCTTTACGGAATTTTGGTAGGTACTAATGGACATCCAACTTCTATAGATGTTTCTTCTGTTAAATTGGTGGTTTCTTTCATCAGATAAGGTATAGAGAACATATATGTTTATAGAAAATATAATGTGCTATAGATGATATGATATGCGCTATAGAAAATATAATGTGTTTATTATGGTTATTATTTTTTATCGGAGCTTTCATTAATTGTAACGTGATTGTAAACAATGCGATGTATGTATTACAATATAATAATGTAGTACTCGTATATGATACTAGGTACATACCTAATTATTACTGATTTAAAATGGTGACGTGCTCACCCTATATTATGTTGCCTGTGGCTGATTAAAGAGTGATAGCGGTTGCAATGTGTTATATGTGTATTCTACATGAATTATTAATAACGAGTGAAATTAGATTTCACATCGCATATATTGAAGGAGTCAATCAGATACGAATCATACAAGATAATCATAAATTGATTAATTATTATGTACTAATAGTTATTGCTGTTATATTCAGATTATAGAAACTGTTATAGCGTCCCCATATAATATAATATGTAAAATAGAAAATTATAGGGATTTTATTTGGAAGTAAAATGAAGCCTTTTAAAAATGGCAGTTGCAAAAATAACTAATAAAGGTAATATGGGGAGTAGGTAGTTGTTATCCGTTCCACGGTTGTTTGTTGTTTAAGAATTTTTTTTATTTATAATTTCCAAATTAAACTCAATACTTTTCTTGTCAAACAGGCATCCGCGTTCATTAAAAAATAAATTCTTATAAATAGGTTGACTTGGCTATACTCTTCATGTATTGGGACATTTGTGGGGCTTGGTGCGAAGCAAAATCTCGCGTTTTGTCACTACGTAGCACCAATCTTATGACTTGACCATTGATCTAATACGAGGTTAGATTACTACGCGATTATTACGAGATAAGTATATGTAACAGCACGCTGTTGCTGTTACGTCATCAGTTGAATGTGAAAGCAGTGACAGCACGAAAGAAAATAGATATCTATTAGGGATGATTTTGCATAACATAACAATCTCTTGTGCTGCTTTTTGATTTATAGATTAACTTGTGTTTTCGTCACCAATGACCCTGCATCCTACTAGCCAATATGCAGCCCGACAAAAAAATACTGGAGTATAGTCCGCCACCCGAGAGTTGATCAAAGAGGTATGAGATGGAAGGGTGGCAAAATATGCAAATCGATTAATATGTAAATCATTTACATTTTTTTCCTGTTTCATATCCTCAAATAAGAAACAATTGTATAATTTACCACCTAGACAACTGGGTGGATTTACAGAAATATTATATTTATAATATGGAATATGAAGTTTATTATCATTTTGTCTTCTATTTATAATATGGGACATTATTTCTGATAAATCTCGCCTTATTACAATAAACATACACACAAAATAAATAAATTCAAATAGGTACCAACGGGGGTTAAAATTTTGTATTTCCAAATTCCTTCTCTACATGAGCGGGAGCTGGCAGTCTTTGCCATGATTCTTAAAATACGTTTCTGTGCAATAAAAACATCCAATGATATGGTGGAGTTTCCCTAAAGCGAAATACCATACTTTAGTATATACCCCAGCCCACTTGTGCATGTATAATCATAATATTTGATCTTTATTAAAATTATATAATTTTATAGATTTTTGATATATTTGATATTAAGATAATTTTGATATTAACTGCTCACAGTGGACCTTCCAGTTGAGACACTCATCTGATATGTCCAAATCTATACTTTTTTGACGGCTATGAAATATTATATATTGAGTCTTGTCGGCATTTAAATATTGTTTGCGGTAATAGCACCAGTTATAAAAATTGGTTAAAGAAGTGCTACATTTATACTATACTAAATAATCAAATTTATGAAACAAGATAAATCAGATTTAATGAGATCTATCAGATATGAATAATATCAGAAACCATACAACCATACAACCAGAGACCATCTATCCATACAGACAAATACGCATCAGATGTCAAGGTATCAAGATTATTGGTATACATTAATGACAGAATCGGGTCCAAAACTGAGCCCTGTGGAACAAGAAAATAACTTGTTACAACCGGAATTGGCACTACTACCATTTCC
Organism: Tetropium fuscum; assembly: GCA_964058915.1. NCBI lineage: Eukaryota > Metazoa > Arthropoda > Insecta > Coleoptera > Cerambycidae > Tetropium > Tetropium fuscum. Next base: position 1,747,894 of record CAXKVY010000056.1, read on the forward strand.
ATCGTTGGAAAATGTCAAGGCAACGTTTTTTGACCGTTTCATATTTTTGAGAAAAGAGGAGATCCATTATAGCCCAACTCCGCGAATATCATACGCATATAAAATTCAAAGTCGATTCTTCTCCTGTTTTCTTCTCTTTCTCCACCATCATTATTTAATGGATCTTCGAAATCCAACATAACGTTTCCATCTTCATCGTTTGCATCTTGAATAATTATAGTTATTATCTAAAGGTAAATCTCATATCATTCTAAATCATTACTAAATGTGTCGATATCAAAAACAGTTTCATAACTATTAAAATTTGTAGAATAACGGAAGGGAATTTTGATGCTAGGAGTTATAGGGAGATAGTTCCGATGACTTGGAAGGATGTTAAGAAAATATTATAAAATTTATTATAGGTATAAAATAATAATTATAAGGAAATACATATTTTTCGATAAGCAGAGCAATGTCCAACGATTGCGTTATCTATATTTACTTCCTTTCCGGTCCGATCAATTTCCGACAGGAAGCTAAAATGATCTACTAATTACTCCAGTTGGAAGATACTTTCTTGTGGTTTGATAACACTATATAATTAACTAATGTTAGCAGAAACTACGGAAGATGATAAAGTACTAACGTTAAATTTATATAACCTAGTATAGTTGTGTATTCCTCTCATTTGGAGTTTGCTTTCGCATTGGGTCTGACCTGCTCAAAACAAGGCTCCAGATGTCAAAAACCTTGCGAGATATATAATTCGAGATACGAATCGCATCGGAATAACTTCAAAGTAATTTAGATATATTATTTTCCATATCTTAGTCGATAGATGGTGTCGGATTTTTAACCATTCGCAATTTTCGGACATTTAACTGGTACGTAAGCTTAAGGTCGTGTATCAGACGTATCAATCGCGGATGAGAGTCTAATAATTATTGTTAATATTCCCACTTCACATGTGACGAATTATATATGGATTCATTTTTCAATAACCACATCACTCTGATAACTTAGAACAAAGAGGAAAGCAAATGTTTTAAAGGCATCATTGTTTTAATTTGAGTACGTATTATTCTATTTCTATTACATTTAAATACACATTGAATGATTTTTTGTGTTCTGTATAGTAGACACGCGCAGATGTTTCAAAAATCTTTTACTGCTTTCAGCGTAGAGTGTGTAACGTCCTGAGGGGAGAACAGTTCAATAATTCACTAAGAGAATTGGCAATGTAAGAGTTGGATTGTAATTTATGCAGCAATTTCAAGTTTTCAACTTCAGATGAGTTTTATCATTCTTTTCATAATGACACTCGTAACTCGTAAATTGCTTTAAATTGCAATTTTATTCTAAATCGGTAGTTTCAAAGAATATGAACCATATTCGAAAGAGTATATTATTCAACGAGCAATCAATGATAGTCATTATTAACGCAGGGTGACGTTGATAACACGAGCCGAAGACGAGTGGTGCAAATCGCCCAAGTTTATATTGGCCACTAATTGCAAATTGAATATTATGAACGAGTTGTTTTTCAGTTCTCAATGCGTTTTTGGACAAAATAAAGGAATTGTGTTTGTATTAAAATAAAGGAATACTAGACCTAGAATATACCTAGACTAAAAAATAGAAAAGCACCGGGTTTTGATAATATTGAAACGGAAACACTAAAGAATCATATAATATATTACTGCTCCTCTAAAATATTTGATAAATAAATCAGGAGTTTATTCAGAAATTCTTGAAATATCTGTCGTAAAACCCATTTATAAACCAGGAGATATTAAAACACTTTGGAAATATATTCTTGGGTTATTATAATATGGCCCATGGTGCTGGACAAACAAGATTATATAATGAAATATTTTAATAACTAATAATATTTTTTACGGCAAATGAATTGACCTTATATTTTTAGCTGAAAATAATAATAGGAAATCATATCACGTATTTGTTTAAATAATAACAGGAAAACATATTACGTATTTGTCCAACGCATCACGTTATGCATCACAAGAGTGAACAGCAATCATATTTCACGTTACGTTATCATACAATTACATAGATGTGGTTTGAGGGCACATATTGCAACTAACACACTATTATTAGGATATATGACGTTATTTAATAATTATCGATATAAAAAAATAAGAACTAGGATGTGCATATGTGCATAAGAAAATATATGTGGACATAAAACCACAATATAACATAATATTGCAATTGACGCACTATTAATATAGGTATGTCATTACTCGATCAACGTAGTTAATTTACGTATAATTCGTGATAATATTAAAAAATACGCCTTCCACAAAAATAAGTCTTAAATACGCTATAGCAGATTTGAGAAAAATTACAGAACTAACGCTTTCAGATTACCAAAAATAACGTTGCGGGCAATAATATGTTGTATTTAAAAAGTGTTAGTAGGTTAATAAACACCTTAGAGTTGAATATGATAATTTTTTATTTTGTATATACTTATGCAGCGGCCATTATGGGGGGTAACAACAGATAGAACAAGTTTTAAGACCGTTCTAGACCATATGACTTTTCGAGTAATTTTTCATCGTTACTCTGCGCAGCAAAAAGTTTTGGGTGCGTGATACCTAAGTGGAGATATACGAAGTTAATAATTCTAACTCGGAACTCAAACTTCGTTGCTCTAGCACTAGCAGTAAGAACATTTCAGGAAATCTTACGTTACAAATAGAAATTTGAAATATGCTGGATACTTTTTTATGTATATATCTAGAATTAATACACATTTCCTGAAAACTTCTTTAAAAAAAATAACACTCATTTTTAAGCAAAATAAAATAATTCGAAGGTAAAAAAAAAACTTTCCAGGATTCTAGAATATTTAACAAAATATTTGGTATAATTACTTATTTATAATATAAATTAGTTTTCGTGGTATTTGTAAAGTTGTAAAATTGTAGGTATAGAGCCGTAGGTATATATAAAAGTGAAGAGAAAGTATCTGAAAAATATAATCGGAGCATATTACTCTGTGTTAAATTTTAAAAATATCCTTACAAAATGTCTTTCAGTTTTTTTGTGAAGAATATACAGACGTACGGTACCTATTGAGTATCTAGGTAGCAAATATTTTTTTTAACCAATAGACTAGGCATATTAGGATAAATAGGGGAAAGTTTTGCCATAGTCGTCATTTTCTCACCCATGATTTTGGTCCCTGAACATAAATCTGAACTTTGCTGACAGAAATTTTGTTCGGATTCCTCTTTTTTTTTAATTGAAAATTTTAGCACCTTTTTCGGTTTATCGCCTACCTATATCTCAAAAACTATATGTTTTATTGAAAAGTCCATTCTGTACAAAATTAAAGTAGATAAAATTTCCTACATAGGTACGTAAATTTTTCAGGTACTTTATTGTTTCTATGCCCGATCGTTCCGGCGCTAGAGTGCCCTTGAACAGAATAGAGACAGAATGATCAAAATGCAAAAAAAGTGACAAAATCCGATTTATGGCACTTTACAACCAATTTTCGTGTATACAATCCATGTTGACCCTATATGCTTTCACAGTTTTGAAAATAAAGAAAGTATTGTATTGTATTGCCCTCTTCTTCCATCCAAATTTTTCCCATTTTTTTTTAAAGAAGCTCTCATAAAGAAATGGCAGAGCCTATATATACAATTTTCAGTTGCCTGTAGCTTAGATAATATTCCTCGGGGTATACATAAATTGTCGTTGAGTATTATTTAGTAATTGAATCATAAAACTACATACCCTTTAATGATGGCCTCCTGTTTTCAATTATGTAGTAATCATAGATTATTTCTCGTATTGATGAAATTTGACCAACATTCTCTAGATAAGATTCTAGAGAATTAATTTTCCTTTAAATTTTGGAAGTTGGTGAAAATTACGATGTACAAGGTGTTTCCGCATCAGCTTTTTGTTCCTCAGAAACTTTTCTAGAACTTCTGCCGGATACGCCGGTGGCATTTAATAATCGCTGTTTAAAGTTACAAAATGGAATAGGGTCAAGAATTTAAAAAATTGCATTAATATTTACTTATATATTTCATGTGAGGAGATGTTTTATAATAATTCTAATCTACGTTTTTACAGAAATATGGTCGTGTAATTTTTGTTTTTATTCCTATTTTGGTGTAATGTGGATCTACTAATTCACTTTACAGTACTTTTAGAGGAATCATTCTTGCCATGCCAAAAATATCTGAAACGATTCCAAGACATTTTTTTGGATAATAACTACATTCTAAAATTTTTAGGCAGTTTTGAGAAAAACGCCTCTGGGGAATGAACGAATAAAAAAATTCGAGCGTCCTCCGGGTTTAATCACTAAGTTGGGTCTCCAGAGCATTATTAGTTTTTATTATGTACTTCCACCACTATTAAGTAAATCTGTGAGTCACTTATTACCGCCGCCCGGAAACAGACCGCCATATTTCTCCTTCATCTATGTTTCTTTGACAACATCACCACAAAGACTTTCATTCCTCTAGATTTTTGTGTCCAACTGTTATTACTAGTGTTAGTAATTAACAGATATAATTAACTGAAACCAATATGGTGAAATTAAACCCCCGATGTTAATTAAAGTGCATTATATAGTATCACTGCAAACATGAATCAGTGAGGGTTACGGAAATTGCGAAGGTAAACTGTATACAGACTTGATAATAATAGTAGCTGTGACATCGACCCTCGAACTGTCACCCTAAGAGACAAATGATACAAATCCATTAGAGCTATCTCGCGCACATCATAATATAAAATACGCAATCACGTCGTCTACACCCTCTAAAAAGATAACAAACGGCTTGGAATTGAATGCGAAAAGAAGAGCAACATATGTTTAATAAAAACTTGCTTCCACTTCACTTATTGCTAATTTATCACTTTGTAACATCTTTGACTTCTGAATGGTGTAGTTGTAAATACATTATAAGCACCCTAAGAACGTGGCAACTCGGTGCAGATGAAGGGGGATGGAATATACCATAATAAGTAAGTATTGCCCTCGGAAGAACCTTGCAGTAGTAGATAGGTTTAATTTTTTTTAAAATATAATGAAACCCAATGTGTTGTCTTATACCTATTCAGATTAATGATAGGTAAAATTAGACACTCAACTTTTAATATTCAACCAATAATAATATCAATATAAAATCAACAAAATATCTACTTGTATTTAGTATTTGTTATAAACATTTATTATAATTAAGGATATGTAATATAATTAAGGAACATACAGTTCCTCTAGAATAGAAATTGATATCAGATTGCTCATTCGATGCGCGCTGGTTTTGCAAGGTTGATGGAGAACTGTCTCCTGAGTTTGCAACCAAAAAATCGCAGTCCAACTCCTTCTGGATTTAGTCCAATAGGGGTGTTCTAATATTGTGTGGGTGTTTTTTTTGGGTCACTTATACTAATAAAAATCTCTACAGCGTCATTTCCCTATAATAATTTTTTTTGATGTTGATATTAACCAGTAGAGGTATTTACGATTACAACAAGCAAACAAGTGCCTAGGAACCACTCACAGACTAAGAGGACATTTTAAACCTGTCTTTGTAATTGTCTTTATCGTGAATTAGGCCTTCTGGGGAAATCATGCAAAGAAAATGCGCTCGGAACTGTACTTTATGGGTGGTGTGGAAATGAGTTCAATTGACAATTAACATTTACACGTAAATCAGTGAAAACGCAAAGTTACTTGGACATTATATTCCACTTGTTTCAATCGTCTTACTTCAAAATTTCATTTAATCATCCCTTTTAAATATGCTTTAATCTTAAAAAATTAACAATTTGGAAAAGCGGTGTGACTTTTATTAAGTATAACTAACCCGCAAAGACCGCCTTTTGTTTGTATATTTCCTTAACCATGATAAATAAATATGGGGGATGTTCTCCCATACCGTCAAAAATCAAAGTTACCAAAAAAATTTATTAGGAAAAGTTGTAGATAATATTATTGTGTTTAAATTTGAAAAAAAATATATAAAAAACACCCCTATTATAACACCATACAAGGGGTATGAACTCTGACTTTTTGGTTGTATACTCGGGAGACCATCCTCCATCAACACTGAAAAAAATTTGCTTGCCGGGAATTATTTGTTGGTGCTCACAAATAACAGAGAAACCTATAGAGAAGGTCTACTTTTACTGTACTACAGAGATGTAGTAGGCAATATTGTTCATTTTATACCGCAAGACTCACAAGATAATAATAAACCCAGCACAAAACATTTAAGAAAAGTCTAGGTTTTTAGTAGGTTGGTTTCAATTCTAGCTAGCCTACATTTACGTAAGTACTGTACAAACAATTGCTGCATAAATATAATATATATAGAAGATGGCGAGGATAGTGATAATTTTTTTTTAATGTAGTTGACGTTGATAAACTACGTGACTACTTCGTCGATTTGTAATAAATTGGTTACAGAAGACAAATAGCTATCAATTTTGCGACGAAAATGGATTCATATGAGTCATATAATATAGGAAAAGCGCTGCAGAAAATATGATTTGGTTGAAATAAACCAAAATAAGAGAAGACAAAATGGTTCAAAGAAGAAAACTGACCAATAATTTATTTACACGAAACATATTCATTTCTCTACTGCCGCACAAAAATTGGGTAAAGACAACAGCAATGAAGGCCTTCATATAACAATCTCAAAAGGTGAATGCGGATGATGTAAAAACATCGTTAAGATTACTATTAACGATGTTTTTACATCACCTGCGTTCATCACCTTTTGAGATTGTGATATCAAAGCAATTATTGGTGTTGCATTTACACAACTTTAATCATATCATCAATAGTATCAACATCAAGAGTAAATCGTTAGGAGTTCAGATTACCTCTTATGAATGATTGGTGACCACGAAAATGGGAGTTGGAACCTTTCCATATAGGGTAGCAAGATGCCGATGAACCTGGACTGGTTTTAGACTTCGAGCGGGAGGACCAGCAGTCGATCACCGAGCTGGAACGCGCTCACCTTAAAGCCCACATTAAAGCTGCAGAACACCTCTCATGTGCAGCAGAATATGGATAAGTCATTCCACTCTGTCTTCTTTAAGAACACACAAGACAGAGACTTATCCAAGAGGTTGACCTTCGCCTTTTTGAGGTCAGCTGAGCTGAAGTCTGAATCTGAAGGATTCATCATGGCCTGCCAAGAGGGTGTACATAACACACTCACGAATTAATTATTTATTTGAAATTCGCTACTTTTAAACCTGGTGTTAGATGAGTTTTTTTTTAAGTATGACCTGAAAAGATAATGTAGAGAGTTTAGAATCATCATTGGCGTGAAATAAAAATGTTGAGATTTGGTTGTTGATACTGATGATTGTATGGTTGGTACTGATTACATATCGATTTGATCAGCTATTAGCGGTGGTAAATTAATAAATGCACATTGTGTTTAGCAGGTACTGTCAGGGAAAATTATATAATTCGTATGATGTCAAAAATAAAATAAAATAAATTATTAGCACCTATAACACTAATTACTTACTATATCATAATTTCTTTATCACTAGCACCATTATCAAATATATACCTCCATTTAATTACTGAATGGAATACATTAACTTGGACCCAATATATTTTGAATATAGTTTCACATCTTTAAAATGCTGAGGCTGCTATCGCTTAAAAACCAAATAAAACATGCAGTGACAAGACCAGATTTGAAAATTCAGAAACAGATGAAACCCACAAAATATGTAATTATGAAATCTACAGGATGCCGGAGCATCAAAGTGTTACAAAATACACATCATAAATTCAATTTAATATTAAAATAGCGCTTTGTAGGTCTGCAATCGCAGTAGGTGCCTTCGTAATTCGTATGTTTCCAGAGGCAAGTTCAATTTTAAAGCAGGGATTCTAATACAAAGCCGCCCGCTCTGCGACTGTCACTTGTTTCTGACAGGGCACTGCTTCATATATCTCATCGAGATATTAACTTTGAATGAAAAGATAAATACCGACAAGTGCTATAAAGTGTAATTATGTTCAAGTATTATTACATTTACTATCCTCTGAAACTCTAAATGATAATCATTGTCTCCTAAAAGCTAAAACGGCTACATTTTTTATTAAAAAAAATATAATACCTATAAGGTTTCTATTTTCTGCTTAGGGCACTGAACTTTTCGGAATTTAAAAAACGGTATATAGTGGTACTTATTAAAAATGGATTCATTAACATGTTTTAAGTGCAGTGAGTAAGTACTAATATTAGGTAGTAAGTTATAATGTATGGTCTTGGGTAGAGATAACACGTAGGGCAATGACACCTATAAATATATATATATATATATATATATATATATATATATATATATATATATATATATATATATATATATATATATATATATATATATATATATATATATATATATATATATATATATATATATATATATATATATATATATATATATATATATATATATATATATATATATATTAAAAACACATACCTTTTAAATACGGCCTCGTTCCTTCAATTATGTAATAATCGTAGATTTTTTTCTGGTTTGGCCAATATTTTCTAGATAAGATTCTGTAGAATAAATGTTCCTTTTATTTTAGGAAGAGGTGGAGAATGACCAGGTGTTTTCGTAACAGCATATTGTCCCTCGGAAACTTTTCTATAACTTCTGTCGGATGTGCCAGTGGCTTTTAATAGTCGCTGCTTAAAGTTACAAAGTGAAAAAGAGATGACCTCACTTGCCTATTTTTCATAAAATCATATTGGCAACTAGGTACTTCTTTTGTTTGGCCAGGCTGCTTACTTATTGGTAATGGACCAATATGTCCATGGCCAATAAGTGAACTTCTGGGGGTAATTTACGAAATGTAGATCTGAAATAAAGACTCAATAACAAATAAAGTAAAATAACATAACTTCAAGAAAGAAATGTTTACCTTTACATCGGTTATATTCCTTTTATTTAACGAAAAACACTTAAAAATTGTACAAGAACACAATTAGTCTACTTCACAGATTGTTTTAAGAACAGTAAGATTACTAAGAAATAAAAGTCAACCTCACCGGCATAAACAACTTGTTTATAACAACAACATGTTTGGGTGTGGTTCAGTACAGACGCCACTGGATCAAAAACCACTCCTACTTTTGCCGAGTTGGACCAAATAGGGTTAATGCGCCGGTTTGCCTATGTACATTTTAGAAAAATGCACTCTATCAAGCTTTAATCTCGACAAAATATACAAAATTATTGGCTTTAAATACAAATTCATAGAGAAATTAAAAAATAATAAATTTTCAACGAAATATAAAAATTTTTCAATGCGTAATTTTGATATTTACTCATAATTATGAATTCATCACACAGTATGTATACCACATGATAAATTTTAGTCTCTGCGTATATTGATGCGGTAACTAGCTACTTACCACCCAATTATGAAACAGTAGTCTGGATTATTTCTTGAGGATGTATCATTAGTGTGTAATTGATAAATGTTATAATATAAACCGTTTATACAACGTATTAAGCTTTAATATACACTCCCCGGCACAAAATTCCGTCACCCTAAAATTTTGCCCAATTTTGATGTTTTATAACTTTTTTATTTTTCATCTGATTTTCATAAATTTTTTACCAGTCTGTAGATCAGTTCATTGTGTGTCTTTTTAATTATTGTAATAAGTCATATTTTTCGTCCAGGCAATATTATACAGGGGTAAATCAAAATGTTGTTTTTTGTCGTAAACTCAAAACACCCTGTGGAAAAATTGACGCGAATAATTTTGTTTACAAACTGTTTGCTGCCATCTTAGACGTATTGTAAACATTTTGTTTTTTGATTCATCCCATTATCTCATTTCTTCTGCGAGCAGCAAAATTTTAAATGAAACGCTGATTTCAAGCTTATTTTTATTAACAAAAACATCCACTAGGTATATCACAAAATTAATTAACAAAGACAAATTTTAATAACGTGTATGTCCTCCTCTCGCAGCAATGACAGCTTGCATTCTTCGTGGCATCGAATTAATAAGATTACTTATTCTGTCTTGAGGAATAGCCTGATATTCTTCTGTCAGCGCCAGCCGTAAGTCTTGCAAGGTTAGTGGTTGCACAGGACGGCGACGGAGTGCTCTTTTAAGAACATCCCAAAGATGTTCGATTGGGTTGAGATCCGGGCTACATGCGGGCCAGTCCAATCTTGGAAGTCCAACCTCATCCAGATATTCGCTCACTACCCGTGCAACGTGAGGTCTAGCATTATCATGCATTAATGTAAATTGGTTCCCAATGAAAGGAGCAAATGGAACAACAATTTCTTGGAGGATTTCCTCAATGTAACGGTGGGCGGTTAGTGCTCCATTTTCAACAAATACAAGGTCAGTACGTGCATCGGTAGAAATACCCGCCCAAACCATGACTGAACCACCGTAATATTGCAGTCGCTCAGATATGGTGCAGTCTGCATATCTTTCATTTCTACGTCTGTATACCCGTTCACGACCATCCGGCGACCTTAAACAAACCCTGGATTCATCTGTGAATAGTACGTTTCCCCACTGTTCTACAGTCCAGTCAGCATGCGCTCTTGCTAATCTCAGTCGGTGTTGTCGATGCCGAGGAAGCAATTTTGGACATACTGCTGGCCTTCGTGAATGCAATCCTGCTTCTAACAATCTTCTACGTATCGTTCTTTCACTTACACTTACTCGACGTACCATTTGCAAGTCATTTTTTAGATACACAGCAGTAGCTCCTCGATCTCTTAAAGAACTCATAATGACAAAGTGATCATCAGCTTGAGTGGTCATTCTCCTTCTGCCAGAGCCTTGCCGCCTAATAAAGTTTCCCGTCTGTAGATACCTATTCCAAACATCACAAACTGTAGACCGCGCAATTCCCAGAGTACGGGAGACATAACTCTTATTGCGGCCATCCTCTATTAAGGCAACAATTCTACCTACGTCTGCTGTAGTTACCATGATGACAACACACTAAATTAACTGTACTGTCAAATATTCTGTCACAATAACCGCGTATTTAGCCAACGTCGATGTTTTTTAATTAAAAATGATAAAATTAACAGCGTTTCATTTAAAATTTTGCTGCTCGCAGAAGAAATGAGATAATGGGATTAATCAAAAAACAAAATGTTTACAATACGTCTAAGATGGCAGCAAACAGTTTGTAAACAAAATTATTCGCCTCAATTTTTCCACAGGGTGTTTTGAGTTTACGACAAAAAACAACACTTTGATTTACCCCTGTATAATATTGCCTGGACGAAAAATATGACTTATTACAATAATTAAAAAGACACACAATGAACTGATCTACAGACTGGTAAAAAATTTATGAAAATCAGATGAAAAATAAAAAAGTTATAAAACATCAAAATTGGGCAAAATTTTAGGGTGACGGAATTTTGTGCCGGGGAGTGTATATTTAACAAATATTAATTTGTTGCAAACGTCTTCGTACCATTCATAGCTGGTAAGAAAAATATTGCATTCGGGATTCAAAAAACACAATTTTCGCTTTCTCGAATTCTTTTATAAGACCTAAAGCAACTGCTTACTTCTTGGATCGTATTAATGTTATTTATATTTTTTAAACTTAGCAAAATAGGTGCAAAAGTTAAGACTCCAAATTAATATAACAAAAGTGTCAGGAATTTTAACTAAGATAAATGTGTTAGAATTAAACGGTGCCGTGATTCGATAATATTCTCTGTTTAATAAAATCTCAGAAACGCGGTTTGCGGATTTGCTGAAACCTGAAGCATATAAATAATCTCCCGCCATTAGTCGAATAAGTTCATGCTTTCAGTGACGTATTTTTAAATTAAAAAAAAAATGTATGGAGAAAATAATTTTCCAAAAGTAGCGTCAGTGTGATGATATGTTAATAATAAATGTTTTGTTAAAACAAAACATGGTAGTACATCAGTTTATTTTATATTGCAGGTAGGACATTGGAGTGAGCGCAAAGTTTCTTAAAAGTTGCTGCACAAAGGTTAAATTTGTAATCTACATTGAAAATTCTGGTTTAGTTTTTTGGATGCACAAAATATTAATGTCATGGCTGTATGACGACAATTTGTAAAATTATGTAAATGCAATATTTCTTTCCCTTTATCCCCTATATACCTTTTCCAAAATTGCTCCGGTCAATACCCTAAAATTTCGTCAAGTAAATTTAGTGAATTATTCCATTTAGGAGGCAGAATCTTTGTACAAACAAATTATTAAATTTGCTTACTTTTAGTTTAATATACGAAAAGATAAATAGTAAAAATAGAAGTTTTGGCACTTCTATCTATGTAAAAAAACGTTTTAACAATAAAAGTATCGAAAACGCATATTTTATACTAACTTATCTACCTTATATCGATTATTTTAATCAACTCTAATATGCAGCTGGAAACGTACACCAGCGAATGAGCTGTTCATGGTAGAGAACTTGTTATTGCCTACTTCTAGGTTCATGCTAGATTAAATTATACAAATAACAATACCCCTCTAATTATAGTGGCTGTACGACTAAAATATATATAAAAACGTTACTTTTTGCACCGAAGGGGTAAACTACTATATAGAAACATTTACCTGTTCGGTAACCCTTACCTGATCTTGTCCTAGCACAATAATAGGAAAGCAAGAAAGGGTTTCTTACATCAACCCGCTTTCATTATTATTTAAAAGTGGTTGCACGGTGGTTACTTCCGTATTTTATCTAATTTTAACAAGATTTAGAAAAAAGGTTGAAATACCTAAATTTAACCCTTAACATTTGACCGTGTGAAATTGATTTTATAAAGGAATCCCGAATTATTCTGAAAGGATTATGATTGTCATGCTCAAGGGTTCCATGATGGTTTTATCATTTTTTTCTCTCAATGTATTATTATGAGAGGCGTGAAACTGTGATACGCAAAATATTTTTTTACAATTATTGGGGTAAATTGAATTGATGTTTAATTTTTTCACACGTTTGTGATATAGTTTGAAATCTCTTATAGTTTTGCGGTTTGATCATTTGTCATACAAATGGATTAGAAACCACTGAACTGATGTAAAATTACATGTTCCTTTAATACGGGGGGTACTTCTTTTTTATGAGTGATTAGAACTATTTATATAAAATTAAATTAAATTACAAATTGTTTCATTATACAGGGTATTTAGTTTTTGGCAGATATTACTTACGTTGCTTATGTTTTGCTTATTAGAATAACCATAAAGCGACCTTACAAATTCAGATTCCAGTTTGATATTGCACTTTGGTATTATACTTGAAGATGTGAATTTAGTTTAGGACTAATAAGGAATTGTTCCTTATTAGTATTAATAATATCACTTACTTGCTAAGGAAAATATTTTTATTATTTATTTATCTATTATAATAGATAAAATCTTAAGGATGAACCCCATTAAAGGGATAGTAGATATAAAACAAGAAATAAAATGCAAATATATATAATGGAAATATATAATGGAAATAAAAGTATATAATAGAAATAAAATAGGATCCAGAATTATCCCAGTAGCTCTCTACTGGGATCAATTCTGGCTACTATTAAAGGGATAGTAGATATCAAATAAGAAATAAAATGGAAATGATATATAATGGAAATACATAATGGAAATAAAATAAAATAGGATCCAGAACCGATCCCAGTAGAGAGCTACTGCAAAACAAAATTCGGAGTTGATATTTATTTTGAACGAATGTAACAAATTTGAATTTTGAAATTTTATAAATTTTCTGGTATCAAACAGGCCATCGATACCGATCAGATGAAGTTTCAGTAACAAGAAATTTTTAATGATCTTCATAAGGGCTTTTGAAATGTAATATATTATAATATCTCTACATTATAACATATGTCGAATATTTGTTGTCAGAATCCGAGTTACGTTTTTTGGTGGCTCCAAATGAAAATGTTGTTAGTTGATAATAATAGTGGTTATAATAAAGGCAAAATTTGATTAGCAACTACCTGTTATAATTTTCATAACTTTTGAATGAATAAAAATAAGTATTACTAATATGTAGATAAATCTCGAAACAATTATAGGTACATTATTTAAATTTTTAAAATCGTAATAGTGGCTGCCTGATGCCACACAGTATATGTAATATGCAATGTATGCCATACAAAAATGCTGTTTTTTAAATACTTGCTATAGAGCTTTTTATAGAGAGGACTTTTTAAAATTTTAAATACCTTTGTTAAATTTTAAACTAAAAAATTAATCGTTTATACCATCAAATCAATTGAAATGCCAATCATTATTGTAAAACTTCTGTGTCGTTCTAAGTGCCAGTTCTGCAGTTAAAACCAAAACCAAGGGATATATAATTTTATATAAAACAATATCCCTTTTCACTATTCAATATTATTAAGTATGCTTTATTATGAACATCACCGCCATGGAAACTATGATAAAACTGAAACAACAAAAATTATATAAGAATTATCTAATGATGTACACCATTATCACATTATTATCTACTATTACACCATTATTATCTAATGATGTACACCAGCTGGTATCTTTCAATATGACCGTTTGGAGCCGAATTTCGCGTTCTTGCTGAGCAGGCATGCTTAGTCATAATCTGAAGATATCTGAAAAACAAACAACCAGTTTATTTATTAACATGGAATTATTAATCAAATCACCCAACAATTACTACAACTTCTTGCAACTTTGTTGTCATGCATGAAATTATTATCAACTACATGAAATTTTCCAATTCTCGGAATTTAATAATTGTCACGATCCTATTGTCACGATCCTCATATTATTTCCTATCTACTAGCAATGTTTAAAAATGCTTTATATTTTGTAATTTCTAAACGTTGTTTGTGTTATCGGGATGGAAATAGGTAGTTTGTTCCCATTCGTATTTTAAGACAATAAACGGACAGGGTTGGTGATGGTCTATTTTGCAAGGCAGTGAACTTTTTGCCAAATGTGTAACTGAGACAATTTCCTTAGGTTTAATAAATTTTCTTGCAAGAGCAATCATTTACGATCTTGTCAATCGTTACGTATGATGTTGTGGAAGATACGATTAGTGTATATAGCCACTCGTGATTCTTTTATAATACGGTTCCTTGAACAAGAAAAATTATTTAATTTTTTGTAGCAAATTGTAAGATAAATTTGGTAATTTATGAATATGTTAAAAAGTTCACCGTTTCCAGATATTCGAGAAACTGTGTTTTCATGGCCTATGACCTCGGGTAATTATTACTCTTTCATTCATTCACTTTCATTTCATTATTTTAACAATATTTTGATGACATCTAACATAAAAAAACAGAATGTTTTTCTTGGATTATTATTAATGATAATCCAATTATTTATAATAATAATGTAATCATGAATTATGTTTATAAATATTTCAGCAGCAAATGATTTTTTAAATAAATTTCAATTTGTAAATATACCCAAGCAATGCGCTGTCTCATATAATAAATAGGGTCATAAATAAAAAGTTTCATATATGCCTGTAATATACATGCATGCAAACAAGATGATAACCCCATTATGTAGCATATGCAGAAAAAGGGGGAGAAGCTCATATGCCATCTCTTTCAATCTCTCAAATTCTCCTTTATAATGTCTTTATCCAACACATGTACCAATGGGATAAATGAAATAAATGTTTGAAATACATTGGGTTAGTGATAGAAAATGTCATACAGGCACTAAATTTACTATTAAGGGTTACGCTTACACGCAGGTAATACAGAGAACAATACTTCTGACATTATTGTTACACATCGGTTTTTAAAAGTCTTTTCTATTATAATTTGCATATTTAAAAGTCAGTTTCTTTTCCAGGTATTTGTTGAGGAGATACATTCGATGCTGCAAGATTACTTGCTATGAAATTTAATATTTTATTTAAACTTTTTTAATTTAAAGTTTATGCGTAATATGGGGAAGGGCTTTTTATAAATAACGTTTTTGTACATATATTATATAAGTAGCCCATCAGGTATCTTTATGCGTGTGAAAGCTTTAAAAAATATCGTTTGAACTATTTCATAACTATTGTAAGAGCTTCGATGGCAGCGCCAGTGTGACACAATTTGAAATAAATAAATGTAAGGAATCTCTCCTTCGGAGCACATCTTTCCATATATCGTGAAACCACTGTCGGTTGATCAATGTGTGCTTCATCCGGTGTAGAATCAACTGATATTGAATAATATTTCTATTGTTTTATTCTTGCTGACAATCAGATACTAGATGAAAGATAATGGACGTATCCTTCTCCTTTATTTGCCTTATCTTTCAAATGAGTAAAGAGAAATGGATCGTACTCTGCCAGCAATAGATATGTCCACAAAAAAATAGTATACATTAAAAATAGTGAGGAATGAAGCTTTTGATAATAATAGCAAAAAAACCGTGCCTGAAAAAAAGTCAATCCAAACCACAACAGCGTACGTAGAAAGTGCTTGCTTTATTTGAATCGGATAAACGCGTTGTCATTGGTTCGACGTCACATGCTTGGTAGGTCTGCAGGCGCGATAGATCAACCGTGCTCCGTACTGTACAGCGTTAGGTTTATTCTCGTTAGAACAAAGTCTGCATATTTTTGACAGTATTATCTAGTAGTGCCTTTATTATTTAGAACGTCAAATATAGTTTGTTTATTGCTTAGTCAAATATGGAGGAGGGGTTCCAGAAAGGAGATTCACATAATTTGCCGAACGTAGACGTGATTATGGTATCCGATTTTCTCGCGTCAAATACCGACTTCAACCAGCCCCAATCAAGTGGCGTGAAAGCTAGTCGGCATAATAACTATCGGCACAAATAACCGGCCCGTCCTAGCTCTTAATAGTCACTAACCTAACCCTACTATAACATCCAGTCTGACGCATACAGCTGGCCTGTGATGTCATCTGCCTAGTCTCGCTCGCGGGAGCATTTTCCTAGCCTCGCTGCGTTGGGGTAATTGCTATTACGTATAACGCAGAAAGTAAATCACTATTACTTTTTTTACTTTATAGGGGTTTATAATATACATAGATCTATCATTTTCAGTTGAAAGCAAAATTTTGTGGACAGATCTATTCCAAAATACCTAGAAAATTGTCATTTCTTGGTGAACCAATTAAATCGTCATCACCTCTAAAAGCTAGTCCTCGTTCTGCAATAAATTTTATTGTACTAACGACTCGCAACAAAACTTTTTTCCAATATTGCGATTGCTCTGCTTCTTCTATCGCTAAATTCTGATCGATACGTCCCTGTGTCGTACCAAGTTTTGCCAAAATCGCGATAGCCTCTTGATGATTTTTTCAGTTTTCATGTTCAGAAATGCTTCCACATGCATGTTTCCAGTCATTAAATCCATCTCCACTGAGTTGTATTCTCCGAGTTGCGATTAATTTGTAAGCATAACAGTAAATTTTTCCCTTGGTTGGAGAAAAACAAAGCCAAAAACGATTTAAGGTCTCATTATTCTTATTTTTGCGGAGAAACAGATGTTTCGAGCATTTTCGGGTGGCACTAGAATCAGTTTTCTTCTAAAATTCTGACGATTTTACATCATATGATGACCTTTATTGGCCAAAAAAGTAATCATATCCTGCGTGGCCAGAGACCAATATCATTGCCGAAACCATCAATTTTCGTTGATGTGGGAATGACATGTTCTTCAATTATCGATTCTGGTTCTACTACCGGTTCAGCAACTTGAGGATTGTCACAAAATGGTAAGTCCAGGCCTGAAATTATGCCGGGAAGTATATATATATATACGTATATATATATATATATATATATATATATATATATATATATATATATATATATATATATATATATATATATATATATATATATATATATATATATATATATATATATATATATATATATATATATATATATATATATATATATATATATATATATATATATATATATATATATATATATATATATATATATATATATATATATATATATATATATATATATAGACCCAAAAGGCGTTGGTAAGTTTGTTTATTTTTTAAGAATTCTTACAAGGTCCACAGTAAGTGGGTATGATGTATCTTGTCTTGTGTCTTCTCTAGGAAATGTAAAGTACGATATTGGGCTATTGCTATTCTCTTTTCAGAAACTTAATAGGTAACACATGTGTCGCCCAAGTAAAATATCTAAAATCCTATTGTCCTTATTGTAAATTGCCTTTTTATTTTACAATCTCATAAAATCATCTCATAAAATCATGGACTCTTAATTAAAGGTTCGATATAAAGAGTAAAGAATTCCTTCGGTCATTTTGCAATTAGAAGTGTCACTTAATTTATGGTTTCCCCTATTTCCATACTTAACAAATAATCAAACTATGGCAATGTAAGGTAAACTAAGGGGTGTAATCTATACAGTGGAAATATTATGTTGGAGCAATTTTATGTAGCTACATACGTTCAGTTTAAAATAATATTATTAACATTCGTCAATAATCGCTGCAAATACATACGTGATACTGGTGTACCAGTATATTTCCAGGACATTTCATCTGGTTAGATTAGTGGTTGAAATCACCCCATACTTGCTTCATATTTGCTACACAATTTATATTAGTTTATATTAATAATTAAATTTAATAATTATTACAGTAAAATTTATATTAATAATCAAATTTGTATTAATCATTACCCCCAAGAAAATGATGATCATAATGCCACAGGCCCTGTAAATTCATAAAGGCATGAAGAAATACATGAGAACGATGACATGGTATTTCTTCATACATACCACAAACCTAATTCAGGGAAAACATGCCGTGACTTCGGTGTAAGCTTCAGTAAATGGATTGGTCAACAATTCAGCAGTTATAGTGAGGTTATGTGGTTTTCAGTTGAAAACAGAGAGGAGAGAAATTCAGCAAAAAGTCTCAGATTCAATCCAGTATAAAATCGGACCAGAAACAATAATTGGACGTACACCAATGAATAAACTACTGGCTCATGAAAAGACAAAGGATGAACTGACAGAGTTCCTCTCCGACCAGATTCTGCAATTCGTTGTGACCTATGCGAAGAAGTTCGTGGTCGGTTGGAAGGACAAAGGGGGTTCATCACATGGTGCTGATGTATCGAATATTTGAAGTACCCAAGAGGAGGCGGACAAAATCATACTACACCCTGCGTACTTAACACAGAGAGGAATAAAAAATACTCATGTGTTTTCACTTAATACTGATGTTGTGGTTTTACTAATAAGGCGATATCCCCAACTTGCACCGGAGTTTGGAAGTTTTCCTTGGTCACGGCATGAAAATATTTGTTCAGCTAGCTTCAATTTACAAAGCACTGGGGACAGGAAAGGCCTCTGCAGTTCCTGGATTACACGCACTTTTGGGAACAGATGTAACAACATCATTTGCAAACAAAGGGAAAGTAAAGTGGTAGATTTGCAAACAAAGGGAAAGTAAAGACATTCAAATCCGTAAGTGATGAGCTATTAGAAGCTTTGGCCAGATTAGGCGCTACTCTTTATCTCCCTGAAGATGCCAGAGCTAGCTTGGAAGCATTTGTTTGTCAGCTATATATCCCCAAAACAACGCTGACTGGTATATGAGCTGGAAGATGGTTGTTCTTTACACAAAAACAATGCCAAGACGGGAACTTCCTTGCAACAAAATCTGCTTTCAACTTAGCTTTCTTAAGGGCTCATCTTCAGAATTTTGAGTGGAATAAGGACCTATTCAGCGTCCCAGTACCTACAGACTTTGGGTAGAAGAAAGTACATGTAAGCCAGTTGCATGTACCATGCCCTGTGCTCCAAAGCATTTATTAGAACTTTGCCGCTGCTCGTGGTGTCAAAGGCGTTGCTCTCCTCCATACATATATATATACTGAGGTATAAGGTATACTGAGATATGTAGGTAGATGTGACGATATGTAGGTAGATCAATGACCAATGTGATAATATGCGAGAGTTCGAAGGTCATGAAGAAGACTTGGGATTAAGTGATATTTGTACTCACAATGATGGTGACTAATTAAAAAATATGTTTATTTTTGTTTAATTCGGTTCAATTATTGTTCACAGCACAACTTTTAATTTTTGCTACCCAGATCTCATTTAAAAACCCTAAAAGAAAACTTGTTGACAAAGTGGTAGGTCCTACAAAAAAAATGAATTGAAGAGTTGAATCATGTATATTTTATGTATAAAACATTTTTTGATAAAATTGACGGTTACTTAGGTAAAGGGAAAAACGTGTTTGCGACGGCTACCATTTTGTTTCTGAAGGGTAGTACCCCTATGCACTATTTGTGAAAGTGCAACCAGAGAAATTATGTTTATCCAAGGCCAAACGAAGAGATTGAGACCACTTGCATCCTCAAGGAGCCTCATGTTCATTTGACAGCAGACTAATAATATACATTTAGGCTGTGTTCGATAATAAATGGCGGTTTTCCACCAAAAGGCCTAGTCGAGTTTCTGTTTTGTTCCTGTATATCGAAACATTGAGAACTGTGACAAATTTGAAACTATATTTCCACCATGCAGATAAAATATTGTATGAGTTTAGATTTGGTTTTGAGTCCATTTACATCCAATGAACTAGTCGTATTCAAAATGTCTAGAGAATATGCCTTGGCCTGGCTGGTGGTTGGTTTGTACTGCGTTAACTTATAATTTGTTTTTATATTATGCCAATTGACGTTATTTTTCGTGCATGTCATATTTTAACTTGTATGTTTCTACTTTTACTCGTATATTATTTGTATATTTCTTTTAAGACAATTGAGGGTCTCAACTCTTAATACTAATGTTGAGAAAATCCTCGAGATAAAAGCCTCAGGCCTCAGATCACTCTCAATATTAACTCACTTATTATTTATTTTAACTGTTTGACTATTTAAGCCAAGAAACTGAAACAAAAACTGACATTTGCGACTCGCTGATTCCAATAGATAGACGCACTACGTAAACACGTAAACATTCTTTGATATTGCAGTTTTGTTTCGATACGAGTTTCTGTAGTGCTTCAGTTTTTATGTTTGGTTAAAAATCGCCTTTAGTTACCTACTGTAACGAACATAAGAAGTTTACATCCAAGACAAAGGGATCATAGGTGCAGATAAATCCGTTTTACGTGCTGACATCAGTTAGTCGACGAACGGTTGCTCCCCAAGTGTCGCTTGATAAAAATCAAGAGGTAATAAAATCAAATGCCTGTTCTCGAGACATCAATACGTTAAACAAGAAACCGTTCAAATCTAAATCATACAGTACATAAGAAATAAAATCCAAGTAGCCCCGTAGACAATGCACTGTAGGCGCACTTCAGGTCTCTAGATCAACGAGTCCAACATATTATTAGTGGCCTCCCTTGATGAATGTGAGGCATAAAAGGTGCGCGGAAGTCCTTTATTCCATGAAGAAAGCGGAACTGAATACGATCAGATCAAGTCATGTCGTTGCGGGATAAATACAATGCAATTTATGTCTACATTATAAAGATTATTTGGCAGGGGGTGCAACTACTCATTATTTTTGATGTTATTTAACGAACTTTTAACTTATTGCTAGCGCGCTTTATTTTCCCAGGACGCTGTGAAGGGATATAATATGGAAGTAACTAATATCTTTGCATTCTCTGTAGTAAAATTACAACATTACTGAGTTGCAATTCTGGACAAATTATATATAAAAAAATATGTACTCCACTTTTGAGGCTTCTCAATAACTTAAATATCTAATTACTTCTAGAAGCTGTTTAAATTTATCCTAGTATCATGAGTATTTTTTGTTTATTTTTGTTCTAAATAATATCTAGAAAAATTGAGTAATTTGGCTAATTTGTCATACTGCAAACAAATGAATACATAGAAATAAATATCAAAATACAAACCCTCATTAAGCAAAAATCGAAAATACCCTAATTGGAG